>CM024335.1:2993537-3363010 GCA_014170255.2 Drosophila triauraria
TTGACCACTTTGCGGTCCTTTGGCCCAACTAATCACAGTGAAACGTGCCACGCTCTAAGGTCTGTCTCCCTCAAATCTCCACAAAAAAAAGGATAGTAAAAAAAAGGAGATTGAGACAGTGGGGACAACGCAACGCTCACACACAGTCGCAATCAGCTGCAAAAAGCTGCGCCGTGCCAATTAAGCTGACTTTGAGGAACTTCTCGTGGTGTCCCCGCTTTTTTTCGGACTCCTCTTCCCCTCAGTCCCCTCTCTATCCCTTTTTTGCGCCACGCTCATTTGTGGAGACGCTGATGAAAATTAACAAAAAGAGCCAGGAACCTGGTTGGCTTCGGCCTTTTCGAGCTCATTTTGTGTACAGTGAAGACTGTTAGGAGGAGTAAATACCTCTAAAAATATGTTCCTGAATTATAAACTATATTTTCTAGGCTGAAATTAAATATTTAATGTATATATTGACTTGTAAAGTATTAAATAATTTAAAATATGTTTTTATCTAAGCTTTTAAATGGGTTTTCACTGTCTTTAGCCTCTGGCCGCAGGTTCCTTTTCTTCCTGCTGCTTCCTTTTGGTCGAAATATGCCCTGTTTCGGGCTCAAACACAAGCACAAAATATACACACACACATAGCGAAAACACACAGAGAGAAAAACCGAAACACACGCGTGTACTTATCCTTTTTTTCTTATTTTATTTTTATATATGCAATGTGTATTCTTTTGCAAAAACTGCAGCCAGGCAGCCAGGCTTTCAACCAGGCCAAAAAGGAGCTTGTGGATCAAGGGGGGACTCTTTTCGCGCTGTTGTTGTTGCCAAAAGCCGCCTCTCTGTGACTGTGACTCTGGACTCTGACTCCTCTGGCTTTTTCTCGGCACGACATCATCGTCGTCGTCTGCTCTGGCTCTGGCTCTGGCTCTCGCTCCTCTTGCTATTCAGGCTTCTCTCGCTCCCTGCCCCTTTTGTGTGCCCCTGCACTCCTCTCGGTTATTTCCTGAACACCCCCTACCCCTTGGTAGCCCACGGCCATGGCAGGCAGAGGCTGACGAGCAAGTTTGAATTGTAATCCTGGTTGTTGTAGTTGGCACACGCTTCTCCGTGTCGCCGCGTCTCCCTTTTCGGCTGCCTGTTCCGGCAAGTTTCTGCTGCTGCTCCTGCCCCCTGAAGCCTCCGTTAAAACCCTCCGCCCCTTGAAACCCTCGCTTTGAAACCCTGCCTGCATCAAGCTGCGTTCGACAGCATCAGGCTCTGCTTTTGTCTCTTGATGCACCCTTCACGTCAGCATCTCTGCCCTGCCCTTCCTCCCTTAGCTGCCCTTCCTCCCTTAGCTGCCCTTCCTCCTCCACCTTTGTCCTGTGCACATCCTTCTTGTCGTTGCCCTTTTACCACACTTCACTCCGCCGCCAGCTCCGCGCAGATCTCCCACCAACTTTGCCTGGAAATATATATATTTTATTATATATATGTATGGCTGCTTGCAGCTCTCGAAACTTGGCTGGTAAATCGATTATGCCTATAGGAAAAACCACTCTATCCCAGCATCCATTCATTGCATTAGTTAAGCAATTATCCTTTTTGATTGCTGTCATAAATAACCCAGCAGCTTTTAAATTTGGTTAAACATTTGCATTAAGGGTCCTAATAAAGCATATTTAATTAACAAGAAGCAAGGTTAGTTATATTTAGATTTAGTTTTTATTAAAGAAATCAATATTTAGGCTACTTTCTGTTATTATTAATGCTTTAAGAAATAGATAAAAAGTAAATGCCTCGATAAGACTGTAATTATTAGGATGCTAACGATAATAAAGCATATTTAATTAACTAGAAGTAAGGTTAGTTATAGTTAGATTGATTTATGGTTAAAAAAATCAATATTTAGGCTACTTCCTGTTATTATTAAGGCTTTAAGAGGTAGATAAAAGGTAAATCCTCGATAAGACTGTTATTATAAGGAAGGAACGATAAAATGCATTGATTTCTTTACAATTTTGCATTATTTGGTATTATTTTATTGGTTTTTAGATCTGTTTTTAGAGCTAGAGCCTTTAATCTTTGCTAAGATATTTTCTATATATCTGCGAATAAGTCTGGACTTACATTTTATTTTTATTTAATTTTCTGGCTTTCCCGGTATTATATCCTTGATTTGTTCTCCTTATTTTTTTACCAACAATAAAACGCTGCTTGCTTTAGCTTGCTTTGCAGTCAGCGCTGGCAACGCCGTCGACTGCTTGCCAACGTAAAATCCTGCTTTGTTTTCTCTTTCTTTTATTATTTTTCTTTTTCTAATTACTACTCCACTTGCAGTTTTAGCACCTACTCCTCTTTGTGTATGCCACTGCGGGAGAGAGAAAGCAAACGAGGGGAAACAAGCAAATAGAGAAGGCCCAACATATGCGTATGCCTGCAATTTTCCAACAGTTTTCCATAGCCCCCTGGGGTTTTCCCCGGACCCCAATTGGCGTGACGTGGCGCTCGCTCGCTTACACACAAAAATGCAATTTCACTTGACATTATTCAACAATTTGCATTGCTGCTTCCGCAGCGGCGGTGGCGGCGGCAAAAATAAAAACAACAACTGCCAACTGCCACAAAGTTTTGGCAACAAAAGTAACAACAACAAATGCAAATACAAGGACAAGCAGAGACACCTTTACATTGACTTAACTTGCACATGCAGACACACACACGTTCCAGACTCTTTTTGCACCCACACACATGTCGAAATTTGCTTGCTCATTTCCACTTTTCCGTTTCCTGTTCTGCTTCTCCAGCTCCCTTTACCTCTTCACCTACTCCCTCTACCTATACTCCTTCCTTCCTCTTCCTCGCACCTCTTCTCACTTCCTTTTTTGGCATCACCATGCATTGCTTAATTTCGCACTTGTTTCCTTCGCACAATCATACCACACACACATTAGGGTGGCTCACACCTTAACAAAGGTAACAATGGAATAAAATTAAAAGAGTTTAAGAATTTTTTAAATCATTTTGAGGATGTTTTTAATTTTGTTACAAGTGTTTTTTTTTTCCTAAAAATAAACTTTTTAAAATTTATACTTTTTAAATATTATTCAGTTATTCCAATAATAATACAAAATATAAAAAGCTTAATAAATTATCCTAGTTTTTTCTTGGGCCTCAGTTCGAATCTTAAATTATAATTTTTAAAGCTTCAAAACTCCAATTTGTCAAATACAAAAGCATCTTAGAAATAAAAATTATAATAATTGTAAAGCCAATTCCTAAAGTCACTCATCCCCAAAAAAGTGTAATTATGACATTTTGAGCCACCCCAACATCATTCAACTTGCAAGCAGTAAGAGAAGAAGGTGAGGAAAGCAGTTTCCGGCCGAGGACGCCGTTCATCTGATTTAGTTATTGTAGCAATTTTAATTACCAGCACTTGAATGGAGGACGAGAAGCCCCGTCTAAAAACAAGCACAAAATATAACAGCAACTGCCACCAGCAAAAATTAAAAGCAAAAATTAAACGCAACAAAAAGACGAAAAAGAAGAAAATGAGAATGAAAATAAAACAATACAAATACTCCTCTGCTGGCTCGCTGATTCCCATGCCGATTCCCCCCGCTCTCTGCTTGTGGCACTGCTTACTTTCCACTTTGGCCCCTGACAACGACACCTTCACCTGACTGCTGCCACCCAGCACTGCCCTCATGCCACACCACCACCACCCGCTCCACATTATCCTGCCCCTCTTGCATTCCTCGTTATCAAACCATCGCTGGGATGCCCCCGCGCGCTCCTTTTCTGTGGGCACCTTCGTTAAATGTTGAATAAATTTTCTCATGTACAGTGGGGACTAAAGGGAATGAACTCATGGAGATTGAATATTAAATATAATAATAATAATAAATAAATAGATTTTAAACAAGAAATAACAAACATTTGTCAAGAGATTTAGTTCGCTTATTATTAAATACGTTGGCTAATATTTAGTTCTATTAAAAACTATAATTAAATAGTTTAAAAAATTCAAAGTTAAAGATTATATAAAAACTTGTCCTATTTAAAATGACAATTACCCTTATATTATATTATTAATATATTAATTTATCTATTTTATCGTCTAAGTCCATAAACTTCTAATCAAATGTGGTCCACTCTATCCGAGCCCTCACTGTACTCGGCAGTCGTCGCCCCCCTTTTGCTCTCTGTCCTCTCGCTCTCTGTTGGCTCGCTCAACTCACTCTCCTTTTTGGGCTCCCACTCCCTCTCCCCAATCAGCAAGCAACGACAACAACAACAACTACTACCGCCGCAGTCGCACACACAGTTGTCTCCACACAGCGCCGCGCGCTGCCTGCGTCGCTCAGTCACTGCTTACGCCTCAGTCGCTGCCGCTGCCACTCTGCCAGCGATGTTGAATGTTGATGTTGAATGTTGATGGTGTGTCGTTAGTTTGGTTCGGTAACTCGTCGGTCGCGCAAGTTAAAATCCAAGTGAAGAAACAAATCCTAAATAATAAAAAAAAAACCCCAAAGCCTAAGCGCAAAAAATATAAAAAGCGAAGCAAAGGCAAAAGGCAATTGCGTGAAATATAAATGTGCGAGCAAAAGCAAAAGAATTAGAAAAGTGCGAGTGTCGAGTGCCGGAGTGTGTGTGTGCCAAAATTGATATATCAATATTTGTGAATGCAAAAAGTATAAAGAAAAAGTAAGAAAAAGAAGTAAATCAGCAAATAAATACAAAGGAAGTGCGACAGATACAGATACAGATATTCCAGAGATACAAAGGCCAAAAACGGAATTCGTTTGGGCCAAGTCTGCTTCTGTTTCTTCCTCTTCTTCTATAAACGCAGCCAAGCGAAGCAGTGTGTGTGTGAGCGCGCATTTTCTTTTGTCCATTCCTGCCACCTTATTCTCCACGCTGCTGCTGCTCTTCTCCTTCGTCTTGCTTCCTTCCTTCCTTGCATAAAAAAATAAAATAAAGGAGACGCGGAGAAGTGAAAAAGGATTACGGGAAGAAAAAAGGGCAGCAGCTTGTTGGATTATTTATTTATTTTGCTCAACAATTTATCAAATTGATCAAAGGAAATGAAAGACAGAAATGTCACTGTGTTTGTGTTATGGAGTGTATTCCTACAAAAATCGAAGTTAGATCCATAAATAAATAAGACAAGGCATTAAAAACAGTGTCTGAATGGATATTATTACCTTCTGAAATATGTCTAAAAGTTCCTGAATGTGCACTGAACTTGGATTATAACGTTTTGAGAAGAATACCCCTGAGCAAGTATCTTTAAGATTAAGAAAAGCTTTAAAATTAAGAAAAGGCCCATAAAATCATAAAAAACGGTATATAAGCTATAGGCGTGATTTTCGGCTTAAAATAAATAGATAGACTTAATAAGTAGGCAATCGCGGACGTGTTCTGAAAATTTGAGTAAAATCGGATGATAAACATAGAAGTTATTAAACAATAAAGTTTTTGTGTAAACTTTTTGAGAGAAAGAGAGAGAGAGAGAGAGAGAGGGCACGTGCGTGTTGCTCAACATGTTCCTAGCAACGAGACAAATGTTGCTCAACATGTTTCTAGCAATATTTGTCTTCATTTGTCAACATTTTCTTTTTTCCAGATTAATTTGCTTTTTAATTTCACCCACAATGCTTTGGGTACCGGGTATCTCACAGTCGGTCACACTCGACTGTAGCTTTCCCACTTGTTCTAACTTCATATTTCCAAAAACTGTAACTACTTTTCCATATATGACTTAAGTAATTTAAACGCGTTTTTAGTACCAAAACTAAAGAAATAAGTGCTTCCAATAACATGAAATTTTCCATACCTGTTATATTGGTCATTTGTAAGACGTGTGTGCTTACAAATAAACCTTTAATTCGTCGATAAACAATAGCCATACTGCCAATAAACGATAAGAAAAAAGAGAATAAGTTAAAGGCAGTTTTTCTGTATTTTGCCTCATTTGAAGATTTCTCACGTTATAAATAAGATTTATTATTGCCACAATTGTGCAGTCCGGCAGTTCAGCTTAGGTTTTGTTGTTGGATTTTTATGTATCAATAATTACAAAGAGCGAGCAGTGCGGCGACACAGAGAAGGAGAGAGAGAGAGGGACCAAAGCGAGGCGAGGCGACGCGACGCTTGGGAAACGAACTGATGGTGGGGAATGGGGAGATGGAGACTGGGAGAGAGAGAGATGGGGGCCGTAACGTAACGGCCAGTCACAGCAAAAAGCAATAACAACAACAACGGCAGCAGCAGCAGCGAACGGCGAAACATTGGAGACATGTTTTGTGCGGCGGCGCTCATTTATTTTATGTCTCGGCTTTTGGGCCTTTGTTGTTTTTGTTTTTGCGCTACTATCCTGCTCCCCCTTGGCTTCGCGCCCCCTCAATCCACATACGAACGGTTGTGTGTGTGTGCATGACTCGCCGCCTTACTTTGTTCTTGTTTTTTTTTTTCTGTTTCATTTTCTGCCGACTCAACTTGACTTGGAATTGGAATCGAAATCAGAAAAAAGAGAAGAAAAAACTAAGCTAAACTCAGCTCAAGTTGACGACCGAACCGACTTGAACCGCGTGAAATTGAGAACTTGACGGATTTAATAACAAGCCAAAACATAAATGTTCTCTTATTACAAAAAAACAATAAACAAATAAAAATGTTCTCTTATTTCGCACACAAAAAATAATAATAACGAGAAAGAAAGCTAACTTCGGTAAACCGAAGTTTGTATACCCTTGCAGTCTGCAATTGGATCATTGAAAATCTATCCATTTTGGTAATGTAAAAAAAAATTTCAAATTATGTAAATTTTGTAAATGTTACATTTTACATGTAGAGTTTAACATTTTCATATAAATCGACCGATCCCTTCTATGGCAGCTATATGATATAGTTGTCCGATCTTAATGAAATTAAAACCGTAATTCTAGAACTATAAAAACGACTATATCTCGAAATTTATAGAAATTCGTTGAAAATAGAGAAGTTAAAATTTTTACATTTATTTCGCCATCATTTCTATGGCAGCTATAAGATAAAGTGGTCCGATTTTGGCCGTTCCGACATATATACTGCGTGCTAAAGAAATAAGACTATGCTGAACATTTCAGCCCGATAGCTCAAAAACTGAGACTAGTTCGCGTAGAAACCGACAGACGGACAGACAGACGGACAGACAGACGGACAGACAGACGGACAGACAGACAGACGGACATGGCTAGATCGACTCGGCTGGTGATGCTGATCAAGAATATATATACTTTATGGGGTCGGAGATGCCTCCTTTCCTGCGTTGCAAATATCATGGCAAAATTATAATACCCTCTGCAAGGGTATAAAAACAAATAACAATAAGCTTATAATAAAACGGGGGAAAAATATATCCACTTGAGAGCTTAACGGATTTGAAATGAACTACAGTAAAGATGGCCTTAAGCTAACTTCTAAAATATTTGTAAATTTAAACTTATTTAAGGAAAAAAGAAAGGTTTTATATCTTCAAGGATAACAACTTACATAAAAGAACTTAAATCTATACGAATTAATCTTAAATAGCGAGAATATTATTTATAAACTAATAGTACTTCTTACCAAAAACCACTAAACGTCATTCGATTTTCTTTAAACTCACCAAACTTCTTTAAAATCATTATAGAAGTTCACATACCAAAATTCATACAGTTATCTTCAGTTATTCATCAGTTTTTTAACTTAGTTCTGCTTGAGAATAAAATACACTGAACTGTCTCAATATTATGTATTTTCTTGTAACTCAAAACTACAACACCTTCTTCAAGACAGGGTATTTCACACAAAAATACAAAAAACACGGGCAAAAACAGCGCAAAATTGTATTTATTGTATTTATTCTTTAATTTCAAGCCGAAACTAGAGTAAATTGTGTGAATTTCTTAAAGAAACTTAATTTAGGAGTACCATTTCATTGAATTTGTATAACAGAGTCAGTGTGCTTCTAGAAAAAAAGTCAACTAACCGAAGTCCCACTGTAATATCAACCCAAAAAGAACGAAAAAAGTAAAGAATATATTGCGTGGGCTCCCCACACGACGAGTTAATGATTAAATGAGTTGGATGGCTGAGTACATTTCTGATATGACTGTGAAATCCGTCTGTTATGTGAAATGGAAATGAAAGTGGAATGAGAGCGGGCGGGATATATCTTGCGGATCATCGCGTCATATTAATGCTTAACCCTTTGGTGGCGAAACCAATTAAGCTTCAGGTCTTTGCGGCTTGACCGCGCATTTGAGCCAAAGTCGTCGTCGTTGTCGTCTCTTCTCTCTCGCTCTCTTGGCAATTGTTCGAATGGAATTTGTATGTACATATTTCCCGCGGCGCATTAGTTGTTCTTTTGCTGTTGCTGTTGCTTTTGGCCAAGTTAAATCGAGGCCTGCTTCTGCCACTGGCTCTGCCGGCCTCTGCTTGGTTCAGGCCTCCAGTTATTGTTGCTGTTGTTATTATATCTTGTTGTTTTAGCTCGCGGCCATTCCTCTCCACTGTCCATCCGTCGTCTGTCCAATTCCCATTCGCTTCTAAAATACAATTTTGCGCTGTTTTTGGCCGTGTTTTTTTGTATTTTTGTGTGAGATACCCTCTCTTGAAGAAGGTGTTTCAGGTTTTAGTTACAAGATTTTGTGTATTTTTATTCTCAAACAGAACTAGGTTAAAAATCAGATAAATACCTAAAGAAACTGTATGAATTTTGGTATGTGGAGTTTTATTATTATATTTAAGAAGTCTTGTGAGTTTGAAGAAAATCTGGTGACGTTAAGCGGTTATTTGTAAGGGTTCTTTATGACATTTTGCTGTTATTTGTAAGATTTCTTTATGAAATTTGGTATGTGAAGTTGTATTATGATTTTAAAGAAGTCTTGTGAGTTTAAAGAAATTCGTATGACGTTTTGGTGTTATTTGTAAGATTCCTTTATCAAATTTAGCAGTTATCTGTAAGATTCCTTTATAAAATTTGGTATGTGGACTTTTATTATGATTTTAAGAAGATCTTGAGAGTTTAAAGAAATTGGGGTGACGTTTAAGTGTTGTTTGGTTTAATTACTATTTGTTTAAAGCCACAATACCTTTATGAAACTTGGTATATGGCATTCTAATAAGATTTTAAGAAGATTCTGAGAGTTTGAAGAAAATCGGCTGACGTTTAATGGTTTTTATGAAAGATTTCGAAGGGTATTCTCAGCAGCGGTTGCGACCTAATGGAGATTTGGATTTTTGATTTCTGTTGTTCTTCCTTTTTTCGCTCTTTCCTTCCTTTCTGTTCGCTGGGCTTCCCTGTTCCACCTTTGTTTTGACCTGCTTGTCCATCCACTGTTTTCTTGTCTGTTTTGCTTGTTTGGCTCTTGGTTTCGTCTCGCTGATTGCTCAGTTCCAACCACTGCTGCCTCATCCTTCCTCCTTGCTCTGTGGTTCCTGCCCTCCCTGCTTTTTGCTGACTCTCTTTTTCCTCGCTGCTGGTTCTGATCTGTTTGTTGTTGTTTGTTGCTGCCGCCGCCACATCTCGTCTCTTCCGCATGTGTTTCTTTTTTATTTATTTTGTTGGTTTTATTAGGCCATGGTTGTTTTTGGTTTCTTCCTTCCAGCCCTCTGCTCCCTTCCCTTCTTCTTCTTTGCGGGTTCATCTGTGTATCTGTATCTACAATTCGTCATGTCGGTCGCTCGGTCGGTTTGTACCTTTTTTTTCTCTCTCCGTTCATCATCATCCAACCGGCGGCGGTCATCATCCCTTCAACGAATTTCTGAGGCATTTCATTTCGGTGATGAATTCGTTTTCTTGTTTAATTTTAGTCATTTGCCAAGCGTCGGCACCCTCACCACCACCACTGCACCCGGACACACAGATACGGCACACAAACAAGCACGCAAAACACACATATGGCTATGAGTGCCCTTTGAGAAATGCATCTGCTCTTTGATCGCTTTGAATTTACAGTTTTTACAGTTTCCTTGGATGCACTTTTATTTTGTATTTTTTTGTTTGGTTAGAACAGTGAGAGAAATTAGGAATTTTGTGATAATTTACCATAAAAATAGTTTAAAACAAAATTATATCAAAGTAATCAATGAAACTCATTTAGATTCTTTTTAAAATTCATTAATAAAATTAGGAGGGGAAGAAATACATTTATTCTTATATTTTTAGAGCAAAGAAATGATAAATTTCATTACAAAAACCTTTCAATCTTCATGTATTAATAATAAATCATAAAAAAAAGCTATTTTTGCCAGCTAAAATCTAATTTTAAATATATTTTAATAACCTTATTTTTATAGATATACAAATTGTTCACTAATATCAATATTTGTTGTACATTTCCATCAATATTTCTACCTTTACTACATTCTAATGCCAGCCTTTGATATTCATATTGAAAATAAATCTTTTCGCATAAGAAAACATTAATATTTGATTAAATAAACACCCAATTTAAGTGTAAATTCTACATGTCTCTATAAAATACAAATTATGCCCCATTTAAGTCTCATTTCTCACCCTGTATTTGTGTCTCTTATGTCAAAGTGGTCAGCTAAAAATGCTTTGCTATTTAATCACTTGAATAACGAGAGGGTTGCATGCCTTCTATATACAAACCTACACTATATACATACATATAAAGCAATTAATGGATTTGCAAAGCAGATTTCCAGCAAGCTAGCAAGCAAAGCGAGCAAAGCAAAGGGTTTATATTTTGTTAACGAGAAAAACTGTGATATCATTGGCAGGGGCAGCACCACTTACTCAGGCGCTATTAGAACGCGAACGCGAACGCAAACGCGATAAAAATCCCAGGCAAAATCGCATGGAAATCGGTTAATTAAATTACAAATGTTTCTACATTTCCCAAGAGAGCTCTGGAAAAAAAGGCCAAAGCAAAGCGATAACAACGACAGCAGCACTTGGCCTGGCTCTGTCGCTGCTGGCTGGCCAGTGAACGATAATTTACGGTTAGGTTAGGTTCATGCTGATGGTTTTTTTTTCCTAGCTTTTGCTATCTGATTAATTGCATCGCTACACACGAGGTACAGTGGAGCCTGTAGAGTGTGGATATCTAGATTTTATATGTTTTTACATTTTTTTTTTCAGAAAGATTTATGTTTGTTTCGGGTTCTTAGGTGATTTATTTACTTATTTTGAGCATATTTTACAGGGGAAAATTTCCCCCTCTCTCAGTTTTTGCAAAAAGTCTCAGTTTTTGCAAAAGCCTAAAATTCCCAAGTACGAGTTTGGTGACCAAAAATCAGCAAAAATTGGCCATAGCCTGTTATCCTTCTCTCTACGGCAAAAATATTTGTGTGCTCTGGCAATAAAGTTGAGAAAATACTTATTTTACAGGGAAAAATATTCGCTTTTCTCAGTTTTTGCAAAAAAGTGCCCCTAAAATTCCCAAGTGCAAATTCGGTGACCAAAAATCAGCAAATATAACTGAAGAAGCGTGTTTACATGGCTAAAGGTACCTGTGCTTGTCCTCTGACAATATCTGAGCGTACTCTGGCATTAAAGTTGAGGAATTATAATTTTTCTCGAAGCTCCACTGTTCCTAAGTACATAGACGGCAGACGTCGTTGAGTTCTTTTCGATTTAAGGCGAGTTTCGTTTGTTTTTGTAGCCTGGATTTGTTGAAGCGCAGCAGCGCCCAGACTATGCACCTCTCTGTCTTTTGGTATCCACTCTCTCTCTCTTTCTCCCTCTATTGCTTGCACGTACTCCTCCAACGCACTGACTGACTGACTGTCAATTGTTTTCGTTGGCCTCTTTGGCCTGGCACTGCCCCCGTCTCGCTCTGCCAACTGATTCAATTGAAAAATGTTGACTCTTTTTCTTTATTTCATTCGGTTTTTTCTTTTTTATTTTTTGCTCGGACTTTGTCGTTGATTAGCTTAGAATTTCACAGAAACCCCCTTCTACGCCCCGAGAGCCCCCTAGGATTTTTTTGAAAAGTGCTAAGTGACTTTCAGGCACAGCAGCTGCGCGCGCGGCGAGAAGTTGACCAAAAATGCCAACGCCATTGTTTATATAAAGAGTGACTCACACATAGCGTCGTCGCTCTCTATCCGCCCATCCATCCATCCATCCATCCATCCAACTATCCATTTATCCATATCTATCCAACAAAAACTCAAAGAAAATACATAATTTTTGTTATTGTTTGCCGTCTCTTCTCTGTTTAATTTCAGGCGAAAAAGTGAGGAAAATTGAGGCAGAAAATGTAGGAAAATACCCAAATTATAATTGTGCATTTTTTTCAGTTTGGCTTTTCCTTTTGAGAGAGACGACGGACCCATAAATTTCAATAATCATTTCAAATTCATTTTCATTTCCTTGCCTTGCGCGTTAACCAGGCCAAAAAGAGCAGGCCAACTGAAATCAAGAGATGAAATCATTAAAATCACAAAAGAAATACACAAAAAATCATTAATTTATCTCGTCGATAAAGTGAGTGAGAAAAAGATGAGAAAATAGTTTAAGAGCAAAGAGAAATGAAAGCAAAAGCAAAAGGCGACAAAAGTGAATAGTTGAATAATAATTAAAATAAACAAAGCAAAAAGCTATAAAACGGAACTGGAATAAGAATGAATTTACTATTTCAAGAGCGTAGTTTATGGGGTTTTAAAAGATTAACAGTTTTAAATAAAGTGTTGATGAAGCTTTGAGATTTTAAATGTCAAATTAAGAGCTTAAGATGGTTCCTATTATTGTATAAGGTTGTAAATATTCTAAAAGATAAGAAAGAAATAAAATAATAATAAAGAAATTAAAGCTGAGACCTTACCTTTAACCTAATCTGATTTTAAAAGAGATATACGAGGTGTGTTCAAAAAGTATCACGAAAAAATTATTTATTTATTCATGAATATCTATTTTGTACCCTTCAAAGTAATTCCCATGAGATATTATACACTTGTGTCAACGGTTTTTCCAATCTTCTGAAGTGCTTCTTTTTAACTTGTTCAGCTCCTCCTTCGATGCCGTCTTTATCTCGTCAAGCGTAGCGTAACGTCGTCCTTTCATGGTCCTCTTCAGTTTAGGGAACAAGAAAAAGTCACAGGGGGCCAGATCTGGGGAATACGGTGGCTGCGGCATAATTAGTGTGTATAAGATATGTGATTCAAAAATAAACAAATAGCATTAAAGTTTTTTATATTTCGGTTCAAAGTTAACGGTTTTCGATGGGAAGTCTTACTCACTATCATCAGTAACCATTGGCTGGCTCCTAGAGACTCATGGCTTCCCTTAAAATACAGTTTATAGGACTTTAGTAAAACTAGACGACTTTAAATAAAATTAAACATTTTAAGGATGTATTTTTCAATCCAAAAGTGTTTAAATTGTATATAAATTATGTATAAATAATTTACAAACATATTTTTCAACTAAAAATTCATCCAAAGGTGCTTTTGGACACTCCCAACTTTAAATATAATTTATTTCCATTAAATTCTTGCTAATTCCCTGTTATTAAATTGAAAGTTCACCCATTTGGCATTCATAAAATGTATCTACAAGTTGTCCATCTGTTAATTTAATACAAAGTATCAACATTTGCTGCTCTCTCTCATTCGTTATCCTTTCCCCACACCCCCTCCCCATTTTTGGCTAGCATTGTTTTGCCTTTTGTTGGGATAATCTGATTTAAGCATTAATTAAATTGCTGTGTGTGGACGAACGCGTGTGTGTGAGCGGTGTGCGTATCTTTGTGCGAAATGAAGTGCACGGATACAGATACAGTTGGAAATACTAATACAAATACCAAATAGAAATGCGACTGTGCGCTGTCCATATTAGATTACGTGCAACAAGCTCTTTAATTGTATTTGCCGTCTAATGAAATCACCGCAACGCCGCCGCCGCACATTTAAAAGCTTTGCCTGCTGCGTACAGTTGTGCAACGCCCGGCGATTGGCGATTTCATGGATATGTAATCGCAGGAGCTATCCCAGGAAGGGGCAGAAAATGTGAAATAGCAAAAACCTCATGGTAGTTATCGAGATATTTCGGTAAACGCAGCAACTCTCCTCTCTCTCTCCAGAGCCAAGTGTCTGTGGGAAACTGAACGTCGTTTGACGAAATCCATCGGAAATATTTGTGGATATTTCGAGTCAAACGTTTATTTTTTTCCGGGGGTGGTTTTTATGTTATTCGTTGGAAAATTATATTTCGGGGGTTAGGCCCAGGTCTTCAGGGTATTTAATTCCCTATGTGTCATCTAACATGATTTAATTACGACTCGAAATACAGCAGTTGTTATCGGAGGGTTTTTCTTTTTCGTTTATATAAGGTTTTGTGGGTTTTAATTAGTGAAAAAGTGACTTTTCAAAGTGAATTTCTAGAATGGAAGTCTTTATTTTGTGAAATTTTAAAATTATCATTGTTTTCGGATGGAAAAGGAAAAAATTGAGCAGAGCAAACCCTTTACTTGAGAAATACAGCACCTTTTTGTGCTTAACAGTCGCTTTTATCATTTAACCTTCTGTTAAATATGCCAGGAAATGCAAAACTTAAACAGTTGTCAGGTTAAACCTGATAGTTAAGCAACTGACACCTGAATAGGCAGCTCAAAAAGGAAAATTTAAGCAGAGCAAAATCTTTACTTGAGAATTACAGAACCCTTTTGTGCTTAAAAGTCACTGTTATCATTCAACCTTCGGTTAATAGGCCAGTAAATGAGGAAACAACTTAAACCTTATATTTCCTGTCAAAACTAGCCTTAAATGTATCACTTTAGTATTAAATTTGTTTTCCTATCATCTTAAAGATGCAAAATCATCAGAAATGAACAATAAACTTTAATAATCACTAATTTCTAGACCCAAAATAGCAATTTAAAGGTGATTTATGGTCTTTTTTGTGCCTTCACTGTCAGCCAGTGACCAAAACTGGTTACCAGAGGTGTTACAGTAATGTCACAGGGTTAAGTTTGAAGACAAGTTCTTGCCGGAGTGAACATGTCACTGCGGGATGTCAAATGGCTATTGTTTGCCTTGATTAAGCGGAAGAAGAGGAGGAAGCAACCGAAGGAGAAGGATTAAGAGAAGGAGGAGTACGAAGGCAAGGTAGGGAAAGGTGGCAGCAAAAGGTGGCTGGGATAAATTGGCAACTGCACATGGTCAACTGCACATGACTGGAAATTGCATCACGTTATCATCATTTTGCGAATGCCAAGAAGGGGCAGAGGGCACCGAGGGAGAGGAAGTGGCAGAAGTAGAGTACGAGGAGGAAGAGGAACCACTGAAGGAGTGCGGGGACAAAAAGGAGGAAAGGATTGCAGCCACAAAATGCGCCCACCGAGAGGGAGAGAGTGGGACAGAAAGAGAGAGTTCGCTGTGTGTGTGTTTGTCTACTTTTGCTCTGTTCCTGTTCCGTTCTGTTCTGCTCTTTCGCCTTGCTCCTGCGTCTCCTCCTTGAAATTATTGTTGTTGCAAATACATCAATGTTGTTGGTGGCTCCCTTGCGTTCCCCATTCTTCTGGCTTTGCTGCATTTGCTGCAGCTCTCACTCGCACTGTCAGCCAGCTAGCTTTCGCGCTCTCACTCTAATTTATGGGTCGTGCGCGCTCTCTCTGTCTTCCTCTTGCCACTTTGGAGCCCTTGTCCCGTGTCCCTTGTCCAAATGTGCCACCTCTAGCTCGCCCGCTCCCACTCCCTCTCTGTACCCTCTGATTTCGCCTCTCCATCTCTTCCTCTCTACCAACCGCATCCCCACATACTATATCCCGTTTCCCGTGTCCCATGTCCCATGCATTCCTCGCACACACGCCTGCAATCCTGCAGTTACCAACAACAACAACAAGAGGAAGACACACCGTTACATATGTAAATACACCAGCTACAGTGGGACCTGGGTATGGTAGAAGCAGGAATATCATTAATAAATATTTAATGGAATTTATGTAGTAAAAAAATCTAAAATCTCAAAATCATTTGATGATTTATACTATAAATTTTATAGGGATATAGGGATATTTAAAGTGATCGCTACTACATTATTTGTTTCTTTTAAAAGTGTTAGCTTCCCTTAGGTGCAGTCTCCACTGTACGGAACTAACTGGAACTGCGGTGGTTCTTCCCATTGTTGTTGTTGCTCCTAGCCTCGCTGCATAAAATTCATTTGTTTGCACCCATTGCTCCTGCTGCTGTTGCTGTTGCTTTTGTTGTTGTTATTACTAGTTCTGGTCGCTGCTTCTGTCGCTGTCACTGCGTTCGGCATCGACATCGTCGGCGCCGACAGAGGTAGCGACTGCGGGTGCGACTTCAGCATCGTCGTTGGCTTCCTTCCCTGGTCCCCTTGCGTTGCCATTTTCAATTTTAGTTTTGCTGTTTTGCTGATTCCGCCTTCTGCTGCTTGCCCTTTCTCCTTTTGCCTTCACCTTCTTTTTCTCCCCCCCGTTTTGCAATTCTCATTCGGTTCGTTTTACTGCTGCCGCCACTTCACTTCGGCGCTAACCCCTGGCCAGCCCGCCCACCCACGCCAAGTTGTGTGTCCTTGCACGCTCGTTTCCTGTTCGTTTTGTGCGACAAGCCACGATTTCTCTTTGCTCTCCTCGTCCTGTGCCCTCCCTCCACCCCCCCCTGATTCGTTACACGCCCCGTTTCGGTTCAGAGTTTACATTTTATGTGTGTCCCTTTTTTTTTGCACAATTTTCTCGCCCCAGCCAGAGTCCCAACAACACTTTCCATCTTCCACCCACCCACCAAAAATCAGACACACACCAAAAGTACCCCCCTTGGAAAATTTCCTACCCAAAAAGACTGGTCGGCGATATATCCTTCACGATAATATATTCCAACTAGAGGAGCAACAACAACAGCAGCAACGCCAGAAGTGTGTTCGTTTCATTTCGAGTGGGTTTTCCTTTGTATTTCAAATATTATTTACAACTTTTACACACTCTCATGGCAGAGAGAGAAAGAGAGAATTCTGGAAAGTTTTTCTGCCAAACGAAGGCTTATTTTACCAACAGAGAAACTGTGATTGCCAAGGCTCAGGGGTGTTTGATGTTATTTAGGATTTATTAAAGGAAAATATCTTTAAATTATAGAAGGAGTTTCTCACAGGCTCGCTGTAGGATTTATTGGGAGAAGAATATAGAAGAACTCTTTCCAGAAGTGATTTTAAAGGCATTCCGTTAAAAAAAAACAAGTAAGAAAGCTGCAGTCGAGTGTGACCAACTGTGAGATACCCAGTACCCAAAGCATTGTGGGTGAACATGGAAAAAAGAAAATGAAACATTTTGAGTGTTGCTCAACATGTTTCTAGCAATATTTGTCTTCATTTGTCAACATTTTCGAGACAAATGTTGCTAGGAACATGTTGAGCACTTGCGCGCTCTCTCTCTCTCTCTCTCTCTCAATAAGTTTACACAGAAACTTAATTATAGTATAATTATATTACTTTATAGGGTCGGAGATTTCTCCTTCTGCCTGTTACATACATTCTCGATTGGCACTAACTTATAATACCCTTCTACCCTATGGGTACCGGGTATAAAAACAATTCTTCATGAAGTATTCATTTCAGATCTTTGTTAGTTTCATCTATTAATTAATTTGATTTTAATGACCTCGTTATCTGGGACTAATTATAATCTCATTTGTCATCCATAAAACAAATATCTGAGAGCCTAGTTCAGTTCAGTGATTTCAGTTTTGGGTCTATGGGCACTCTCAGTGCTCATTGTCACTACGTGGACGGCAGTCCCACACCACTCCCCCCTATGTAATCAATTCTGCGTGCAAAATGAAGTCATTTTGTTCTCTCTCCGATATTATAACAGATTTAAATCTTAAATCATAGTATTATTATCCCAATTATTCAACAAGCTCTTATTTTAACACGTTTGACTTAAACTGGAATGGTAGCTAAGAGAGAGAGAATGCTCTAAGCTTTGAAGTCTTAAAAGTATGTAATTACTAAAGATGACTAAGGTTTTTTATCCCACACTTAATGAAACAACAATTATGTACTTGTGAATGAATTTCCCAGATATTATCTGAGTGGTTGCCCCAATAATTTAGGCCTACACCTCGAGAGTTGCATGATCACAAATTGAACATTAGTTTTAAATGCAGGCGCATATTTTTCTTCTCCATTTTGATTCCTTTTCTAAGCTGGGGAATTCTTTCAGCTTTTAGAGCTCAGTTCTTCTGGCTTTCTGACTTCATTTCTTTAGATTCTTCTGCTGGGGACCTCTTCTTTTTTCACTAACGCGTCGCTTTTGTTGTTGTTGTTGTTTTTTCTCGTTTTGAGTTCACTTTTTTTGCCTCAACTTTTTTCTTATTCACGTTTGACTTCTTGTTCGCGGTGTGGAAGAGAGAGAGAAGTACAGATTGTGAGTGCTTCTGCTGAGTGAGCCGAAGAGTGGAGAGGTTATTGGACTCGAAAAGAGCAACAACAACAACAACAACCATCAACTGCAGACATTATTTCCCTGCCCCTTCCATCAACGTCCAGCAGCAATTACAGCCTGCAGTCTGCGTCATCGTCTGGCGCGATCTTTAGTCTCGTTTCTTCTGCCTTGCCCCCTCTCGCTCCCTTTGGCTTCCAAACACTTCTGCAACGCCCTCGGATCGAGTGCAACAAGTTCCCAGTTCCCTCCCCATGCTTTTTCATGTCTCCTCTTTTTTTTATTAATCAATTACAGCGGCAGAGTCTGGGTTTCCATCGATGGTGCTGGATTTTAGAGCTAGTCAGAGGCTGTAAAATTCGATTTAATAATGGTGCAGACTTTTAGCTGGAATTCTATACTTATTTTAGTCATAAATAAATGCTGGGAGGGGCTAGTAGGGTATACTGTTGAAGATTTATATGCTCCGAAGCCTGCTTCTTGTCTCTCATAAGATCTTTTTGTGTTATTTAAGGTTTAATGTCCTTAACACCTTTAAAATCCCTTTTAAATTCCTTAACAAAGTGTCCTTAGAGAAAGTTACTTTGTACACAAACATCTTTCACTTCATCTGAGCCGAGTAATCCCTGGTCTCCTCCCATTACCGCCGGCATTTTCCATTCTGCCTTTAAAGCTTTTACTCTCCTTAAATGCCTTTTGCATTTTCCTGCCTGAATTTGTGAATTTTATTTATGCAACACACACACACAGACACATGAAATATGCATAATCTTTTAATTTAATCAAATTGCTCAATAAAACGATTTACCAAAGAATTAAATAGAGGCATTTCCTAGCTTTAAAGAGGAGAATAAAACGATTTGTATAATTGCTTAGAAACCTTTAAAGTTTAAACAAAAACAACTCGACTCGAAGAAGTTTGAATTAGAAAAGTTCACTTGTATTTGCTTTTTGTTGAGCAATTGATTAGCTTCTCGAACTTATTGACCCGGGCAAAGGCAAAAAATATACACTTTTTTAATGGCAAATCAAACGAAACGATGGCGCTATATACGCGTGTGTGTGTGTAAGATATAACACGAATCCAAACACACGGGGAAAAAGAAAAGAAATAAAAGCAAACTCATGAGCGATGGACAGACAGTCGGCCAATTGAGCTAGAAAGAGAAGATAATCAAGAGCAAACAGCGAAAAGGGTAGAAGCAGAAGCAGAGGTGGAGAGTCGAAGAGGTAAATAGAGAGGGGAGGTGGAGAAGGGTCAATATGGCCACCGGTGGAGTGACGCCAGCAATATGAGAAGAATTTCACATTTGTCACACAATGTCAAGAAGATGGATAGTGGAGAGAGAGAAAGAGGGAGGGAGGGGGTGCAAGCGAGCGCGAATACACAAAAATAAAAAAAAGAAACCAAAAAAGAAAAACAACAAGAACAGCAACGCACAAAGACAAATGCCCGAATCATATTGCTCGCTTGCTCCCGCCCCGCGGTCGCCCTCTCCCTTGCACTTGTGCGGTCTGGTCCGAAGCCAACAACAGCAAAGCCCAACTTAAAGAAGAAGAAGAAGAAGACAAAGGCATAAACTTGTACAGTGCAACGTCTGCTTAAGGAGATTATCATATTTAATGCCTAAATAGGTCAATCTAATTTTAAATAAATCAATTTTAAATGCTAAAAAACGTATAAAATCAGCAAATGTAAAAAAAAAGGAAGAACTTTATTAATTCATCAAAATACATAACTCTTTAAATCTGTGTTAGAACTTTAAAGTATTTTTCAGTTTGTCTTGGTCAATCCCCACTGTACCGCTAAGGCGCTGTGGCTATTTGTTTTATTTCTTGCTTGTTATAAATTGCGAACGCTCATTCGCAGACTCCCCCCACCCCTTTAACCATCACCCCACCTCCTCTGGCTCCCCCCCTCTCCTGATAAGAGCGCACATCTGTCGCCTGCCGATGCGTGACAACAGAAAAAAAAGCACAGAAAGACGAAAAGACGGAAAGAAAGGCAGGCGGCAGGCAGCAGGCAGCTGAAAGCGGAAAGAAGAGTGCGCAATTACAGTTATTAGCGAACAGAGAGTGGGCTCCACCTTAGCGGGCTAAACGTTGGCTCATTAAAGTGATTAATACAGCTAAAATAATATTAAAAAAACAACAAAGACAGCAACAAGGAAAGGAGTGTAATGCAAAAAACTGGGCAATTATCAAACCACAGTGCGTGGCAACAACACAAACAACAAAAGCGGCGACCATTCATCTGTCTGCTTGTCAAACGCGCCTCTCTCGCGCTCTTCCACCCCCACTCCCTCTCCTCGCTCTCTCGCTCTCGCTGTTTCGATTCCACTTGTAACACGGTCCGCCGCTTGCGGTTCTCGCGCTCTCTGCCACTCTCCGCTCATTCGCCGCGAAATCATAAACACAGACGGACGCGTCGCTTAAACGGCGCTTGTAAATATTTTTGTTAATTGTACATTTTAAATCGAGCAAAAATGCATTAGCCGTGTGTAAACGTAAACAAAAAGTGCCGTTAAATGCTGCCCTCAGCCAAAAAGTAATACAGAAAAACGAAAGCCATTAATACGGCTGCCTGAAAGCGGCAGACTGTGTGTCGCTTTGATCGCCTTAAAGCTGTGCACAAATTTCATGAATGAATTTGTAAAAGTGCTAAAAACGCTCGTTTTGGGGAGCACGAAAAAAAAGTGCAAAATGCTGTGAACGGAATTTTTTCTCTTTTTTTTCGCCTTGTGTATGCATCGCTTTTCGCAGTCGCCGCCGCCGCTGCAGTCTGCTACCGAGTGTGTGTGTGTGTCTTGGCTTTTCCTTGCCTTTGACTTTGTTTTCTTATAAAAGTTTTAATACAAAGGAAAGATATTGCTTATGACTTGCAAAATGCTAGTTTTCCTCTTTTGTTGTTAACAAAGTGCAATATTGTGCGTAAATTTGTATTCGCCGCTAAATTTGTTTGAACTGCGCGCTGAATTCGCCTCTCTGCCGCCGAGATGCAGGTGTAGTGGTGAGCGCTCTCGAATAGTTGCTCTCTTTTCGCTCTGGCACCGCCATTGCCGCTCTCACGCACACTATAGAGGAGGAGAGCGAGAGAGAGCGCGGCTTTTGCTTCCGTTTTGTGGCGTGTAGTTTTTTTAGTTTTGTTTTGCTTTTCATATTTCGGCTGTTTCTGCTTTGTGCTCGAGTTTCGCCCAAGCGTTGCGGCATTGCCAACACAGAGAGTGGAGTAAAAAGATGAAGAAGAAGAGGAGCAGCACAAAAGAAGTGGCCGATTAATGAATGGTTTTTATTGTTGCCTTGGGGTTAATTAATTAATTAATTAATTACAGTGGGGCTTCAATGGGTTGAAAAAGAAATAGTATGATATTAATACCACAATCCATAAATAGGGTTTAAAAATAAATAATAAGAATAATACAAAATTATGATTATAAATGTTCTTTATTTTCATGGATTTTTCTTAAGTTAATCATATAATTCTTTAATATTTTTGCAGACTCTCAACGCATGTAACGCACACACAACAATAGTTGGGGCTTAAAAACTAAAGCGGACTTTTGAACATGAACAAAAATGCCGGCGATGGCAGCGGCAACGATGGCAAAAACTCAAACAAAAACTCGAATGCGGGCGGTGGCGCTGGAGCCGGGGGGCCCCACGATCCCACCGGGCTCCTAGATGCAGCTTCCCTCTTTGGTGAGTTATGGTTTTTCTAACCATAATTCCTGAATGAATATAGTAATAATACCATTTATTTCCAGCCTATTGGGGCCGTGATCCCACCGGGGCGGCAGCTGCAGCAGCGGCCTCCAATCCGCTGTTCAACTCACAGTTCAATGCCGCCGCCGCTGCAGGATTGGGTTTGCTACCAAATGCTGCCGGCGCAGCGGCCAATGATCGATACTCGATGGCCGCTGCAGCGGCGGCGGCGGCAGGAGCACATCACCATCAGAACACCATGGCGGTGGCTGCCTCACAGGCGGCCAGTTTGGCCGGTTTGCATCCAGCAAGTGAGTAAAATGTCGGCACATTCCACCAAAAACCAGCGTATTTTAGTAGAGTTTTCAGAGAGCCAAGAAATTAGCGGATGTCTGTGGCGCAGAGCGTTAAAGCGTCCGTCGCGATATGCTAATTTTATCGCAGAATATAACGCACGCGAGTTCGATTCCCACTCGCAGAAAAATAAGTTTGTTATCTTGAAAGTAATTACCTGTAATTTATGTTTGGAGTTATAACAGCAAGTGTCTGGTTTGCCTTGCCAGATATTTGAAGAAAAGGCTCCTATAAAAGCGCTTTTAGTGGCTTGCCATTAGCTTTACACTGGCCAAAAAAGCTCTAACTTGAGCAGGGCAGTGAAAAATGGTCAAGCACAAGTCTTTTTTGTATTAATTTTTTAGTTTATTCGAGTTTTTTATAGGAAATAATAATAAAAACCTAATTAAACCTAAATTTCTAATTAAACTTTCAACTCCCGCTTTGCAGGCTGGTGGTCGATGGCCCAACTAGCTGCCCAGGATTACTTCAGCCGCCTGCAGGCCTCTGGCCTGTCGCCCTTTCCCCATCCCGATCTGGCTGCCGCCTTTGGCCCAGCTGCCATGGGCATGGGCGGCGGCGGCGGGGGCGGTTCAAGTGGCGGTGGCGCTGGAGGAGCTGGCGTTTTAGGGGCAGGCGGCGGAGGCGGTGGTGGAGGCGGTGGAAGTGGCAATGGCGGCTCTTCATCCGGTTCCTCGGGCAGCAAGTCGAACAAGTCGCGCAAGGAGAAGCGGGCGGCCCAGCAGCAGCAGCAGCAACAGCAGAGCCTGGCCAATAGCCTGAATGCAGCGGCAGCGGCGGCGGCAGCAGCTGCGGCCAATAATCCAGCAGCGGCGCTGGCCAGCATGCATGGATTTGGCGTGGTGCCGGGCACCAGCATGTCGCAGTCGGTGAGCACGGGCAGCGGCTCGATATCCACCAACAGCGGGCATGGCGGCTACAAGGTGAGTTTGGGGATTTCCTCTCTTAAATATCATTAATTAATACCCTTTCCCTTGCAGAGCACTGCCAGCGCCTATGGCAAACCCTCCACCATGACGAGCAGCAGCAGCCTGGCCAGTAATCCTGGCTCTGCCTACGATCCGGTGACCTTGCACAAGGAACTGCTGGCCATGCAGGCCGTGGCTGCTGCTGCCTCCTCCGGCTCCGGTTCGGGTGGGGGTTCTTCCTCCAAGAAATCGGGCGGAGGTGGTGGCTCGTCCTCTTCCTCGTCGCTGCATGGCCATGGCATGGGCATGGGCGGCGGCATCATGTCCAGCGGCAAGGCTTCCACCAGTGTCAGTGCCAGCAATGCCTCGTTGGGCGGCATGCATCCCAGTTTGTCGGGGAGTAACCCATTGATGTCACCACACTCGGCCTCTTCTTCGTCTTCTGGCAAGGATCGGGACAAGAACAATCCCTCGCTCAATGCTTTGAACTCGTTGTCGCAGTTTGGAGCCTTGGGAATGACGCCGCAGCAGAGCATGCAGGCGGCCATGAATGCCTTTGCGGCCAGCACAGGAGTGGCGCCACCCTCAAGTACGATTACGTCCTCGCCGCATTCTTCTTCCTCCTCGCAGCAGCAGCAGCAGCAAATGGGAGGAAGTAGCTCGGGTTCTGGCAAGGGATCTAAGGATTACATGATGGGGTGAGTGGAAGGAAGGAGTTTCTTCTATAAAATATGTATTTAATGAATTAAATCCTTCTCTAGCACTGGCAGCGATCACCCCTCCCTGCTCGGAGTACGTCTCCCGCCCGACACGGAGATTATCAAGTATACGTCCTCCATCGTGGGACCCAAGATACCTGGTACTACCTCGCGTGGTCGCAAAAAGACTATATCCGAAACAGAAACCACACAGAAACATCAACAACAAGCACACCAACAACAACAAGCAGAACAACACCTACTCCAACAACAGCAACAACAGGCACAACAAGCACAAAAAGAGCTCGACAGCACCACAAATGCCATTTCCTCTCTGCTTGCATTTCCAGGTCTCAGTCCCGCAAAACGGGCTAGACTCGAAATGGAGTATGCAGCCATGGCGGCGGCCGCTCAGCAGCAGCATCAGCAGGCGCAGCAGGCACAGCAGCATCACCACCAGCAGCAGCAGCAGCAGCAACAGCAGCAGGCGGCGGCAGTGGCACAGCAGCAGGCTCAGCTCCAGGGCATGCTCGGGGCAGCAGGGATCTCTGGCATGGCAGGACTCGCGGGACTGCAGGGCATGGGCGGAAGCCTCGATCAGCTGACCGTGAGCAAGACCAGCAGCTCGTCGACGACCACCAGTTCCAGTAACTCAACAACAGGAAGCAATCTGCTCAATCAGAGCTCTTCGAGTGATCGCGTGGAGGTCATCAAGCTGCCACCGACCATCACCTCGAATGGCGCGTACAATCTGTCCAGCAAGGGCAAGGAGATCCATGACCTGACCACCACCGATCATGCACCCACCTCCGGCGGCGTGAATCTCAGCCTGAAGGCCAACAATGCCAATGCCGCCTTGCCGCCCGCTGGAGCTGTGGGCTCTGCCTCGAATCCCATCACCATTGATGACTTTGATGCCCCGCTCAATCTTTCCATGAAGCCGTCGGACAAGAGCACCAATCCTGGAGCTGGCGGCGGCGGCGGTGCTTCATCCTCCTCCTCTTCCAGTGCAGCGCTGGCCAGCTTGGCCAGCGACTATCAGGCGGTGGCTAGTGGCGGTCAGGGCGGAAATAGCCTGCAGAGCTTGAGTTCCATTACGGCTGCCTTGGGTGGATCAGCTGGCGGCATGCCTGGAGGCTCTATATCAGGCAGCGGTGGCACCTCCCCTGCTCCTGCAGGTGCGGGCACAGGATCGGGTTCGGGTTCTGGTTCTGGTGGAGGCGGTGGCAGCGGCGGCGGTTCTTCCTCGTATAAGGAGGGACGACCCAGGAATCTGGGTCGTGGAGTGTCCAAGCCCAAGAAGAACACGGTAGCCTCGCTGCTAGCTCAGTCCCGGGCCGTGGGCCTCAAGCCCATGCTGGCCACGCAGCAGCTGCTCCAACAAGGAGCTGATATAGTAAGTTAAACCTAAAAAGAATCTGGAATTTATATTAATTAATAATTATTATCTCCTCCAGGAGAAAATCCGCTTGGCCTTGAGCGAGGCGAATGCCCACATGGAAACCTCCACGGATTCGGAGAGTGTGGCCGCCGAAAGTGGCCTCTCGGAGTCAGAGTCGGAGGATGCCAACATCCTGAATGTGGCAGAACTAAGGGTGCCCCTCGAACTGGGCTGGAAGCGTGAGACCGTGATCCGTGGCCTGACCAAACAGGGACAAATCCGTGGCGAAGTGACCTACTATGCGCCGGGCGGCAGCACAGCGCCCTTGAAGAGCATTGGACAGGTTTTTGCTGTGAGTTTGTAGGGCGAAACTTCTTTAATTAGATTCAAAGACACTCTTAGAACCCTTCTCCCCTCTCTCAAATCTCTCTTGAAGTTCCCTACTAATATTCTCAACCCTCCACAGATCCTGGAGCAACAACAGCCCTCGAATCTGAGTCGTGAGAACTTTAGCTTCTCGGCACGAGCCATCGTGGGTTCCTTCTTGCAGCCCGCACCACCGCCATATGCCAATGATGGCGAATATATACGCATGACGGACGAGGATGTGGCCAAGCGGCTGGAGGATCTGAAGGTCTTTACTCGCCAAACGTTGAATGTGGAGCAGCGCATCGAGATAGCCAAGCAGCAGCAGGCCATGCGGGATGCCAAGAAGCTGCAAAAGGAGGAGCTGGCCAGGAACAAGGAGAAGGCGCGACAGGAGAAGAATGCAAAGCTGGAGCAGCAGCGCAAGGAGAAGGAGCTGAAGAACCAGCAGGCTGTTGAAGTAATTACTGATAATGGGGAAAAATCTAAGAATATTATTTATTTATTACTATTTTTAGGAGCGCAAGAAGCGCCAGGAGGAGTTAGACCGCCTCAAGCAGGAGGAGCTGCTCAAGAAGCAACAGGTTAGTAGCTTTGGTAGCTTTCGTCTTTGTGCCAGAATCTCTGCATAATTTGTTGTATTTTATTTTGCTGCAAATTGTAGGAGAAAGAGAAGCGTCGTCAGGAGGCCATTTTAGCTAAGGAACAGGTACAAAACGAACATCAGTCTTTTTACAAAAACATGTCCATGTCCTGTCCGTAATCCGTAATCTGTAATCCGTTCCCTATCCGTTTTGGTGGGGGTTTCTTGCTTAAGCCCAGAGCTCGTAAATAGCAGGTGAAGCGAGATTTCTTATAAATATAGATTACGACTTAAATGAGCTTTTTACAAGGCTGTTTATTTGCTGATCGTTTTGAGGCAAATAAAGAAAAAAAGGTTGCTTATGTTTGAGCTTGTCAAGTTGCCTCAGTTAGTGTATTTATCATGATACCATTATATAAGGTAGTCTCATCGCGAGGGCTTCTCCTATTTCGAGAGTGCTTTCCCTTTTTGGCAAGTCTCTCTGAGAATGGAGAGAGTGAGAGCCGAGAAGGCCGCCCATGTCTCTCTGAGAAGGGAGAGAGTGAGTGCTAAGAAGTCCGCTCATGTGTCTCTGAGAACGGAGAAAGTGAGAGTTGAGAAGGCCGCTCATGTGTCTCTGGGGACTTAGAGAAAAAGAGCTAAGAAAGCCTCTTCAGTATTGGCGCACTTACCGCTTGCGTTGCACTATAATTCACAACGAGTTCTAGCTGTCAGCAAGTGGTAACCACGCAAATACTGACGAGGAATACCTGTTTCTTCCTCTTATTTTTCCCTCCTTTTCCTGTTTCTCTTTTTCTTCCGTCCTCTTCCCCTTTCACTTCCTCTTTTCTTCTCCTTTCCTTGAGAAACTGCAAATTGCAGTGCTTTCTTTTTCTAGCATGTCTCTCTAAGAGCGAAGTGTCAAAGCTGATGAAGCTACCTTATATTATTGTACCATGATTCAACCGTAGACCATAAATGAAGAGAAACGAAGAGGAATTCGAAGGCAATTACGAAGATCAAAGTGATTTTTCAACTGTTACTTACGAGCTCTGTGCTTTTGCTTTTAAAATTGGGGTTATTTCGACTTATTTATATTTTCAAACATTTATTTTTATTGGCATTTAGTACTAAAAGATAATGGACATATAATTACATATAATTATATATACTTTTTATACTGATACTAGAGGAGGCAGGTGATGTTTTAGGCTTTTTATTCATTATGATTATTATTATTGTTTGCTTTCACATTCTTAACTAAACTAAAGATTTATTAAGCGTAAGTAACGCTTTATTTTATGTAGTTTCTGGGGCTTTTTTTGGTAGTTAACAGCTTGTTTTATGCTATTTCAACTCTGAATCATTACCTTCTCTCAGTATCAGTTAATTATTTTAATTTTTTATTAAAACAAAAACCTTATTTTCACCCAAAACTTTACGTAGGAAATGCAGAAACAAAAGGAGTTGCTACTAGCTGCCGAAATGGTAAGGAATCCAGCTTGAACCCCGAAACTAAAAAAAAATTAAATAAAAAACCCATTTTTCACCCTAAATAGGAACGCGAACGCCGACGCCAGCACATGAACCTAATCCGCATGCTGGAGCTGCGTCGCAAGTTCGAGGAGCGCGAAAAGAAGAAGCATCAGCTGGTCCTGGACCGCCTGCTCCTGCGCGAACGTCGCATGGCCGAGCGCAAGCGTGATGCAGAGATCCTGCAGTTGATACGGCGACCCAACGAGGACTCGGAACTGCCCCAAGAGCTGGTCATACCAGAGCTGGAGAGGATTGCAGGCAACCGTCTGCCCGGCCAGGCCATGGCCGATCTGTTGATGGTCTTTGAGTTCCTGCACAACTTTGGCGAGACTCTGGGCTTTGACATGGAGTCCCTGCCGTCGCTGCAGAATCTGCACGATGCCCTGATCAGCGACAGTTGTGCGGATGCCGAGGAGGAGCTGCTGTCGGTGATGACGCACCTCCTGGTGTGTGCCATCGAGGATCCCGGAGTGCCAAACCCGGGCAGGCATACCACGCTCCTGGGTCAGTCGTTGCGCAACGCTGACATTACAAACTCGAATGTTTCGGAGATTCTGCGGATCTATCTGTATGCCACGGCCACGGGTGAGGTCCGCCAGATGCACGGCATCACTGTGGACCGGGAAAGGGAGCGGCGAGTGCCCGACCACCATCAGTTGGACGCCGACTCGTCCACGCACTCGCATTCGGCCGAAGAACCAGGAGTACTACAAGCTGCTGCACGAGAACGACACCTGGAAGCTGTCGCAGTCGCTCAAGGATCGTCCGTTTGTGGCCCTGAATCCCACCCGGAAGGCTCAGATGCTGGCCCACCTGTGCAACGATCTGCTGATGAACAAGGCCGTGCTGCGCCAGATCGACGGCAGCCTGGAGACCTGCGCCCAGATGCGCAAGGAGAAGTACATGACGGACATGAAGGTGCGCAAGTACAAGGCCCTGCATATGCGCAAGGCGCGCATCGAGGCTTACGAGCGGGCCCAGGCGGAAAGGGAGGCGGCCATGCAGGCACTGGTGGCCCAGCAGAAGCTAGATGCCGAGCGACAGAAGCAGGCGGCCGAGGAGGAAGAGGCGGCCAAGGCAGCGGCAGCAGAAGCGGAGGGCGTACCAGCTGTTGATGGGGAGGGTATAGCCAAGGGAGCCTCCCCGAATGGTGAAAAACCCCAAGAGGAGGATCAGGATCAGGATCAAGAACAGGCCACGCCTGTGAAGGAACCCCAGCAGCAACCCATGGAAGTAGACAGCGTGGTGGACGAGGAGTCCCTGGTGAGTCCCGCCAAGAGCCTTAACCAGGTGGACAACAGCCTGACGCCCAGCAAACAGGATATAACCACGACGCCCACCTATCAGCACAACGGTTCAAGCACGCCCACAACAGGCGCTGCCGATGCCCTGCTGCAGGCCAAGAAGAGCGGAGCCCGCAACTCCCTCAACGATGAGCATCATCATCATCATCACGACGTGAGCATCATCGATGACGATCTCTCTGACCTGGATTCGGAGATCACCAATGTGGAGGAGGACGAGGACAATCGCCTGAGCGCCGATGAGCTGCAAAAGAAGCTGGACAAGATCGTGCGAGCCTCGCTCAACTGCAAGGAGGCGCTGGAGAAGAGCACCAATCAGCTGCGGGCGGCCTGCTTCGGTCAGGATCGCTTCTGGCGTCGCTACTGGAAGCTGCCCAAGGCGGGAGGTATATTTATCGAAGCCTTAGAGTCGGCGCAGAATGATATATGCGGGTATCATGAGGCCTTGGAGGGCATGGATGACAAGAGAAAGGTGGAGGAGGGCGAAGATGGTACCGAGAAGGAGAAGGAAGAAAAGGCAGATGAGGAGAAGGAAATTAATGAGAAGGAGAACCCTACCGAGGCTGAGGAGCAGCCCATGGAGGTGGATGAACCTTTAGAAGATGGTCAGACTCCAGAGGAGAATCAGCAGCAAGCTGAGACGAATGCCCATCCCGAAGAGAACAACGATGAGGACGAGGAAGCCAACGATGAAGACGAAGACGATGACGACGATGATGTCACAGAAATCAACAAGGTGGAGCCTGAGATTGTGGATCTAGGCGATGACGATGACGATGTGTCGCCACCTCCACCCAAGGTAGAGCATCCTCCTCGACCCGAAATCAAGGTAAAGTCGGAAATGGAGCTAATGGGACCGCCGCCCACGACCATGATTGCCACCAAAACAGACTTCGAGGCGGAGATTAAGATACCAGCCATGCCCGGCAACCTGATGCCGCCCAATGCCGCCTCCCTCAACAACAACAACAACAACAATAGCAATAACAACAACAACAATGGAAGCAACAACTGTGATAAGTTGGAAACGGGCTTGAATCTGTCACAGCCGTCGCAGCCTGTGATCAAAATGGAGGATCTGAAGAAGGAGGATGACTGCATTATAGTGTCCACATCGAGTGCCGACGACACACCCAAATGGTTCTCCATTGTGCGTCGCGAAGTGCCGCTCATAAGCGAGCTGCCGGCGGAGGAGGGTGGCCAGGTGGCTCAGGAACTCCAGCACGGCTATGCGAATCACAATTGCTCGGCGCAGCTGCAGCTGCAGGGTCATCCCTGGGATCTGATCAACAATATGCAATACTATTCCATACCCGATGGACGAGTGCAAGGTGGATGCCGGCAAGCTCGGCCACGAGTGCATCTTCTCGCTGAGCGGCCTCGACGAGAAGCAGATGCTAGCCAAGATGGAGGAGTACCAGCAGGCCCAGGCCCAGGCCCACACGAAGGTGGAGTCAAAAAACGGTCTGGGCTCTCCTCATCATAATGATGAGGAGATGAGGGCCACCAAGCTGAAGGAGATCGAAGCGGATGCTGAGGAGCTAACCACAACAGCGGGCAAGGACAAGTTTTTTCGCTTGCGCTCTGATGCACCGCCCGGACACGGGAGGGGGGAGCGGCGGAAGCAGCAGCGGGAGCAGACCTGAAGCCCAAGATTGAGCTGCGTCTGGACGAGGCCCTGTCGCAGGCCTACTACCACAACATAGCCAACATGTCGCTGAGCAGCGTCCAAACGTACATACCCATTGACATACCGCTGCCGCTCTCCATGACCCCGGACGAGCACAGGCTGCTGGAGCAGGTCAAACTAGCAGGCTTCCCAGAGCGCGTCCATGGGGTTTATGTTCCCCGACGACAGCGCTACGGCTGGTGGCAGCTGGACGATGATCAGAAGCTAAGGCAGCTCTTGAAAACTTTAAATCCTTCGGGCTTGAGGGAACGTGAGCTCCAGGAGAATCTCCAGAGGTTCCTGGGCCTGGAACAGCCACTGGGAGTGACCTATCAACTCAAGGCGGACCCTGATCACTCGGAGGAGTTCTGATGCCCGACCAGAAGGCGATTGGAACCCCAAGGTGGCCAAGCGTGTGGAGCTGGCTCTGCTGGAGCAGCTGGAGTCGCTGGAAGACAAGGTGGCAAGTGCTTCGATGCAGCTCAAGAACTGGCAGCTACCCAATCGCGTCGAGAGCGAACTTACCCTCGATTCCAGCCAAGAGGATGTCAGCGAGGAGGACTTTGTGAGCATCATACCCATGATCAGGGAGAGAATCATCGACCTGGAGGCGAATATCGAGCGGCGCTACTTGAAGCCGCCGCTGGGATCACAGACAGGCGACGCCCACCTGGCAGTGATTGCCCAGAATCAGCATACCACGACTCAGACCCAGAACTCGGCCTCGGCGGCAGCATATCTCCTCCAGATGCAGCAGCAGCAGCAACAACAGTTGGCCCAACAGCAGCAACAGCAGCAGCTTCAAGGATCGGGAACGGGAGCAGGCAACAATAGTCTGAATCCCTCATCCTTCAACGAGCGAACCATGGCTCTGGCAGCGGCAGCAGCAGCTTCGTCGACGGCAGTAAATCCCGCTGGCGGAACAGGTGTAACCACCCCGTGCGACCCCGGCAGCGGGGAGGCCAACTCGGGCAATGCCTCGCCGGCGAGCAACTGCGACAGCGATCGCGACGAGAAGGTGGAGAATATACCCAAGGCCTGGTGCAGTGGCGGGATGCAGTCTCGCGATCGCACACCACCGCCCAGCTGGCCATGGCCCTGTACGTCCTGGAATCGTGCGTGGCCTGGGACAAGAGCATCATGAAAGCGGTAAGATCGGCGATCGGATCGGAGGAGCAACCTCTTCTCTTGATTTGTTTGTTGTTTTGCGCTCCCCCTGAGACCCTCTTTACCTCTAGCTTGGCACCCCACCACCCACATTCTTTTGTGATATTCCCTCTGTGGTCCATCCATCTATCTTCCTGTTGTTTTTTTGGCTGCACTTACTCATTAACACACCATCTACATACTCACACCCACATTCCACACGCATTTGTCATGTTTTAATAGAAGGATTAACCACAACTAACGTGAAAGAGTTGGAATTTTAAAGGGTTAAGGGCTTACTGAGATTTTTAACTTGATTTTTTCGAGAGATTTCCTTATAAATTTGATTTAAACTTAATTTTCTTGGCAGTTGGCAGTTAAAAATTGCTTAAACTTATTCTTTAAAATACTTTTAAGTGCGTAAAGGTTATTTTTTTGCTTTTATAAACCCGAATTGAATGATAATCTTTCAAGTTTGGCTGATATAGAGTATATTATACGGTTATGACACTGCATTACAAATATCATTAATTCGAGTTGAATAGTTTATGGATTTGTTCTGCTTCTATAATCAATATAATGTTTTAATTAGTGCACAAATATAAATAGGAGCTGTCCCATATATTATGTAATCACCAGTGTGACCGTTTATGGTATTATTTACAATGTAAAAAAAACTCTTCGCTGTTTTGTTCAAAATTTTATTTTATTTTATCATTAGCATAGTGCCGAACTAAATAAAGTTAAATTTTAAACAAAATAATGCGTTTATGGACAGCAAGAGCGTTTTCTACATTCTAAAAAATACCATAAACGGTCACACTGGTGATTACGTAATATATGGACAGCCCAATATCAGAAATTAAAGATAAAATAAGGTACTTAATCAATTTTTGAACTACTTAGATTCTTTATAATTTACATTTTACATTTAATTAGTGCACAATTATAAATATAAGAATTTAACGATAAATTAAGCTACTTGAGCGGTTATTTAAACTATTTTAAGGCATATTTTTTTGCCATATTTTATATTTTACATTTATTTTTCCTATTTCAAGTGTGCCTGATTTTCCCATACTTTTTCTAGTTCTCCAAAGTAGTTAGTAGTTTCTTAAAACCCTAAAATAACCCCAAAAATATATGTATTTGCCACCTCTTAAATACTGCCTGAAATTAATTCAAAATTTAATTTTTTCTTTGTTTTCTTGGTCTTTTTCCGGTTGTTTTTATGTTTTATTTCCTTAAAAATAAAAACAAAAACTCTGTCTTCTTGCTCTGAATGCTCGACTTGTTTGTTGTTGTTCTTTTGTGGTGTTTCATGGTGTTTTGACAAAAAAAAACAAAAAACTAAAAATAAAATGCTTTCATACTTACCACACATACACACACATACATATAACAATACACATGAATGCTTATGTTTTGCCCGTTACCGTTACCCGTTACCGTTACAAAACCGAAAAAACCAAAACCAAAACCGAATCCACCACGACTGTATTTCCCCTCCACCAAACACACCTTTTCCCCCCACCCAAAACCGTTTCGAACTTCGGCATCCGAAAAGTATGCAACAAGAAACAAGTCCAGCAAGAAGGAGAAGAAAGGCAGCGCCCAAAAGCAGGCAACGAAGAAGAAAAAGCAGCCCAAAAAGAAGCAGGAAAAGCAGGAAAAGAAGGAGCCAGAGACGAAGTCGAATGGAAAAACCCCCAAGAAGGAGAAACCCCCAAAGAAGTCACCTCTAAGCATCAAAATCAATCTCAAGGCCTTGGAGCAGCTGAACCAAAAACCCCACCAAAACCCATCCCCAACCCTATCCCCCACATCAACCTCATCCTTCGACTCCGACACGGACTTTGCCACACCACAGACGCCGACGCCGACCAAGGATAATAAGAGACGCTCCTCCTCCTCAACCACGGATCCAAAATTACGAAAATATTCGAAATATTCCTTACAGAACTGCCAGTTTTGCACATCCGGCGAGAACGAGGATAAGCTGCTGCTGTGCGATGGCTGTGACAAGGGCTATCACACGTACTGCTTCAAGCCCAAGATGGACAACATCCCCGACGGCGATTGGTGAGTTTATTATGGCAATCTATATCCTCCTCCTCCAACTGCTCAGTCATCCCTCACACATTAATCCGCGTTGTCTTGTTGAGCGTTTTTTAATCGTTGACCGTTAACCGTTGAGAAAACTGTGTGTGGCACTCTCTCTCTCTGTCTGTTACTCTCTCTGTGCCCTTCCCCTCTGGGTTACTCTCTTCACCTGGCTAATCTTTGACTTCTCCATTTTCCAGGTACTGCTACGAGTGCGTCAACAAGGCCACCAATGAGCGCAAGTGCATCGTCTGCGGCGGCCATCGTCCCTCGCCCGTGGGCAAGATGATCTACTGTGACTTGTGCCCGCGCGCCTATCACGCCGACTGCTACATTCCGCCGCTGCTGAAGGTGCCGCGCGGCAAGTGGTATTGCCATGGCTGCATCTCGCGGGCTCCGCCGCCCAAGAAACGGAGCACGGGCGGCGGCGGCAGCAGTAGCAGCAGCAGCAAGTCTCGCAGGGATCGGGACAGGGACAACAGAGAGCGTGAAGGCGGAGCGGCGGCAGCCAAGCGTAGCAGCAAGCAAGGAGGAGCCTTGGAGCTACAGCAGCAGCAGATACAGCCTCTGGCAGGGGATTCCCATCACCATCACTCGCATCATCATCACCAGTCGCTGAACTCCTCGCACGACGAGTCCATGAACTCGCTGTCGACGGCACCACTGAGGTGAGTGTGTGGGGGGCCTGCGGGCGGCTGAGGGGGCGGCGGTGGACGACACGGTCCCGGGTCCAGTTTATAATGCAGCTCTGCTCTGCCTCTGCCTCTGCAGTCCGGCGCATTCGGTGGCCTCGGCAACGACCTTTGATGACCAGCAGCAGCAGCAGCAGCAGCCGCACATCAACACCAATTCGGTCGATCGCTTCCAGAACAACGGCACGGAGGATGTGGTGATGCCCAGCAGCTATCCACCCGTGGCTGCAGCCTATCCAGCCTTCTCAGCAGCCGGATTGGTGCCCGTGCCAGTGCCGGCCATGCAGTTTGCCATGTCACCGCGTGCCGTTACCCCAACGCGTACTCGGACACCAACGCCGACCCCGGTGCCCACGCCACCACCGCCACCCGGGCCCCTGCAGCCGCCGCCGACGCCTCTGATAATGCAGGCCTCGCCCACCACCGTTGCTGCCGCCGCCCTCCATGTAACCGCCGCCACCTGCCAGTCGCCGCCCCAACATCATCAGCAGCAGCTGATGACCATGCCCTCGCCGCCAGCCTTGGGAGGAGGAGGTGCAGCAGGCACACAAATGTCACCGCCGCCCATCAACATTCATGCCATGCAGGAGGCCAAGGAGAAGCTGAAGCAGGAGAAGAAGGAGAAGCATGCCACCAAGAAGCTGATGAAGGAGCTGGCCGTCTGCAAGACGTTGCTAGGGGAAATGGAGGTAGGCTTTGGTGAAAGAAAGCTTTAAAAGATTACAACTAATTTGGATTTCCATATTAATTGCAGCTCCATGAAGACTCTTGGCCTTTTCTATTGCCTGTCAATACCAAACAGTTTCCCACATATCGCAAAATAATCAAATCTCCCATGGACTTGTCCACCATCAAGAAGAGATTAATGGATTTGAGGTGGGTTTATAAGGAAAACTATAAAGAAAACAATGAAGCAGGGAAGGGCATGTCTTTTCTCTGAGAGCAGCTTACTGCTCTTTCCGTTATTAAGTCGGTAGCAGTTGTTGCTCTTTCCGTTATGTTTCGTGCCCAACGCTGCTATAAAGAATATTAATTATAATCCTTTCTTGCAGCTACAAGACCCGCGAGGACTTTTGCGTGGATGTCCGACAGATCTTTGACAATTGCGAAATGTTCAACGAGGACGATTCACCTGTGGGCAAGGCCGGTCATGGCATGCGAAAGTTCTTCGAGTTGCGCTGGAACGAGCTGACGGAGAAGCACTCCTGATCCTGTGGCAACAGCCTGGCGGGAACAGCACCTCAGCCCATAGAGATGGTGACCCTGATAGCTACGCAGGAGGATGCAGAGGAAGAGGAGGAAGATGAAGAGGCAGAAGTCGAGGAGGCGACAACCGCAACAACAACAGCATTAACGGAAGCAGCACAATTTTGGTCAAGAGATTAGAAGTTAGATTTAAGGAGCAGCAGCAGAGATTGTACATAAAAAGGGGGATTAGAGTTAGAGAGCCTAGTAAGCACACAATTAATATATATGATATATATTTATATATATAGTTATGGTAGATATATAGACACGCGAGAGTATTCAAGCTTCGAAATCACCACAGCCAAGCGAGCAAACAAGCGACAAATTGTATTTAGTTTTTATAAACAAAGCATAAACAATAACTATTAAATTATATACTAATCCTAGCAGTCTAGAGAGCATAAGAAGCCATTTACAAGCAGTAGGAGGAGACACACGACACACGCTGACACACGTACAAAAGTCTGTCTCCCCAATTTCCAGAACCCACAAAACGATCCACAGTATTTCTTGGGGCACAAAGCTTGCGTTGCACTTAATTTTAGAAAAGGATCAACGAAGATCGAAGAACGAAGCGCTGCTCATTTAAGTTTTTAACATGTATTTTGTACTTATAAACATTTGTATCTAAAACCGCGTATATATATATAAATATTAAAGACTAGAGCTAAACAATACTCGAACAGGAAGCAAGATTTGTAAATGTGAATGGAAAGCAGCAGAAAATTATTAAATTAAATGTATTAAATTATTTATACCGTGTAAATTGTCCCGATTCTCACTGTGTACTGTGTGTAGTTTTGGCAACTCTTTCAATCGTAAACCGTAAACGTTTTTGGCAAATCGCAAAAATATACAAAAATATACAAAAATCTAAAATCAAATTGAAATCGAAATTTAAATAATCGCAAAAGCAGAGAGAGCGAGGGGAACCCCTGGAAGGGTGCGGACATATCCATAGCGGGATCTAAAGCGCAGTATTAGAGGGGCAGCCAGGCAACTTTTTTAGCTGTATATAGGAAGGAGATATAGTCGCAATACCGATGACAAATGTTACATATATACACACATTTACTATATATACATACACACTGAAAACAAATGGAACTAACAATTAGTAGCAAAAGCAATGATATTTACATTAAATTTTTTGAATAAATCAATCGAAAACGGAAACTCATTTGCAGTGCAGCACAATAATAAGTGAAAAAGGGAATATTAATTGAGAGAGAAGATAATAATTTAAAGAGAAAAAATCAGCAGAAAACAGAACTACCTACCAATAACGCAGATACCAGAATACAAGAATTAGTTGGGAATTATAGTTTGTAAAGAGTGTTGAGAGGGAGAAAGAGCAGAAGATATACATACACATATATTATTTGGAAAAGTACTTTTACCAGCCAAGAGAGAGCGAGAATGGAAGGGAAATAAAGCAAAAAGATGAGTAAAGCCTTTACTTTACCTTTACTCATCCTTTTTCTATATTTTTCCTTTAATAATGAGTTATTGCTTGTGTAAATAGGAACCCCATCCCCCCACATATGCATGATGTACATTGTATATAAGAAAAGAGGAAATATATAGCCTAAGATCGAAGTGATCCAAGTCCCTGCCGCCACGAGCATGTTATTGGCATTCATACAGTTGTGTCGCAATAATTACAAAAAGGAAAATCGGGAAAAAGGGAAAATAGATCCAGGGGGAAGGATACCCATTCGATAAACCCCGCCATAAACAATAAACTGCATTCAAACATATAAAGGAAACTTGATTTTCTATTTATTATGTGTGTGTTCGTGGTGATACAGATATATATAGATATATATAAACACATATAATATATATTTTAAAATATATATAAACAAAAACTATGCATAATATGTGAACGTAACAAACTTACTCATTAACAAAAACACAACAAACAAAAGAATATTTAAATGAAGGATGAGATATACTCGATAACCAAGCATCCGTAATTATGATTGTGAGGGGAATAGCCACGAAAAACCTAAAGAAAATCATTAAAAAATCAGAAGAATCAGAAATTACACACAGAAATTCATACATTTTGGTGGGGCTACATTTTCGACATTTGTGCACATGAAAAATATATAAGTAAATCATATAAAACTTACATACTATGGAGTTTCTTTTAAAAGGGAAGAGGAAATTACAGCGACAGCTGACTGAGCTCAAGCCCCATCTTTAAGTACCAACCACAAATTAAATTAAAAAAGAAAAAATGAAACAGGAGTCGACCTTATAAAAGCGCATCAAAAACTCACCGCAACTGTCGAATCGAAGAAGAACCCATAAACTGGAGATGAAGCTACCCCTTTTACGATCTCTTTTTATTTTTTATTATATTGCCAAACCATTTTCAGGTCTTAAAATCTTAAAATCAATCAAGTATCATCAGAAGAAGCCCTTGTAAATCATTTTTTTTGTGTTGATTTTAAATTGCTGACAGATTGGCCAAGCATTGGGAGCCTCAGATGATCCCTGTTCCCTTTTTACGTAGGTGTGAAGCGTCCTTTTTAGCCAGAAATCTTTCGGAAGCTTAAGGCCTGGGTTTTGTGTGGGAACCCGCAAAGTGTTAATATTTTTAGGAGCTTATAATCCCTAGTAATCAACGCTCAAAAAGCCGACAAGCTCTTCGGTTTTGACAAAGTATCTCCGGTTTCTTCCTTCTTATATTTTCCTCGGTTTCTGTGCTGGCTTCGTGGAGTATTGACAGTTGGAAACTCGAAACGCTTTAAAAATCGCTGATTTATGTAATTATTCGCGGCGACAAGAATTTCGTGCGCAGATCCAGCAGCGAACAAAATAAGAAAAAAAAATTCCCCAAGAGCCCCTGAAGAGTCTCTCAAGAGGGCAGAAGGGCGAAGAAGGGCCATTGCAGCAGCGGAGGACCACGACTGGAGATTGGGTCCGCAGCTCCAGCTCCAGCTCCAGCTTCAGCCACATTATCAAAACATCATGGAAGATGACCAAATTAACTGGGCTCCAAGCCAACGACGACATACTGTGAATGGACACTGTGAGGAAATAGTAAGAAATTAATTTAATTTGAATGTACTAAAGTATTGAATTTAACTATAAAAGAAAATACTTTTTAGACAATAAAATTAATATTAAAATTATTTGGATTATTTTATAACACCAAGGAGAAGTGTATCTTAAGTCTTTTTAAGAGAGTTTTAGTTTTGTTAGTTTAGTTTAATCTAATTTATTTTTATTTTATTATTTATTGTCTATAAACTCTCACCATCAACCTTTTGAACCCTATGTTGGTTAAACATAATTTATAATATTTAAATCGGAAGAATTACATTCTTCCTTGCTCTTTTTCCTCTAGCTTTGGGGCTTAAAATAGACGAAACTTTACAAGAAATGGTTATTTCACTTCTAAAACCAGAAGGTTTACTTTGAAATACTAAAATTACATATTTTTATGAGACTTTCAAGTCAATTTTATATAAATATTAAATTATATTTAATATGTTTATGATTTTTATTCCAAGACTTAATGAAACTAAAATACAAGTAAGATTATTTGTTGTATAGCTTAAAAATATAAATAGTAATGTTACCTACTGTCTAAAAATTTCAACTTTTATTATAAATTCAAATAAGTATAGTGTTGATTAAATAATGTTTTTTAAGGCATATTTTCCTCAAATTTCCTTTTGATTTCCCCCTGTGCAAAGTCGGGGGTCTTTGCATCCCAGCTCTCCACTGCAATGGCGACTACTTAGCGGGGCTACCTGGTCCAGAACCCTTTTCCCTAGCCCCCCGTTCCCGCCTCTGTCTGGTGCATGCCGCTGCGGGGCAATAAAATTGACTCCATCGAAATTAAGAACGAACCAAACAAAATTGTATTGAAAGTCTGGAACTGCATCTCCGCAGTCGACGGCGGACGTGAAGCCAACTAATTTAGTGCCCAGCACCGAAACGAGTTTGCTGCCGTCGTTGCATTCGATCCACAGCCCCAACCCCAACCTATATCCCATATATACATATGCATAAATACATATGGAAGCAGTCTCCGGCCGTTGCCCAAAATGGAGATTTTTCGAGAGCTTGGGTCCCATTTTTCAGCCAGATTTTGCTGCCTCTTGATTGGGACATTAATTAAGACACAAATTGCTATACCAAAATGTGAACTTTAAGGCAGGCACAATATCGGCGGGTCGTGAATACCGAAATAAGTACCCAAAAGGGGGGGAGAGATACCACCACCCCTTGCATATTTATGCAGCGCTCCAAATTAATGACAGCTCAATGGGGGCAGAGGCAGAGGTAGAGGCAGAGAGCTTTTAAAACGGTTTCCCACTAATTAACCAATGAAAGTTGAGAACTTGGGGAGGGATTAATTTAATTTTAATCATGAATAAGGCATGAGTGGGTTAATTAAGGGGGAATATATGTGTGGGATATGTTTCTTATTTTATATATATTTAATTTAGGCTGGGAATTTGAATAACCTTTTTATTTAAGGGAATATTTTCTATAAGAGAAGATTATCGAGAGCCTTTCTACCTTAATATTAACAGAGTATTTATTTTAGGTACTTAATGGTCTTAATATATCATTTTTAACATTTAAGGGTTTCAACTATATTATTTTTAAATATTTAAGGGTCTTAATAATATTATCCTTTTATTTGAAACGATTTTTGGTAAGCTTGAAGCTTGAAAAGTCCTTCATAAATGGTGCAATATTGCCTATTTTACATTTAATTTAAGAATCTTCGGAGTTTTCACAATTTTTGTTAAGGCTGATATTGTATTTAGTATTTATTTATTAAGAAACATTTTTTTCTGTCTTGAAATTAAAAGAAATTTAAGTTTTTGCATGCAAGTTCTTAGATAAACCCATGTTATCATACCAAGTTATCATATTTTTCGTAACCCAAAAATGCTCGATTTTAAGGTCTTTTTGGGAGCCTCTTACAGCCAAAAAGCAAGTGATGGCCAAAATCCGTATATTTTCCGAATCGCCACTAAAATCTTAATTACTTACAATCAAAACATTGAAAAAAATCAAAAAAAAAAAATTTGGCTAATTTTTCAAAATTTAGCAAGGGGTTACAACATCTAAATTGTCAAAAATTGGCAAAAATTAATTTTTTAAACTAAGTATGCAGATTTATTATCATGATAAAAACTAGCACAGAACATCTTTCCAAGCTGAAATATATGCAATTATGGCTTAGTTATGCAGTTTTTAATTTGCAAAATGCAGAATATACAAACTTCGGTTCACCGAAGTTAGCTTCTTTCTTATATTCTCTGTCTTGATGATTTTTGTAATGTGGATATTATATTTATTAAATATATTTTCAGATGACCTGAAATTACCTTAAAAAAATTCCTCAATGTCCTCAGAAATGTTGGAAGAGACACAGGTACATTTATTACATATACCTATTTTTATGGAGAGAGGAAGGGGTTGCCTGGTGACCATGGAGGATCGATGGCTACTGACACAGCCGCTGCTTCTGCCGCCGCTGATGATGATGCCATCTGTGTGTGCCTGGGCAGCCTGACATGGCAGTTGCTTGTCCCTCGTCCGCCGGCTGCCTCAGCCTCCTTCAGGCTCCCCCAAACTCCCAGCTCCTCTCTCTATTATCGCTCCGTCTCGATCGTCTTCGTATTTTTCTTGGACTTAAACCTCAAGCCTGGTCTTGGTCTGGGTCTTAGCCTTGGTCTCCGAGTTGGACAACATCATATTGGTGACACATGAACACGATTGCAAGCTTCCAGGCTTCCAGAGGAGTCTTGTCAGTCTATAAAGTTGGCAAACAGTTGCTGCTTGCAGTTGTTGCTGTTGTGTCTGCCTTGGTACAACGTGCAACATTTGCATTTTTTTAATTTGCTACAACTGCAGCGTGCTGCGAGTGCAACTCCATCCCGATTCCGATTCCGATCCCCAACCCAGCTCCATCTGGCCTGCCCATCTCTCTGTGGCCATCTCCATGTTGGCGTGCGCGGTCGCCAGTTTGAGTTGAGTAAGGTCCGTGCCATTTACGGACCTCCTTTATCGGGAAATGAAAACATCAGGGCTTAAGACTCCAGACTCGAGACCCAGACCCGGAGGCGTTTCTCTGTGGCCCAAAAAGGAGCCACTGGCCACCAGATGGCCCTTGGGTCAGGTCGCCTTGAAGCTTGCACGGGGAAAAAATAAAAAAGAAATTAAGATGAGAGATCAGGAGGGAAGAAATCAAAGGAGTTGAATTTTGTGAGGGTAAGAAATAAATCTTAGGGGATAGATTTAAGAAGAATATAGCTTAAAAAATATTATAATATTGTTTAGAAAATAGTTATGAACATGAAAAATATATTTAACTCTAAAAAAGGCTATGTTTTGCCTTAAAAATTACAACTTGACAGCACTTGTGATTTGTAAAGACATATTTTCCAGCTTAAATATATAATTTTACATGCTTTAATTACTTTTTTGACTATTGACTAGAAATACCTTCTTTAAATTAACAAAATAATTATCTTTAAGTGTAAAAACTCTATCAAAGTCAGCTCAATGTTATACAGTTTCTTTCTGTGTCCCAAACTTGGCCTCTTTTTCCACAAGGGAAACGCTGGCTTTAATGGCCCGTCTAATCATGATTTCCGTTCGCACTATTTAAGCCGCTTGCCACAAATCATGATGCGCTCGGTGTCAGATCTTCAGAGATCTCCACCGATCTTTAATACCCCTTCCTCCAAGTCCAATCTGGAGGAATCTCCCGGCCAACAGCTCGGGCGTTGGCGGCTCAGCGCGTTTCATGTGTAATTATTGTCTTTGTAATTCTAGAGAAATTGCAGCCGTCCTCGTTGGCCAGCGTTGATTTATGCGTAGGGGAAAAGGAAATGGCAAGCTGAGGAAAAAATAGTTTTTAATTAAAAATATTTTATGCTCGATTTCTGACGAAGCTGCATTAGTCTCTCCAGCTCCATCTTCAAGCTCTTCTCTTTCTCCACACACATCGTTGTCGGCCATATTGTCGGCCATTAAAACAATTCTACACATTTTCCACAGAGCTCCGAGTACGAGCGTCTTGGCCAAGACCAAGACCAAGACCAAGTCCAATCCAAGCTGGCCGACACCCATTAGTGCTCAACATGGAAGCTTCGGCGCTCATTCGATTTTAATTGCCACCTTTTGGGCCGCAGCCGGGGCCCTTTTCGTGGGATTTTTGTCGGGTTTCAGTTTTCGTCGCCTCCTCCTCTCGACTCCTCTGGGCTCCTCGCTTTTGGTCATTAGCGCTGGGCCTGCGTGTAAAATGGCAGCTCATTGCGGTTGTCCACTAAAAAACCACTCCATTCCACTTGGAAAAATATTAAATAAATATTAAATATTTCGAAGGCAATCAATACAGGCGTTTTTGGTGATAAAAAAGAGTTAACAAAGCTAAGAAAATATTTTAAATATGTAAAATATCAAAGAAAAATGTACCAGAAATTTTTATAATTAAGATAAATGCATCTGTATGGCTTTTTTGGTGAAAAAAAAAGAGTTAGCCCAGCTTAGAAAATATTTTTATTTGAAAAATATTAAAGAAAAATGTACCAGGAATTTTTATAAATAAGATAAATGTGTATTTTCTATACCTTTTTATTTTTAGATAATAATTCTCTGAAAAAAATCAATACTAAAGGCATCTTGAATTTACCTCAGCCAAAAAATCCTTTGAAATTTATTTGTTTAGCTCAATCTTAACTTGAATTTGTTATGTATACATGGTTTTTATATTTCCCAAGAAACCTAAAAGCTTCTGAATTTTTGTATTAAAAAAATAATATATCTTGAACAATTCTCCAACCAAAAAAACATCTAAGAAATCATACCTTTCTTCCTATATTTTCTCTCCGTGCAACCTACAAAGTTGTCGACATATTGAGGTTGATTCTTTCGGTTCAGTTCAGTTCAGCTGAGTTTTGAGTAGGTTTCGTTTGGGTTCGGTTTTTGGTTTTGGTTAGGTTGTAACTAATCCGTGAGTGGAGGCATCGGGATCTCGTGCTGGCCACCGCCTCACATGTGCAAAGTCATCAGCTCTCTGGGCTCTGGGCCCTGATAATGATGATATATGGCACATTATATATGTACCAAACGGGGACGGGGAGAACGGCTAATGGAAATTATTTAAACTGCTTACCAGGAATCCCGCTCAACAAATATTTCTTATGACTGCCAACTTAGGTCTTCGATTATTATATGTGATTTTTATTATTTGCAGGTGTTCCAGTTTTGGACGACAGGAAATGCGGTAATTGCTGCAAATTTCGTAGTTTCTTTCGTATTATTTTTTTCCGTAATTAGGATTGTTTGTGGTAATGATTTTGGTCGTCATTCTTTCCGTGGCATGCAACCCTCTTGGCCAAGAGGAATCAATGATTGTAATTGATACAATTTGGCAGCAGTTCTTGTGAGTTATTCTTTGAAAAATTTATGAAATATTTATAGGGAATTCCTTGGAATAACTTGAAGGTTTTTTAAGGTTTAATAAGAAGTATTTAAGAGGCTCTGGTTGAGGTTAAGTAGGTCCTACTTGAGGTGGAATACAGAAGGGAAGCTTTAGTTTAAAATATATTAGATTTTAGGTAATAAATATTTCATATTTTATCGCAACTTGTACTGTCTTTATGCTAAGATAATATCAATAGCTCTCTAGTATTTATTATTAATAAATTATTTATAATTGAGAACCCTTAATAATTCATATATCTTCTTTTATCCCAACTTGTATTGTATTTTTCCTAAGAATAAAATAATTAACCCCTCAAGAATTTATTAATAATAAATTACTCTCAAATAAGACCCCTTAATTAACACAAAAATAAATTCAATGACCAACTTTCCCCCCTAATGAAGTGTACTACATATTTCTACCCACACTTTGTGCCCCAGATTATTGGTTATTTATGAACTCTGCGAATGAATGGCGGTTTCCACCCTCATTTCTTGATTTTCCGAACCCCTGAAAAATGCTAATTTCCGCTTCGCCATGCCTGTGAGCTAGCCTAGCCACTGCAAATGCAGAAATGCCATTGTTCCGCCAACTAACTAGTAACTAAGCAAGCTAACTAACTAGCTAGCTAACTAACTGGCTAACAGCTAAGCACAATTAAATGCGATAAATAATTATTTAGCTGGCAGCTAGCAGGCATCAAAAGTGTTGAGAGCACGCAATAATTAAGCTGAAAATGCCACTAACAGATACGAAGTCGAGGCTTGAATGCAATTAATTAACGCTTAAAGGCTGTGAGATTGCAAAATCACTAAAGGCTAACACTAAACAGTAAACAATTCCCACTCGGACTCGCACTCGCACTCGCACTCAATTGTTAATTGTAATTGGCTTTAATGATCTGCGAGAGTTGTGGCTGAAACTCAGAGGCTAAAACTGAATTGTTTCGATTTGATTTGCTGCAATTTGAGTGACGCGAACGCATTTTAGCGATTCGCACAATTGTGTTAATTAGCGTTAGCTTTTAACTGCTCTCCCACCAGAAAAACCCCTCTAAAAACTCTTCAAAAACCCGCTCTAGATTTCAGCCCCCCTGCTGAGAGAGATATATGGCCGCTAATAGGGTACAACTTTATTGGTCAGCTTCAGAGATACGGTTTTTGGTTTCAACTCCCGATTCGAGTACGAGTTCCCCTCAGACTCAATTTAGTTTTAATGATGATGGCAACTCCAATTGCGTCGTGTGGGTTTAATTAACTTAATGAGCCGCAAAGAGCCGCCATGCTTACTCACACTTGACCAACCGCTGGAGTTATGGCATCTCTATATATTATCTATGATTACACAGAGAGAAGTTAGGCAGAAATCGAGGAGTTTTGGTTAAAAACACAGAAAGAACTTGTCAAAAACACTCAAACCGCGCTTTGCGGCCAATTTTGGTGGAACTTAGCCTTGCTTTACGGCCTAGATACATTCCATGAAACCTGACCGCAGTGTAAAGCCGTATAATGAATCAAATAAGATAAATAAAATGTATCGACATCTAAAAACAGTATTATTGGCTGTTATAGCGATATCTTGTAGGCCATATATCGAAAAAGCTGCGTAATTAAGAGTGAAAGCCATAAAAGAACTACCGTAAGGCGAGGAATGGCTGTTCTATTGTTTCACAAAGTAACTAGCTAGTAGCTACTTTCACCAGTAACCATTGCTGGCCTTTCTTAGCATCGTATCGTTTCCGTGCTAAAACTAGTTGGGAATTTTAGCAGCAACTCAAACATTTTAAAGATTTGTTGTGTTAGTAAGAACAACCTAAATATTAAAGTTTAGTGACCAGAAAATATTGAATTTTCTATTAGCATCCTATCTTTGGTTTCCGTGCTATAACTAATTGGGAATTTTAGCAGAAACTTAAACATTTTAGAGACTTTGCTCTCCTCCTTGGTGTTTAAGTGTTGGAACGACCTAAATAAAATAGTTTAGTAGCCCGAAAGTTGTATATGCCTATTCTTATTCAAAAAGTTTCCAAATATTTTATAATAATGACACATAAATTCTTTCCAGTGCATCTGCATCTGATGGCTACGCCGCTTGAGACAATTAAGAGATGCCATTTCTGCGTCAACTGATTGGCAACGACTTTGGCCTTGGTAAACTGCCATCGGCCGACAATTTACACTCTGATTTCGATCAATTATTGTTTTCCGCCTGCCCCAGCCATCAATCCAACCAACCAACCAGCCAACCATTCAACCATTCATCCTTATAGGGTATATGCTCCATGTGCGGGTTCATTAACAAATATTAGTCTCAATATTGTTTTATCATTTTCAATTTATGTCGAGGCATGGCAGGAATTCTACAGATTGGAATGAACGGACAAAAATGCGGGTAGCCTGACTTTAGTTGCTACTCCGTATATAATTATTGTATTAAGAGAATTTCTAGTAATCAGTGGGAGGAGCTGACTTTTGATCTCTAATAAATATTCATATGAATTTATTACTATTTTTCTTAGAGCTATATCTTGTTTTTAAGCAAATTTCAAGGAAAATAAATTCACAGAAATTATGAGCTTGTATTCTGCGTGGGTTTTTCAACGCCTGCCTTCCTCTTACCCCGAATCAAGGCCTCTCGGAGGTTCCCAGCGCCTCTAATTGAGTATTTCTAACCATTTTTGGCGTATCCAATTATATTTTCGCATATGATCCCCTCTGCGGAGGGGACAAGGGAAGGTGTGTGCGAGGCTCAAAAGTAAGTTATTTCCTGGCGCTGGCCGAGAGGAGGACGCTTGCCGAGGTGCTGGGGCACTGGAATCGGACTCGGAATCGCACAGCTCGCAGTGCTCGCGGTCAGAACGTGAGACTCCAAGGGACTTTGGAGTGGCGAGACTCGAGACACGGGCAAACGTGAATGGGCGGAGAATCATTGGAGAATCGTCGGAGAATTGGCGAGTCGAGTGGCGGAGGGAGAGTTTGCGATTCCAGCCAAGAAGATGGTGCGAGTGCAGAGAGATCATTAATGTGTGTATTTTACTTAAAATTTTATGATTTTTGTTTAATTAAAGTTAAGAAAAATGTTAAGTTCAGTATAAATCTAAATATAATTTAGAAAACTGACTTCCTAATTAATTTTATATATTTTAGTTGACCCTAAAAAGGCTTAAAAACTCTAAAAATCAACTCAAACCTTTTATTGGTATTTGAAATCAATTAAAAATCAGCTTAAAAGTATGCAATAAAATATTTGAGCTCGAAAACGTGTGTAAAAATTTTGTAGCATACTTTTGGGCACTATTTTTGATTGATTTTAAATCTATAGCGATTTTTATGGCAAAAATGTAAGTTTAACTAAAAATTTGTACTAATTTGGGACGCCTTAAAATCCATATTCACTCATTCACCTGAACAGTTGATTACCTAAGGGGATATGAGGTAAAAAATTTCCAAAAATAGGATTACTAAATTTTTTTCAACCCTCAATTAATTTCTGAAATATTTATTTCCTAAGTAACTTATGTTTTAAACATTTTCTCTTAACTTCAATTATTTATTAAGCTTTAAACAGAGAACTATCCGAATTTCTATCAGTGCACCGAGTAGACCAAACCATCTGGCGGCGGTAAAGGCCACGAAGGATGCTTTAAATGGAATGGCTAACTCTTCCTCTTTGGGCCTAAGTAAGTTATAAATAATAACTGGCATGTTGTAAATCAAAATTATCAGTTTGCGTTTTGCAAGGGCCTGTTCCTGCTCTCCTCCTTTGGTGCTGGTGCTTTTTGTGCTCGGCCAAAATGGCAGACAAGCAAATTATGGCCATGGCCATGGCCTGGCCTGTCCATTGTGATTACACGTCTGGTCTGGATGGTTCCTTTGCTCCGATCGTAATTATAAGGCCTCACTTCTGGCGGGGATTGGGGTTGCCCCGAAGGCTGGTCCAGCGTTTAACCGCATAATGCCAGTCGGGGAGCCTGGAATTAGAGCTGGAGTTTGGCCTATGAGCTCATCCCGGGGCTACTTCATGAGTCATGAGGAAAATGTCACCCCGCCGTCGTCGTCGGTGGTAACCGCGCTTGCCATGTTCACTGGCAATTGAGCCATGTTCGATTAATCTCTTTGATTTATGCTCACGTGAGCCGCCAATGCCGGCAAATGCCGAACATTAACAAATGTCGCCTGTCTGCGCCCTGTTTGTGGTTTGTGGTGCCCCATCCCCACTGCCCACCTTATAGCCAGCATATATCCACCATATTTGCCCATAAAGCCATGTGTTATGCGACTTTAATTGGCGTTTATTGTGAGGGACGACGAGACGCCTGGCTGTGCCGATCCAAGGCGATCCAAGTCGAGAGCTGGAGCCGGAGCAGGCCAAAAGCGGTCCAGGCCAGGCCAGGCCAAGCCAAGCCAAGCCAGGCCAGGCCCCTGAGTCAGGCTTAAGGAGTGCGAGCTGGCTGGGATCGGGAGCTGGAGATGGAGATGGAGCCTACATAGCACTTAGAAAAAATATTATTTTAAAGGGGAAAAATCGAAATTGTAATGGATTTCGACCTTAAACAATAAATTTCTTTTTTAGATAGGATTTTTAGCCTGGATTCACTTTTAAAAATCAAAATTTTATTTATTTCCGCAATTAATAATCTAATTTCATTCTTAGAAGCTGTTTTTTGTCTGAAAAAAGGCAGAATCGTCAGGATAATCTTAAGAAAAAGTCTTGAAAAGAAACAGAATCCCTTGAAAGATCTTCTTTAATTTTATTTATCAATTACATTTGTTTGTTAGGAGTTGTTTGATTGGAAATATTGTGCAAGTATTCACTTTGTTTATAAAGCTTAACTAAAAGTCTTAAAAATGAGACTGAGTCTTTCGAAATATCCTTAAAAAGGATAAGAGGAAGTCCATATTTAAGTAAAAAATTATTATTTATTCTTTTCTCATATAAAAAGATTCCAAAAATCCATATAATATCTTTCAAAAAATGTCCAAGTGAGGCAGAATCTCAAGAAAAATATCAAAAGAGGGGAATAGGATCCTCTTTAACTCAAGAACTTTTATTCATTCTGTTCTCATATTAAGGACTTAAAAATCTTAATAAAAATCTTAAGAATTTGGAAATAATTTCCAATTCTTTTCTAATATTTATCACTTTTTAATATAGTTAAATTATCCTTAAAAACTCGCAAATCTCAGTGCATTTTCTAGGATGTTTCTCCCCCCTCTCTGCTTTCTTGGGACAAATGTTGGCGGCATTTTCGAAGCCAACTTCTTGGCTGCTCCGCCATTTGTTGCTGTTGTTATTGGTGTTGTTTTGTGGAATTATGAAGCCATAAATATGAAATTCAGCACATTTATTAGCGTTGTCAAATGTCGTGGCCCAAACGTTGTAGTTGTTACCAATGGTTGTGTGTGTGCAATGCCTCGACTCAACTCGACTCGGCTCGGTCTCAGTTTTGGTTTTAGTTTGAGTTTTGCTAATGGTTTCTGCTGGGGGTTAGCTTATGGGCCAACTTGCTGCATGGGGCCAATAGTCGGGCTTGTTTTTCGGCTTGTTTAAACAGCAGTTGGCTTCCTCCGAAGACTAGCCCCATAGTTTCTAGTTTTATTTTCGTTTTCTGCGCGCTTTTGACACCAAATTTATTGCCCGCAATTTGTGAGCTGAGCTGTGAAAAATCTTTTGTAAGCGCAAAAGTTAGAGGGGGACTCAGGGGAGTTTGAGGAGTTTTTTTTCGAGTTACAGATTGGGCAGATTACCGCGATTCTGAACTTAGCCGGCGGCTCGAACTCACACAACTATGAACTGCAGCTAATCATGGCCGCGCAGTTGATTCCCATTTTAATGGCAGACAATTTGTTGATTTTCCACTAACCCCGAAAGGTTAATAAGTTGAAATTCCCCAAAAAACACGAAAATGAACAATAAAAAAACCAGAGAAACTCCGAAACTCCTCTGAGTTCGAGCTTGTTATTAAGAAATGAAATTTTGTTGCTTTATTAGGTTTCCATAATCATCGTGTGCTCTCTTCCCTGCCATGCACTGCCCCTCCCTGCTGCTGATTGCAATTTCAACTTTAACTCGCCTGTTTAAACATTATTTTTGGCTTTTTTTTTAACGGCCAGTCGGAGTTACGCCCCTTTTTCGGCCGGGGTGTAATATTTTTGATTGCCTCCGGACACGAGATGCCGTCAGAAAATTGCTTAAGTGAAAAAATAATATGATGGAGTCGCCTTGGGGTCCTGGGCTTGGGCTTGGGCTTGGGCCTGTTGGCCACAAAAATTGATTGGAAAAACATGCAAGAGCTGCCTGGAGGGGCAAAAACTATTTTTGGGTAGGCTCTTAAAGGGGTTCCTTAATTTAGGGAGTCTGGTAATGGTTTCTCAGGGATGAGCATAAGTTATTGCTAACAAAGAGAGTATACACCGAGATCATTATAGAATTTAAGTTCTTAATAAAATATATGGTAATAATATTAGGTTTAATATTGATTTTAATATAAATCTTTAAATATTGATACAAATTAAGACGACTAAAGTTATTTTGTATTATTTTTCTAGACTATTTCCTAGACTTAGCAGCTGAAATATATTTATTCTAATGAGAAGGACCTCTACTTTCACTGTTATTAAAAGGGAAATCAAAAGGATTCTTTGTAAACTACGGAAAGCCCTTTAATTTGGTTTTTAAATTTAATTTCCACCTTAAGAATATGCTAAAAAAAGGCTTCAAGTCCGTAAGTTAAAGGATATACAATCCCGATTCCTGGAACCAAATCTTCTCACGCTGCTTGGGTGGCAAATCCTCGGGAGCAGCGGCTCCTCAGATCTAGCCCTGGCCCATAAATAAGGCTCAAAGGATGGCGCAAGGGCAGATGACAAAAGGGACGCAGGACACAGGACGCAGTACAGGACAGTACAGAAGACAATTTGTGAGTTGACAAAATATGTGAGGCGGCCGAAATCAAAGAGCCCAAAAAAAAAGGAATTGACCTGCTTTCGGTATCTTCTTGGCCCTCGGCTTGTGTGTAAATATTTGGACAGATACATATCCTCTAAAAGGCCGAAAAGGACCTGCTGCTATTGACTGCTTCCTCTAAACCGATTCATTGTGCAATCGCCGCTGCAGATTGTCATTGACTTTTATGGACAATTGGCGCTTTGGGTGGGCTAATCAGGGGAGTTGGCCCGTTGGCATGTTGGCACTTGTTAAACGCTCTCTGCCTCGAAATGGCCAATAGCCAGGCTAGGCCAAAGCCCGACCAGGTCCGGATGCCGGGCCAAGTTAACAAGTTGCTTGGCATCTTGTCCGCCGGCCATAATAAAATAATTGTCATCAATTGTCGGCCGACTGTCAATATTGACAGCTCATCAGAGGCAGGTACAGTGCGGCCTGGCCAACGCGATCGCATAATCATTCATAATTACCCGGTACAACGATCATAACCTGGACACTGATGATGTCTTTGCCTCATTTGGAGTCCAAGGGGATTCTGTGTGGTGTCTGAGCTGCCATCTGGGGCTCTGCTTGGTGGACTAAGGAGCTGCATGCCGGGCATGTTTGGGTTAATCGTTGATCGAGGAACTCGGACTCCGACGGCGACGACCAGAAGTCGGTCACTGAGCAGTTATGATAACAAGTCAGGCCTTATAGAGGCTGCTTCGGGGGATTTATGAATTAACTTGGGCTGGAACTGTGTCAAAACTGGATCAGGCTTTGTAGTTCTGGAGTTTTTCAAGGGGCTTAAGGTGTGAAAAGGTACGTGTATTAACTTTTAATAGCAGTTAACTGAAAGAAAAATTGTTATTTAAACTCTTAAAAACGGTTATAAACGGATTTATGGATCAGCGTTTATTTTTAGAATTTTTTAATGGGTATAGAGGCTTACAAAGTTATATTTAACTGACTTTTCAGTTAGTTTTGGTAAATCAAAATTTTATATCTAAGAGTTTAGCACTCGTAGGTCCTCTTGAAAATTAAAAAAAGTTATTAAAATATATTTTTAAGGCCAGATTAATTATTTCTAAATAAAGAAAACCATTTCTACCCCACAAAACAGTCTTAAAACATATTTAAATATTTAATATTATAAAGAAATAAGAACCTATAAGTAAAACCTCTATTTTCTTTCTTCCAAATAAATTTTCCCTCCCTCAATTTCCTATTTTCTTCAATAAAAACCCAAGATATATTTCCTCTCAAGTCTTTCAATTAAAATTCAATCGAATAAAGCGCTTTACACTCTCGTCTTATCTTTTTTTCAGGCTTTTTTCTCCTCCAGACAATATGCTGCGCGGCTCAGCAGCCAGTTATCCTTGGCATCCTTCGGCTTTTGGGGGATGAAACAACCCTTAAGGCCACTTCTCGCTTCCTCTGAGAGTGTGTGTGTTTCACCCTTGCCGCCGTCGCCGCCTAAACGTTTCTAATTTGCTGATGGCTCACCAGGGAGTGTTCATTCTCAGGGCTCGTCCATCTCCATCTCCTTCTCCATCTCCTTCTCCATCTCCATCTGCTTCTGCCTTTCCTTCCCTGGCTCCTTTTCCTTGTGCGTTCCAGGATGGCGTAATGCGGCATTTTCCATTTTCCACCCCTCCTTCTGGCTCTTGGGTTTTCCTCGCTGGCGTTTCCTTCTGCTTTTGTGGCCGCTGTGCTGATGGAATAATAAAAGCGCGCGTGTTTTTACTACAAATTGACGCTGCTAAAGATCAAATGGCAAAAGCTTGGCTCGCCACCCATTTTTTGCCTCTTTTTTGCACTCGGAAAAATAGGGTATAGGAAAAAATGATGTTTATTATTTCCTTTGTAAAATAAAATAGCTTACCTTGCCCCTTATATTTTAAACAAAAAATGATTAAATACAAATATTCATTGCTTGATTAATAATATATTTAGAATCAATAATATTGAATATAGTGTTTAAATAAAATTATATTTTGTCATATTTCATTCCTTGGCATGGTAAAATTATTGTAATTTTTACTATAACTTTTTAGGTGGATTAGTTTTAAGTTTAGAGTACTATTAACGATAGTGACAACGCCCGAAACAGCTGTATTCTTACCACAAATCCATAGGAACATTTTGGCATTTTTTTTTTTCATTTTTAGACCTTATAAACATAGATTTCGCAAGAATCCTTTTCATTTTCTTTAATATTATTTTATTTCTAATTTTTCTTTTGGTAAAAACATATTTTTTATACAGGGTGCGCCATCTGAAGCGGATCGATGTAATGATTGAATAACTTTGACAATTTTTAACCAATTAGCTTCACCAATACAATTTTGTAAACTGTGATCCAGTACAATTTTAACCATGTATCGACATACACCGCAAGAACGTGCTGAAATAGCACACAGCAAACACAACAATGGACTATTTGCGTCGGAAATTCCCGGGACGAGTTGTGTCCAAAAACGGTGATATTGACTGGCCGCCAAGATCTCCAGATTTGACGCCACCGGACTTTTTTTTATGGGGATTTTTGAAGAGCCGAGTTTATGCTAACAAACCGAAGACCATAGAAGACTTGAAAGACAACATTCGAACGACGATGGCTGCTATATCGCCCGAGATGCTTGTAAGTGTGATGGAAAATGCGAAAAAAAGAGCTCACTATTGTATTAGCAATAAAGGAGGCCACTTGGTCGATATTGTTTTTGGAAACTAGCTGACGTAAATTGTATAAAAGTAATCTGAATAATAAAAAAAAATTTTTTGAAATCTATCAAGAATTGTCGAAGTTATTCAATTTTCCCATTGATTCGCTTCAGATGGCGCACCCTGTTGTTATAAAATCATCATAAAGACACTCCCTAAACTCTTTGGAGTTCCAATTCAAATTAAAATGTATAGGAAAAGATAATTATATATCTTTTAAATAGTATTTTTGTTAAGTTTCCCATTTACTTAATGTAATCGAAGGAAAAAATCATAGAATACATATATTAGCGTTATATATATAGTATATATTTTAGTTATTAAATAGTTCCCTTAGTTTTTAATTCACAAAATATATAATACTAATATTAAAAACTATTTATGTAGAGTTCTGTAAAATCCCAAAATAATCTCAAGTAAATCCCCTAATTTTTTCCGTGTTTCCCCCCTCTCATGCTTATTTGTGTGTGAACGCTCCACGTGTAGATTGAATTGAATTGCTCGGGGGATTTTATGGCACGTTGCGGAAATCGTTTTATTATCCTTGTTGGCTGTTCATTTCGGGTTCTTCGGACTCGGACTCGTTGGCAAAGTGCGTGGGTGGCAACCAGAACCGCCGCCACCAGGGGCAATTTATTATCTGACGCCAGCATGTGTAAATAAACTTGGTGAGGCATAGTCACTCGGCACTCCGCACTCCACCCACTCTCCATTGAGTGCCTGCCCCTTTTTGGGGAGGATTCAGCCCAGACCCAGACCCAGCCGAGGATAACCGCAACAACACAAACAAGGAGCGACGGGGCAGGAACAACAATTGCGTGGCAGTGTCACGGATTCGCTCGTAACGAGCTAAACAAGATCCCGGCGGGAGCGATAAGGACGTAATCAAATTATGCACAGGACCAAAGGGGATTCGGGTTGATTTTAAGTTAATTAAAAATCATGACAAAACAACGCCCTCTCGGCTGTTGGGTTTACTTTGGGATTGGGTTCCCGGTGCTGAGCTTTGGGATTGGGTGATAAGCGTGTAAGTGCACGGATTGAATTAATTACGGAGCGCCGAGCGGGTGGGTTTTTGGGGGCCAAAACCAACTCTAGAAATGGAGGAAACCCCACGTGGTGACCCTAATCAAGTGTCGTAAAAGTTGGGTCCCGTTTAATTACTTCCCTACTCTCCTTACTCTGTTATTAGGGCTAAAATTAATTAGCCCGAGCCAGTTTTTTCCCTGTTCCTTTCCTGTTCAGCCAGCATTAAAAATGAGATTTTAATTAATTCAGTTATTAGTCTAAATATATGTTATTGTCCGAGTTTGTGTATGGAAAGTTCTCGGGAAAAACTACGTGTATATTAAACAATCATCATTATGGTCATCATCATCATCATTCAGTAATCATCAGTAATCTATGAGATCTATTAAAGGCGGAAAATTATAGTAAAATTTGGTGCATTTCGAGCAGAGTTTAGCAGAGAGATATGATCAAAACATTTGCGTAATTTGGGGTTATTTTAAAATGGAAATTAATGAAAGTTTTCGGGGTTTTTAGGTGTTTTTTGTTGTTTTTTTGTTGTGTACTATTTATAGTTTTTTTCAGTGAGTAATGCCGGATGGAAAACAAGGTTTTTAACGTAAATGTGAATTTTTTTTGAGGTTAATTTTAAATAATCATAAAAAATGTTGTTTGTTAAAAGCTTTTCCCAAGTGATTTCATTATGAACTGCAGTTCATGGCTATTAGTGTTAATAAAATCAATTGGAGAACGGTTTAAAGTTGTTAATTATTTAATGCACTTTAAAGGGGATTTCTTTTGCCCAGAAAACATAGGATTACTCTTAGAAATATGATCTAAGCCCACAAAACCGTATTAAAATAATTGTGGTAAGTAATTTCTTTATGAATATAGTTTTAAATTTTCTGGGAAAAAGAAATATCTTAAGAATTTTTTCACGGAAACCTTGAACCCTTTTTAATCATAATTTCTTCGTTTTAAAACGATTTAAAATTGTAAATTCGCTTTTTTGAGGGTTTCTTTTCTCAAAGAAAAAGAAAGGTTTTTGTATTAGAAAAATTCCCTAAGGTCAGAAAAGGCTTATTAAATTAATTGTGGCAAGTAATATTTTCCTTCATTTAATTCTGAATTTTCTGGTACAACTACAATTACCTGCAAGCCTTTTCCTTCAAATCTTTGGCTCTAACAAATCATATTTTCTCCTCGTATTTAACTGGTATTTTCCCTGACTTACATTTTCCGCTTTTCCATTTTATTGGCTTCAACAGCTGCCCGGTTTTCCATTCAATTAGTTTGAATGAAAAGCAAATAGGCGTTCTTGAAAGGCGGAGAAGGCGGTCTTGGCCATCATCCACCACGCTGAAAAGCTCAAAAGGCTAAGTTGAGAATTTAAACTGTGGCCAGCGAGTGCCACGCCCACTTCCACTGCCAACCACCCACAAAATGGGGGACTGGGAGTGGCGGTTTTAAATCGAATGATAGTGCATTTTCCAGCAGTATTTCCCATCAAGAATTCAAAGGGGCACGCAAAATGCGAAGCAGACAACGACGATTAATGTAAACTTGGAGAAATATTAGGGTTTTTGAAAGAATTTATAAGGAAAATGAGTTAGATTTTTTATAAGAAAAATATATAATTAAAAACAAAGAAGGTTTCTAGGGAAAAAATTGTTTGAAAAGGAAGAAACTTAATTTTAGGGGAGATTTTCACTATTATAATTCCGAAAATTAACATATTTCGAAACCCACTCTTTTTTATGCCTCATAATAATGTTTTTTTTTATCCCCCTAACAATTTCCAAATAGTTTCCTGTGTGTTCCGGCGGAATGCGTCGCTTGGCTCTCTTCTTGGTTATATTTTCATTAGCGGGGTTGCAGCCGCCTGGGAATCGAGCAGGCTGCTCCCCTTTCCCAGCCCAGCGGCTAATTATTCGAGGCACCTCCCGCTGCACTGGACGAGGGTAATTAGGAAAGGACCTCGAACCCAGGCTCAAACTTGGCCTAATCAACATGGTCGAAACACGAAACGGAAGCGCATGGCAGCGTTTAGCGAATGCCAACACCGACGCCATTTCCACACGCATATTTATTAGTAGTTTTTATTATTTTTTTTCTTTTCTCTTTGGGGGATGATTGAGTCCCGGTAAAGGAGGGTTAACTACGACCCGAGGCAGCCATTGAGGCCAGGTAGTTAGTGTTAATTACAGTCAGTAATTTCAAAGGGAAGGAGGGAAAAGTGGGACATAAACCAGAAACTAATTAAAAGTAGAGGCTCTTGTTAATTATTAAGAGGTTCAGAATAAGTTTTCAGGCAGGTTGGAGGTTTCTGAAAGGGTTTCTTTATTTTTTTACTGTAAAAATTAAGTTTTAAAGAGCTTATGGAATATCTAAATAATATTTTTAGTATTTTAAGACTAAGATTTTGGTTAAAAAATTCTTTAAGTTTAAAAATAATTCTTTAAGACTTAAGAATTAATAGTACAATAATTTTTTTGAAATAATCTGTAGAGGATTAAAAAAAATAAATAAGATTTGCTTGAAAATTGTCACTTTTTAGATCCAAAAATATCCCTAAATATTTTTGTATTATTTATCCTAACTCTGACTATATTAATATCCTCTATTTCCAGCTGGCTATTATTTTAAGAGTAAGATTTCTCTACGAAAGGGTTAACTTTAGTACCAAAAATATTTCTTAGCCTCATCAGTAAGTAAATTCATTTATTTAATAAAGTTTTCCTGCTAAAACGGAGTTTTTACAGGTAAAAAAAATCCCTAGCTATTTATTCTACCTCCAACTATATAAATATATTCCTTTCTTCCCTTTCAAACCCCCAACGTTTTCCTGGATTAAGTTTCCCTATTGCGTGTCACCGAAAATCATGTCAAAAATGTGGCCTACTAATTTGGAAATGGGCGAAAAACTAATTACTAATTAGCCGCAATTTCGGTTAATTAACCAAAAGCTTTCCCAGTTCGCTTAATTACAACCCCACAGGGAGTGGGGAGTGGGGAGCTTCATCTATTATCGGGTCGGAAACATTTACAACTTTATCATAATGCGGCCATAAAATGCAACAAAATCTGATTGGAGACGGTCGAGGCCAGCAAAAAATAAAGAAAGAACTGGTTTTCTCAGCTCCAGCCACTTCATTAGCTGAAAGGGGAAAGGGAGGCAAGGAGTAGCCATAGAATCCCGGCGATACATTAGCATTAAAAGCCACTTAAGAGGCGACAGGAGCAGGGTCTCCTACCCCGACCTGCCTCCTTTTCTCTTATTATAATACGCCATTAGGCTCTAGAGGTTCCACAAATGGAACTCTGCAAATCAAAGGAGGCTCTTAGGAGGCTCTCCTCGGCATTGCGTACTCTTCCCCCAAATGAGGCAAAAAATTAAATAATTTAATCTTGTTATTGCTGGAAAATCAAGTTGTTGACTTAAAAATCAACTCGCGTGAAGATCGTGACTCCCCAAGCTACCCAAACTGGTTTCGGTTTCTGTTCTGGAGAAGAAGGATCCCTACACACACTCGTGTAGTTCTTATGACTTCATAATCTTAATTAACGTTTTCGCGTTTTGCTTTGCTGCAAAGATCTCTCTCCAGGTCTCCGAGATGCAGCTGGAGACTCCAACTCCAGCTCCCATGGATCCCAAGTCCCCAATCAAGTGAAGTTGTAGCCCGAAAAAAAAAAACAGAGAAAAACGAACGTGTTTTCGTGGGGTGCTCTTCGGTGTTCGGTGCTTAATAAATGCAAGGCAGGTAGAGGATCCCCGATCCCGATTTCGATTCCCAATGCCCATTCCCACTCCCATTGCCAGCTTCCACAGCTCCAGACCCTGTCCAACCAGTTCGTGTCGGGGATAGGAAGACCCTTATGTATCTGCCGGTTTGCTTTGGGTTTTACTTAATGATGCCTGGAATTCAGCATGGCCGAAACCCCAACTTAGAGATTGTTCTTTTTCAGTTTTTTCACTGCTTTTTTTAAAGCAATAAAGATATTTGCTGCGATTTTCAAATGGAGCAATTTGCCGGGCTTCCAAAAAAAGTTAAGCATTAAAAAACAAGTCAGTGGTGGAGGTAGGAGAAGAGGCTGCTGGGGGAATGGAATGGAACTCGGTTCGTGTGTTATTGAAAAACATTTATCATGTCCTGTCAATGGGCATGTAACCGATACTTAACCACAAATGTTGCCACATCCTCATAAATCCACTTAACACACACACAAAATGGCTGTGGCAGCATCTGTGACGCGGCACGGCAAGTGCGGTATGAGGATGAGGATGAGGATGCTCTCCGCCGGATGATACTACGTCGACATCCTGCTAACGAGGGGTTGAGACCGAGGCTTAGCCCGGGGGTTGACGTCCAACTCCTGACATGGCTGTCTTTGCGGTATGGGATTTGTCTCCCATTTAATGGCTTTTCTTTTCGTATTTTCGTATTTTCGTATTTTCCCTTCCTAGAATCCATATTTTTCGCCACATAATTTCTTGGTGAAAGTGCAGCAGCCGCAGCAGCAGCTGCTTGAGATCGTAAGTGGTTGTGTCGACTCCGATTCGCTTAATTGCTTATGAATACCCACTGGCTCTCCCGCAAAACATCTTGAGGAATGCTGCTAATAGCCGATGTTGATGCCTTGGAAATTTGCTAATTAAATTGCATCATGCGGGCGGGAGAGAGGGAAGTGGCTCTAATTAAGAAAGAATTTAGCAAACGAAGCAACTTTCTAATGCGAAAAAGAGTAGTCGAGGGGGAGGAGTTACAGTGGTAAAGGTAAAAATAGTTAAAATTATTCAGAAGAAATTTAAATGACAAGAAAAGGTATATGAATTTGTGCCTTTATATTCTTTAACTTAATTTTTAAGCATTTATACAGCTTTAAATAAATTAAAACAAATTTTTGTAGACTTAATTTCTTACAAATTTATTTATTACTTAGTAAAATTTAATGTTTAACCTTTTTAATCATAGGAGTTAAATTTTTGTATACAAAAGTTACCTAAAGATATATTTACCAATGATCAATGGGTCAGTTTTAATAATATTTAAGCTCGAAATATATTCCTGTTATAAAAATGGTATAATATTTATATTTGAAAGAGAACTAATATTGTTCAACCTTAAATAGTGCTTTAAAATGTTTCAAAAAGTCAGAAAAAGTTAAAATAAAATATATTTGGATTAGTTTTTATAATGATCAGTACTTACAATTTATTAGAGAAATTGTTTTGAATAGACAGAATACCTCAATAAATATTTACCTGAGACCAAAAGCTCGGTTTTTGGTAATATTCACATTTAAACTTAATTTTTCTTACAAAAACTATTTGCATAAATCCATTAAATGCATAAAATATGTTCAGAAAGCCAACAAGAATTATTTAAAATAAATATTTATACTCGCAATAATATTTAGTTTTGTATTAAATGTTTCAGATTTATTTCCATGAGAAAAATCGCCGTTTTCCAGATCTTTTCAATTTTATCTTTAAAAATGCTTGAAATAATTTAAGTATTATTTCCTATAAGCCTTAATCAATTATATTGTCATTTCAGAGATAGTATGTCAAAGCTAAACGCTCTCGTTGATCGAAAACTAATGATGCCCGAAAAGTCTTTCGCTTAGGCACGATTTAGTGGGGAATTGATTGAAAAATTGTAAGCATTTGACACGCCATTTCTGTGGCCACTCGGAGATAAAGTCAAAAATCAACAGAAAACCGAAAATCAGGGGGAAGACAGACTACATGCTGAACCACAGCCAAAGTCGGGCTAAAGAAAAACCGAACCGCGGGCGACGCTTTGCATTTGAAATCAGCTTATAAAAAGTATAAAGAGGGAATCAGTTTTTTTTTTGGTTCGCCGCCAGGCAAATGGCACGCAAAAAAACCCAACAAAAAACTGGGAATGAGGCGGCGCTGAGGTTCTTTTGTGGCAGCAGATTACATTAATGCGACGATTACAAGCGGCAACGGGCATAATAAATGGATAATATGCTGGAAAATACGCTTTTCAATTTTCTGTGGGATCTGTGTTTATATATTGATTGTTTGGCCAGGAACTATGAGATTATTAGCACTTGGCTGCAGCTGCCGCCTCAGCTACAGATACAGATACATAGACAGCTACGGCGACAGCTAGAGCTAGAGCCACAGATGCGGATACACATGGTTACAGATACTTATAGGGGCTGATTGGAACGCCCCTCACAGATATGTGTATATACAGACATGGGATGTTGCGTGTTCTGCGTCCATTTTCGGAATTTTTGCTGCTTCATCATCGCATCTCATCCACGTTGTAATCCCCTTCCCCAGTCTCCCTACAAATATGAGTCTCCCTGTGTGTGACTGGCTGATGATACGAAAGTAAGTATAGGGTTTTACATCTCTCCCCCGACCATGACCACGACTCTGACAGCTCAACGCCATTACTACACGGGGATTAATTTTGATATTTTTCTATAAATATTTGGAGGATTTAGAAGTTGGTAAAGGGATTTTTAATATTAATGTGGTGGTGCGCTTAAGACTGTGTTTCGTTCTCAAATATTACCTCTTTCTAATTTTTTAGAATTTATAAAAACCATATTTTATTTTTTTTTTACAAATTTCTTATATATCTTTGGTTCCCTTGATCCAGAATTCTTCTTTTTATAAATATTTATTTTTTCTATAAATATTTGGAGGATTTAGAAGTTGGTAAAGTGATTTCTTGTAATAACGAAAAAGGCTGTAGATATTTCAATGGAAAAAAGGGAAAAATGAACAGTAACATATTCCTTGGGATCATATTATTATTAATACTATTTGATTTCCATTTAATAAGTTATTTTCTTGTGTGATATTATTTATTTATTAATTTAAGTGGTTATAAATAAAAGTGGTCAAAGACAAGGCTAGGATAAAAATCTATTCATGACACTATCATTGTCATCAATACCTAATTGCTTGTTTAATTAATATTTTATTCATTAAAATTTATTCCAACAAAGTTCTCATATATCCTTGGGTTCTTTTGGCCAAGAATTCGATCCAATCCTTGTATTTTTATGATACAAATATGTGTCCCCTTATGGCATTCCTAAAATTTAAGCTCTTAATTATTTTTCTATTAATTATCATAGCATCTTATTAATTTTAATTCTTTTATTTTAAAGCTTTACTCTCAAATGGAGCTCTTAAATTTTTCTTAGTGCACTCCAAATACTGTGCTGGCGGCATCATCAACAACAGGGCAAACACACTCGGCGGAAAATTTATTACCCGCTGGGCATTAGGAGAACATCGATTTAGTTTCTCTCCCTCAGCCCGGCACATTATCAATTTCAATTTTTTGTTTGATTTCAGCCCTAATGTGTTTTCCAATTGTGCGCACATGACGATGATCTTCGATGCACGATATAAACCAATATGCTGTAATTTGTTACTGATGACCAGCGTCGACCAGGATGCAGTGCATCATTTGTTAAGGGGAAACACTCGCGTCACGGCCCAAAAATGGAGGCGCTAACGCACATTTGCCAAAAAAGAAGAATGGATGAATCAAGAGCCTAAGCCAGAGTCTGAGCTTGCGATTGCATTTATCTCTGAGCTGAGCAGACGGCAAATTATTCCTTATTTATATAAGAGCTCCATTTTAGAGATTTCCGCTTGGAGAGGCTTAAGGCTGTGCCTAATGGGGAGCATACGGTGGGGTAAAGTAGGAGAAAAAGGGTCACAAATGGGGATATATAAGTTACAAGAAGTAAATGGGAATTTTTAGGAATTTTTGCAAGCTGAAAATCCAGTCATAAATATTGCAATATATTTATGGGAAGGCTAATTAGTGGAATTTATTATAATTATTTGTTATTGTTTGTTTATAATATTTTTTTTGGATTAATAATTGCATTAGTAAGTTTTTGTATTATTTTTACTCAAACAATTAAAGGCAATCAACACTGTTAATTTATTAAAAGCTTTCCAGTATTTGTTTTAATATGTTTATAGCTTTAATAAATATTTTAAGTTCATATTTAGTCGTTATTAAACTTTATAATATTTGTTCTAATATTTACAGAGCTTTAATAAATATTTTGGGTTAATATTTAGCCATTATTATATTCTTTTTTGCTTATATTAAAATATTATTCATTGATAACACCTTCTTAAAATAGTTTTACATAAAACAGTTAACTATAAATTATTAACTAGTTTTTTTACACCGTCTTAAATATAATAAATATTCTCTTCACCTTTTAAGTGACCAATTAAAGGGTGAGTAATAAAAAAAATAAACTAAAAGCCAAGCTTTTTAAAGCAAAAACCTTTTTTAATAAACATTCCCTTAAAATAATGCCACCCAGACTTTATGCCTATACAACCTCTTTATGGACTTCCATTTGGTATTTACGAGGCCATATTCTCTTGGCCAACTTAGCCAACTTAAAAGCACAAACTCAAACTGAATTTAAGCCCAATTCAGCCCATTGTTCGAGCTGCTCCTCCTCCTGCTGCTGCTGCTCCTGTCCATTTGTGGATTATTCGCTTTAAAACCCCAAACCGGGCTTAGAAGCTCGCTTGCATATTCATAAACCCGGCTTTGCCTTGGGATTTCCTCGATCCTCGCTTTTAGTTCTCCCTTTTTATGGACTTCCCAGCTTCCATGGAGACGTCTCTATAGCTCTGTAGTTGGTGGAGAATTAGGATCTTAGCCGGCATATGGTCAGTGGCCATATTTAAGGCCTTGGCAAAGGTGGAGAGGGAAATTATAGTCTGTCTGTCGGAGTGGCGCCGTTTTTTGTTTGGGTTCCTCGACTTAATTGCCTTATAGAGAGAGAATATGAGAGGGGTTTCCGGGGGCAGTCTGCCTCTAATTTGTTATTGTCCCAATATCAACAACAAATCAATCAATCGATCATTTACAAAACGTTCAGCGATCAAATTTGATCGGTTTCTCGTTCGCTTTTCGATCGGGGAAAACATCATAAATTATAAATTTACAGAAAACCAAAAAAAAAATCTTTATGTAGATGTATGTATATGGTATACCCAGACGATAAAAGATATTGTATTATTATTTATGTTTTATGTTTATGCTTTTCCTTGGCCTGGCTGCCCAGCGGCAACTCCATTTTTTTTCTGTATTTTTCTTGTTGTATTTTTCGTGGGCATCTGCAACATGGCTGTCGTCGTGGATTTCGGTGGAGACCCTAAAGATATACACATATATATTTTTTTTGTATATATATATAAGCCCGAACAGCTGCTGCATCTCTTCGATTTTCGATTCGGAATCCGATTTCTTCACGTTGCGCTCATAAAATATTGTTGACAAGTTTCTTTCGGGGCCCGTTCTCCTTTAAGGCCTTTGTATTGAAATGAGCTTTTGATTTTATGCCCGAGAATTTGCTGTTAACTGTTACCAATTGCGCATAAAATTTTATAATATACACGTCTCCCCAGGCAGCCGGGCTTTTATTGGGATTCAGTTAGCTTTTTGTTGTTTTTTTTATTAAATGAGCAAAACAAAGGCCATCAATGCCAAAAATAAAAAGAAAACGAAACAAGGTTTATAAGGCGAAGATCGTAAAATTAGTGAACATGTTAATGGTTGATTGGGGCTCATATATCTTTCATCTTATGCATATACTATACTTTTTTCGGTCTCTGTCTTTGATCCCAATCAAAATCGGTACATCAGATATATGACTGCGGCCATAAACTTGATTGGTGTGTGTTGAAAATGTCATAAACGGGATTTTTGGCATTAGAATTAAGTGTTTCCGGGGGAGAAGCTTTAACTATAAAGTGTGGGAACAGAAAGTTAAAGCTGGCTTAGAAAAATTTAAGGGATTTTGGGGGTTATAAGTTAATTTACATATTTATAAAAATTCTAGGAAATTCAGGGGTTTTACGCAAAACCCTATAAATGTTTTGTATATAAACTTTATTTCTTTAATTTATTTAAAAGTAATTTACAGACACCTTTAGCTTGATTTTTAATATATATTATTTTTATTATAATAAATCCTTTAATATGTCCCGTCTTCTTTACTTCCTAGACATTATTTTCTGTAATTTCTTTACCCTTGGAAAAACAATACCAAGACTGGCCTAATGACACTGGCACAGCTGCAAAGAAAACTAAACCAATAAAAACAAGGGGGAAAAATCAAGGAAAACCAAGGAAAATGGCAGCCTGCAGGAAAACGTAGCAAACAGCACGCGCACCAAGTTTTTATATATAAAAGAAAATTAACTTTTTTCCTCCGATTTCGGGTAGAAAGAAAAGCAATAGAAAAATGTATATATGACAAACAAGGAGCTGAGCTGCTGGACAATGTGTGTGTCTGTCTAAGGAAGGGAAAAGTCAACAGCAATAAAATTACAGACAGCAGAGAACACGAGCTGACAATGAGAGGAAAATCAGGAGCAGGAGCAGGAGTCGAGGCAATAAAACCGAAATCAGGATAATGGCAGGCGGCCAAACAGCCGCCGAATCCAGCTTGATGTCAGCAAATTAAATAAATCCCCAGGGGCGGCAGATGTCCACGGATCCTCGAGGGGTTGGAGGCAGGCCACATTTTTGTGGCTATAAAAATCAATTACATAATGAATGAGCCAGGGAGCGGGCTCAGCAATGAGCCAGCACAAAACAGCTAAGCTGATTTCTGGCCCAAACTTATTTAGCAGTAGCAAAAAAATTTATAAAAGAAGATCGGATCGGGCCAACAAAGGAGCAGCCTCAGCCACAGCCTTCCCTTTTGACTTCTGTGCGGTTGGCAAAATAAAAACAAACAAAACGAATCCGGAACAATGCTGTTGCCAAAAACTGCAGGCATGAAAGGTGCAGCGGGAAGGATGTCACAGGATGCGCAGCAGGACGCGTGTTGTTTGTGGTCCCTGGCCCCAGACAAATTCCATTAAGCAAAGCGGATTGCTATGGAAAAAAATAACCGAAATATATTGTATATAAATAAATAAGCAAGAAAAACGGTGAAACAGCTCCGTGTGGTTTGGTGACACTTGCCAAAAAAATAATAAGAAATAGATGCAGGATGCCGGCGAGGGTATTAAAGGGAGTGAGGATATATCCTTCCTTATAAGGAAAGCAACAGGGTTAGTTTATTAATATAGATTATATAGCGGAATATATACAGAATTATACTACTTAGCACAAAACAGTTTTCCAAATTAAAATATGTGCAATTTTGGCTTAGTTATGCATTTTCTAAATTTGCAAATTCTTACCGAAGTAAGCTTTCTTTCTTGTTATAAACTGTATTGGAAATTATTTTTGCGAAATAGTAAAATTATGTTTTAGAACTTTCCTTTGGAAGCTATGCTTTCTTTCACTGAGTCTTAAACTTTTAACAACAAATATAATACCCTATTGTCAATTTATGATCCCTAATGACCCTTAATAATAACTCCATAATGTTTTTTTAAATTTCCCTTAAATAAACCTTGTTTTCTGCGGTTTTGTGACATTTCCAAGGAAAAAAATATATATAAAACCGATACCTCAATCGAAGAGTTGGAGAAAAAACTTGAAACCAACTCCTTGGTAGCTTTTTTTTCCAAACTAAACTCCCCTGTAGCTTTCCTTTTTTCTGCTACCCCCAAAACTCATTTAGCAAATTGAGTTTTTCTACGCAAAATATAATACTGGAGCACAAAAAAAGCCCCCAACAGTTGCCGCGACACGGTTGCGTGACTCAAATGTTTTCATCATTTTGGTAAAAATATAATTTACCATATAATGGGCTCGAGGTATAAATTATATTGCCGGGGAAAAGGCAATAACAACCGAACAGAGTCCCAACTAAGTCCTCCATGAGTAATGCACTGCCAGGGAGTAGCTCCAGGAGGAAGGACCTCCAACCTTTTTGGAGGGTGCTAGTGTGGGTGTTGCCAACAGTCATGAAAAACTGAAATGTCAAGAATTGTGACAGCTAAATGATTGTTGGCCCAATATGGCCTAGAGTAGGGGGTAATACTTGGAGTTCCTGGAGCTGGAGTGGGAGAGCTCCCTTACGTAATTGAAGTCTCGTTTGCCAGACAATTGCCGGACAAGTGATTGAGACAGACGCCCAGTCCCACAGGGAATGAAGTTTTAATCAAAACAATTCCGGAAAAGCACAATTTCCAAAGAAAATCAATGGTTAAAAAGTTGAGAGTTGAGAGTTAAGAGTTTTTGTTAGAGTTTGCTGGGCAGAAAAACTTGGGTAAATATTAAGAGTTATGGCGGAATTATTTCCCAGTTAGTAGCATTTTTTCTGACTTAAAGAAGGCCTTGGCAAGCCTTTAAAGAAGCAATTCAAGGGAAATAATTACCTCAGTTGGTGTCTCCGCTTTTCAGGCCTTGGCCAGCTCTTAACCCTTTTCACTTAACGGGGGCTCTAATCTCCTTCAGATCAAGAATCCGACTCCGACTGCTTAGCAATTTGCATGAGTCAAAATATTTGCTTAATAACTGTCGGGGTTGGATCCCTGAGATCCCTAAAAAGGTGCCAAAAGCAATCATTAAGTGGAGAAGGTGACTCGCCTGGGGAACTCCGCTGTGATCCGAGGATGAGGATGAGCCCGTCCCGGTTGTTAGCATCATTAAAATGCTTTAATTAATTTTTTATTTATTCTTTTGGGGGGAGCGATCTCTCCGTATTTTGGCAGAACTCATCCTTCAAGCGGGCCCTGCTTTTTGGGTGGTCCAGAGGCGGCGCCTTGTGAACTCGGCCTGTAAGTGGGACTTGGACAGCGCGTACTCCGACACCAGCGGTCGACACCCATGGCTAATTGATCGTCGCTCAGCGGGGCAGCCGCCTGATTTGGGTATTGGCCATGGGCATGGGCATGGGCAAGGCATGGGGTTATGGCCAACAAATTGGCCAAATTAATTTTGTTTTCGCCGTACGCTGATCTCTGTTTTGACTGGCGGCAACACGCGTGCTCGGAGAAGGTAGGCCGCGGATCAGAGAGAAAATTAATTAAAATAACAATTTACGCCAGAAACATGTAAATTTCCAGCTAAACGGGAAGGTGAGTTATGAGGAGAGAGAGAGGTGCACAGGGAAAAATGGTAAATATAGATTTTGGGGAATACTAAAAAAGATTGATGAGTAGGAAGTTCTTGGTAAATATTTGTGGATTTCTGCGACTTAAAAGGATATTTATTAGTCATTAAGATATTGATGACTACACGTTTTATTTAAAAAATATTAAGTAGATTGAAGTATAAAGTTTAGATTTATAATTAAAATGGGTTCTTTGCTGATAAAAAAGGTTAAAACCTCTTATAGAAAATTATGAAATCCCTTGAACTACCTTAAATGATAAATATTTGTGGATATTGGGGAATACCATAATATATTGATAGGCAAAAAATTCTTTTAAAAAATGTAGAGGATTTTTCGGGTCTCTAAAAGTAATATTAATCATTAAGATATTTATTAAATGCACGTTTTATTCAAAAAATATTTTTTTAGATCCAAGTATGCTCCATATATGTATGTTTAAAATAGAAAAAGTGTTGAAATAGAAATATAAATCGAAATTTAAACTTTACACTTATAATTAAAATAGCTAATTTATCGGGATATAATGTTAAAATAATGTAAATACCTTAGAAACCCTCAAAATCCCTTGTAAAAACCCCTAAAACCACCTCTAATCTCTTTTTCTCTGTGTATTTACTCTTTTTTCGGGTTTTACGAACTGTCAGCCTGTCAGTCATAAAAACGTAGTTTATGTGCACCTTCATTTCCATTTCCATATCCACCATATCCACTATACTCCATAGTTCCCCCCGATCTAAGCCATTAGTTCTGCGTCAGCTGCTGCTTGGGCAGCCTGGCCTGCCATTGGGCCATTGATAAGCATCGGAGCAGCAGCAGCGGCAGCGGCAGCGGCAGTTCCCGGGTTCCCGAGTCGGTTTCTGGGCCTCCAATAAAATGTCACGATGCAGGGCGATAAGCACCTGTTGTATTGTGGCCCTCCCCCCTCTTCACCTGTTCCGCTCCGAGATGCCAGTGTGTGGGCATCCACATCACATATAAAACGCACTATTTTATATACAGATCGGCCATAAATTCCATTCGGCCATGTCTGTCGCTCACTTTCCCTGCCTTCCTGGGCCTTCCCTCTGGCCCGCCTTTGTGGCCGTCTTGTGGTTAGTTTTATTATCCTATTTAAGCCACATTAAAACCAACGGGGTGCGCGACATTTGACAAAAACAATTTATTGGACATTAATGCTTGCCGACAGTTGAAGGAGGAGAAGGCGAAGGAATATTCTTGGGTTGGGGGGAGCAGTTTCCTGGCAGGGGGGCTTTGAGATTCAGATTCAGGAGGGGATTCTTGGTGTTCCAACTGGGAGCGGCGGCGGCGGTGGCTTCAAATGGAGCGGCTTTGATTTGGTGACTATGATTCAGGCTTTTTTTTTATTAAAAAATAAAACCCAGGAGTGTCCCAAGGAAGTTTCAAGGATTTTCATGATCTAGAACTCATAAATTGAGGGGAAAATATTTTAAGTATTTTTAAATGAGGCAAAATAAGCAAGTCTGATCTTTTAATTGGCTTATGAACATCGAAATTATATTATTTAAGACATTATTCCAACCAAATTGGATATAATTCTTTAACACAGTATATAAATATTTAAAAATTTAAGAGGAATAATATAGAAAAGTATCTTAAATATAAATGAGTTTAGTTCTTGCTTAGTAAAACCCTTGAAAGGGCCTCTTCTATATGCCTACTGTCATCTTCCAGTATTATATTTAAGTCTGAGATATTAATAACCATATAAGCTTTGAAAATATGTGTATTTTTTTAACATTTGTTGAAGAATTATAAAAGATTTAAGTTCCCAATTAGCAAATAACATTCAAATTTTATATTTTCTTAAACATTTTCTCATAGAATTTATAAATACATGAGTTCCAAAACATAAATATTTAAGAAACCAAGAGGAATAATATAAAAAAGTAAGTTAAATATAAACAATTAAAGAAATATTTTAAAATATGTAGGAAATTATTTAGAAAAATGCCTCAAATATAAATAGTATTAGCATAAGTTTTAATAGTATAAGTATTTAAAAAATCCAAGAGAAATAGTAAAGAAAAGTACCTAAAATATAAGTCATTTCAGTTCTTGCTTAATAAAATCCCCGAAAATCCCTCTTATATATATCTGCTCCCATCTTCCAATCTTTTCAGACTTGTATCCGGGACTTATAAGCTTATAACAACCTCACAAAGTAAATAACTTTTATTATGTTGACAATCCTCGGCGGTTAGTCCATTAAATGTAAAGCACTCGTTACAGAAAAACCACCCAAAAGCCGCACCCTAACCCGAAAATCCTTTCTCACCCACTCGAGCGGCGTTCGTCACGCCACTCATCCTCAACCCACCGAAGCCATAAGGTATTTATCGCCCGCACGGCTTTCGATTCCGGGAATTGCTAGTCAGTCGGCGATGGGGGTACGTACTACGTACCAGTAAGAGCCATGTTGGGAAAGACCAGAAACCGGGAATTAAAAACCGGAACCGTGACCAGAGCCATAACGATAGGCCGCCATTTTGTTAGAGGGAAACGAAAAGCAAACACAGTTTCTAATTGCCACCCTTAGTTGCAAGTTCTAAACATTTTTCGAGGGGTTGAAATTGAAATTCATATGAGACTGGCGATTATGATTATGTCATTTCGGCTGAGAGAAAACCCTATACAGGAAATAAAGCAGGATATATATTTCTGGGTGGTTCCTGGACACAAACATAATTTAGTTTTCTGTTCGGCCTTATTAGCGTGCACAAATCAATTCTCAAAGGATTTGCACAACAAATCCTCTTCCCTTTCGCCCTTGCCTCTCTGTGATTTATGTCACGCGTCCTGGGAAAGTCCTGCCCAACCCTCCGGGTCTTCTCCGTTTCCATTGTGTAATAGATAGGAAGGGTTCTCAGTTCGACTTTTGTCTCTGTCCCGTTAATGGTTAAAATGAGATCGAGATTCGTCAGGGCTCGAGTGCACTATGGGGAATTTGACCGATTTTTTGGAATAAATCTATTTTTTAAAAGTATGCCATATTTCGATATTTTAATTTTAATGTGTTAAGAATTGATAAATCTGTTATGAAACATACTGCAAATGTTAACTTAACAGTCTAGTATTTAAATACCAACTGTTAAAGTGAGCTGTTGCAACCGAACATTGTTTGTTTACATTTTTCTTAAATTTGAAGGGGAGATTCAAATCAATAACTCTTCAACAGTAGAACGTAAAACACTAAAATTTGAAATGAATATTAATTGTTAAGGTATGTACTTTGTGTAATTACTAATATGTTGCTTGATATGTGCGTACATTTCTAACAATTTGTAAATGTAGCAGGTGATGTTTTCGTTTGGGTTTTGGAAAGAAAGTTCAACTTTCAATAGAGTTTTAAAAAAATGTTCCACTTTGTTTAGTGAGTGGCTATATCCATGTTGTAGAGTCATTAATTGCGAATTCATATTCATTTATTGTCTCATCGTGCTCTTCGTGCGACTTTTCGCGTAATTTCATTTTTAGATAATTACCCTTTGTATGGCAACGCTGTATTGCTTACCAGATGGGAAGCAAATTTTGGTTAGTTTGTTTTTATGAAAGTTATAGGAAATCGTGATCCGATCTCGACAAAATTTTGTATATTTTGTTAAAAGAGTATAAATTTGAAGTCTACAAAGTTTTATGCAGATATCTTATTTTTTACCCGATCTCTTCTATAAAAGCTATAAGATATAGTTGTCTGATCCGGATAATTTGTATTCCGAATTTTCCAATAAATATATTATTACGATTGTTAAAGTTTCAAGTTGATATCTAATAAACTAAGCGAGTTATTAATTATTTCCAAAAAATCGGTCAAATTCCCCATAGTGGAGTGGATTGAAAAGGCGCAAAAGTGTCAGCGGGGCACGTACTCTGCGCGAAAAAAACCTGGGAAAACGCGAGGGTTAAGAACCTTGAAGTAAGCCTCACTTTTAACCAGTAGCTTTAAGTTTCAATTAAATATAATTAACTAAATTATGCGGGTCGATGGGTATCGGTAAAATGGGAAATCATAGCACAGGGCGGCGGCAAACGGCGAAAGAAACTTGAAACACGCATAATAGCTTACTTAGCCCGGCTGAAACAGACACGCACTTAATCAGCGATCTACGCAGGCCAACACACACAGCAATCTGGCCGAAAGCCCAACTCGAAGTGAACCACAAAGGCCTGAAAGCAGGGCAAGGCACTGGGAAAAATAATGGAATTTTAGAGGTTGAAAAAAAGCTTTATTTTCTTATAAGTAAGATGCCAAAAAGGGGACATTGATATACAAAATATAAAAGAAAGTAAATAATTTGACTTTGCCTATGGTAAGGCATATTATTTTCTGATTTTATGCTCCCATTATATTTTGTTCTCTCTAATATTAATTTTTATAATCATTAAACTATAAAAAATACTTTAACTTCATTGGTTTTTGGGATTAACTAACATCTTTACATCTAAACCTCGCTTTACGGCCAGGAAATGTTCAATTTAACCGTGTAACGAATCAATAAAGATAATCAAGATAAATAGACATTGAAAGAAAGTTATTTTTGCCGTTTTAGCAAAATATTTTAGGCCGTAAATCGAATAAGTGCCGTAATTCTGTAATTGAATAGATCCTTTTATAGCGAAATACCCTATAAAGAGCGGCCTTACAGCGAGGTGTGGTTGTAGCTGTAATAATGCTGTAGTCACCTTTATCTTAATGTTATTTTAAATAATAATTAGTTCATACAAATAACTTAATTAATTTAGTTTTAAATATTCCGTAAGAAAAGTAAAGATTCCAAGCCTGCAAAATCATTAAATGTATAACTCCATTAGAGAAAATGTTTAAACTAAGCTTTAAAGTACAAAATTTGTACAAAACCCTCAAAGAAAATTAGTCCTAAATATTTTCCATATAAACCCTGCTTATTTTTCTTAAAGTGCCTAAAAAAACCCATTTAAAAATGTTGCTGTACTGCTGCTGCCGCTGCTGCTGCTGCTGCTGCTGCTGATCATTATGCGATCAATGTTGATCATTTTATCCCGCAGGCTGTTGACAGCCCCAGCGCATGGACATGACAGCGGAGCCCGGTCAGCCCGAGACCAAGGCCCAAGATCGAGACCAGAGCCAGAGCCAGACGCAGGCCCAGCTCCAGAGCCCAGACCAGACCGATCTTCGTCTTCATCATGGTGTATATAATAATTACCAGAGCATACACACGCACAGCCCCAGCCCAAGACGGACCAGAAAAAAGGGCTACAAAACTCTGCTTAATTTTCTCGTATCCCAAACGGCGTTCTCTCTCTCTAAATGGCTTTGGTCCGTAACCGACATTTTGTTTCGGATACAGAAGGGTTCTTCTCCGGCTGCTGCTGCTGCCTTATAAAAATGCAAAATTATGTACAAGTCCGAAACGACGAAACGACGTTGTTGTATATTGATCCTGTCCCGGCCTGGGTCTCTGTTCTGGGCTCCTGCCTTTTCCCTTAACTTTATATAGTTGTAGCTATCGCTGGCATGGCTGCACTTCGTGGTAGCCTCATCGGCCTGTTCCCCTTGGAACTTCCTCTTATTTCTCCTCTTATTTTTTTTTTTTGGGATACTTAAGCACGATCGCCGCTTTGCCTGCTTTTTAAATGATTTCTGTAGGTTTTTTGTGCTGCTGCCTGTGCTGCCTGCTCCTTTTCTTATGAACCAATCAACGCACACACACTCGCAGGCTCGGCTCGGGGATGTGCTCCTTGTACGGCGATCCTCCGCAAATTGGCGGCCATAAGCATTGCAAAATTATCTCGTCGCTGTCTCTGTTCGATTTGGACAGACGACCAGCGTCCGACAACGACCAGGACCAGGACCAGCAACAATAACAACCCATGTCTGGGGGTAGCCAGAAATATTCCGCAAAATGTCTCTCCTTGGGACAGGCAGATCCCAAAACCCAGAACTTGGCTTGAAGTCCAGTCTTGGCCTTTTTTTCTTAACTCTTATTTTTGTTTACAAAAAAAAAGAAATGTGGGGAGACGGAAACAAGGCTTTAACGTTTGACTTCCAGTGAATTTTTTGGTCTCTGCATATCTGGGATTAAACTTTGTGTATAAAATAGAGAAAAGAAATAAGATATATGGGCATTCCAGGTGGGTTTTGAAAGGTATTTAAGGGTTTTTAATAGATACTGATAGGATGAATAAGGAAATAAATTAAGTAAAAGAGAAATCAAGTAAAGGCAAGATTATATACACATTTTCTTAAGCGAATTTTGCCTCTTTTATAAGTTTATTATTATATTATTACCTTTAATTATTTACAAAGTATAATTAAATGCTTGAAACTATAATAAATCTGCCCTAAACTGATATTAAAATGACTTTCTCCTCTTCATTTTTGCATCTTTACCTTTAGATATTTTCAAATTACAATAAAATCCATAAAACTTTTATTAAATTTACTTTTTCTTACATTTATTTGCCTCTTGGCATCGAAGAAGTATCTTCTTACTTTCCTTTTCCAACTTCATCTCTCTTCAAAGCCCCATTTTCCTTGTAATAAGTATATTCCCCTCTTGTCTCACCATTTTCCCTGGCCAATCCCAGAACGCCCCACCCAGTCCCATTTCCCATTTCCCCTTTTTCCCCATTTCGATGTGCTGAAAACTCATTTCGATATTTATGACTGGACATTACACGAGCCGCATACAAAGTTTCGCCAATATTTCACGCAAATTGCATTGAGTTTGGACGGTGGACGGAGCGAATGCCATTACCATTAATGATAGGATAGTTCCGGTTCGGCATTATAAGAGGCTTAGTGGGCGCGGCGAAGTCAAGACCATAAAAGGCTTAACAAAAAAAATAGTAAAATAAATAAAACCGAAAAGGAAATTAAGCAGGGAAAAAATCGATGTGGCACTTAGTGTCAAAATAGTTTGTGTAACACAGCAAGACGACTTCCTGGCGATTGATCGACCTTCGATGACTTAACGTTATCTTTGTATCCGATTATACAAGTATCTGCGTATCTCTGTATCTGCGCATCTTTGTATCTGAGCCTCGTTTGAAGCCATTCAACGGATGCCGACAAGACAAAACACTTTCTCCCCCAGGGTATTTTTTCCCTTACAGATTCTTGCCTCATTTGAGGTCGAGGTCCTGTCCTGTGCCCATTAATTTCGGCCATTGTCAGGCCATATAGAAAACTATATATAATCTGGTGTCCTTTTCCTGCCCCTCCCCCGATCCCCGTCTCCGTCTTGTGTTTACGTGTGTGTGCGTCCCTGGCTGTCACAACAATTATGTCGGCATTTGCTCAAAGGACACTGGGAGATGTCAAAAGGATTTTTATTGACTTTTTATGTTGTTAACTGACCGACATAATGCCCAGTTTTGTGGGTGATTACCCTGGGTCTAGCCTGGGTGGTCCCAGGACCTAGAACAAGTGCAGTCTGACTCCTATTTCTCCGCCTGTGTGTCGGCATTTGCTCTGATCTTGCACTGGCCAGAGGCACATGTGTCCTGCGTCCTTGTGTCCTGTTTTCATGATATATGACTTGTAATTGCTGAGTCAGTGGGTGACCCCTCTACTTGGTTTTTTTTTTATTTTTCTTCTCTTTTTTTTTGTGAGAGAAGAAGCTGGCGAAAGTGTCACAGCGAGTTTCTCCCCTTCGAGTCTGCGGCGAGATCATTAATCGATCGATCGCGCGTTGAAAGGCGATCGCGAGGAACATCGACGACAACGACAATCAGCAGCAACAAACAACTGAAGCAGTTGCAACAACAACAACAAAAACAACAACAACAAAGGCAACAGCAACGTCAACAGCAGCCAAAGTAGCAGCAAACAAATGCAACAATACAATAAATATCCCCAAACAGACGACAGCAGAACAAGGTGGCGAATGGAAGAGATTTTGAAGCCAGGAATAGGGGATACTCTCTGGTAATTATTTACTAAATATATTTAATTAAATAATTTTAATACATTTACTAAATAATGAGGTATTTTATTTATACATTTCAAGCCAATTTTGGTTTTTAAACGAACGGTTTCTGATATAATTAAGTCCTCAACAGTTTACACAATGTTCCTGAAACTAAGCAAATTATGAGCCTTTAATTACTTAATATTAATAAATATTTTGTAGAGGAATATGTGAATCATATATCTTTTAATTTGAAAAACATAATAACTCTTTTTCTCCTTCTTTTTATTATTTTTTATTTTGAAGCTCAACCTTTATTTCAGCAACTCTCTCACCACAAAAGAGTATCTCGCCCGCGAAATTGAGGACACCAACGGCAGCCGTTCGATGGGTTGATCGTCTTCGATGGTTTTCTCTTCCACTTGGCCTGGCAATATCAGTCCCAGGATTGGAACTGGGACTCTGGCTGCTGCTTCTCCTGCTACCGAAGGGTTCCCTCCAGGTTCCCGTTTCCTCTCTCTCTCTCTGTTTGGTTTTTTTTTAGTATTTTCCAGTCACTTTCTGGGCGATGCTATCAACGCATTGAGCATTGAATTACAGTCACACATAAAGACTCCCGAGGAGCAGGAGTGGCTCTCATTCTCATTCTTATTCGGATTCACATACGGATCCCCGAGATATCGAGATCGGTGTCCTCGCTTTGCTTAAATGCTCATTTAAAGAGATTTACAATGTATGCCACTTAAGTACAAGCCGAGCTCGAGCTGGAGTCGGAGTTTGAGTCGGAGTTTGAGCCCGAGTTCTTGGCTGCTTCTACAGATAAGAACGCATTGTTGCATTAATTTTGCTGTCCATATAGAAGCATTAAGGAGCCTACACTGGGATTATAATTAGAATAGAATAAGGGGTTATTATGGGGTATTTTAGGAGGGGTTTTATTTATATTTAAACTAAATTAGTTTGCTTATTAATAAATAATATTTTTGGAAGGGAAAAAATATGGTTTCTTTGGTAAATAAAATAAAACTAAAATACTTCTTCATGTTTTCTTAAAGAAATAAAATTTTTGGAGGAAAACAAACAGTTTATTTGGTAAATACATAAAAATTAAAAAACCACTTCATGTTTTCTTTAAGAAATAATCTTTTTAAAGGAAAATACTAAGTTTCTTTTGTAAGTAAAATGAAATAAAATACTTTGTACTATTTTCTTTAATAAATAATATATTTGGCAGGGAAAAAAGACAGTTTCTTTGGTTAATAATATAAAATAAAATAATTCTGAATTTTTTCCTCAATTAAAACTAGTTTTAGAATGGAAAATAGACAGTATCTCGTATAAAAAAAAAATAAAATTAAATACTTCTTAATATTTACTGGTATAATCAGTATCTTTAGTGGTGAAAATCTACTTAGAAAATATCTATAAATATGTTATCTAACTTGTAATACCTATTTTATAATTCTACCTTCTTTGTCTGACCCATTTCTCCCAGTGTCTCCATGTACGTGTTGCAGCCAAGGCGTCCGCAGACTCTTAGATTAATTGCTGCAGTCATTAAAAGTGGCCAAGGCGGCCAAAGGCGGCCAATGATGGCATCTAATGCACGATCCGTCGATCGAACATACATCAACATCAACATGAGGCCCTCCCGATCCCCGATCTCGGTTACCGATCCTGGCCATAGTTCACCTTTCGAGGGCGTCGGCAAATGCCTTGTTATCCCGATTGCTCTCAATACAAAGGCATAAATCGTCTTGTTTTGACAGCAAAATCGACCGCAGGCAGCAGGCAGGCAGGCAGGCCGGAGAAGGGCAAGGAGACTGAGGGCAGGACCAAAAGGCAACTCCTGTTCACAGACCCAGGATCCGGGGCCCACACACACAAAACTCCTTTGAGTTTTGACCGAAACTAATCATTGTTGCGCCAACAAGAAGTCAACGGCAATCCGCCTTTGTGTGTGAGGACTCCGAGATGTCCTGCTGTGTCCTCCGGCCAGCCATGTGTTGCTCCTGCTTAGCTAATTTTTTGTGCAGCTTTCCAGGGACCAAGACGAAACACAAGGTGTCCTTATCCTTAGCACAGTCCTGTGCCAAATTAAATTCTCTGCGGTTTGCAACATGCCGAGCGGCAAGGCGCTGCGGTTAGCCCGCAAATGTTTAGTACGAGCCACAAAAACTCTCACGATTTTCTCAGGTAACTCTAATTGCCCGACTGGCTCTCCCCTGGCTTTGTGGCTTTAATTAAAAAGCCAAATCCTTAGCGCAAACTTAACACTAATTAGATTGCCAACTTCGAGCCCTGTCTATATAAGGCGGGCTCTCAAACTGGCTTTGTTTAATGTTTAATGGTGTAGATTGTTGCACGCTGACAATTTTCCAAGCTGCAGACTGCAAGCTGTGGCAGCTAAATGTTGCAGCCTGCAGTTGCAACTGCAATTGGCAGCTGCTTTTGGCCCACAGAATGTCGCGCCTATATTAAGTAGATGGTAAATTGTGCTAAATTGTGGTACATTCTTCTGTCAGGCTCTCGATTCGATTCAATTCGATTTAGTTTTTGGTGCCTCGAAAGGTTACTAGGCGCCAAAGTGAAACTCAAAGGCATGTGGAGCCTCTGAATTGGTGACCAAAATTGTGGGCAGACAGCTCAGGCTTATATGGTTAATCGGAGTTGAGTTTTGGGCTTAATTTGGAAGGCAGAAAAAATGCTGAAAAATATCATGTAAACATGTTAAAGATTAGATAGGAAGGAATCTAGAAAATTAAGCTAAATAGTGCTTAAACTATAGGATAACATTATTACAATTTTTTTCTAGAAAAGCATATCCTTCTTAGTTACTTTTGAAGTTAAAATAAATTATTTAAATAAATGTAGAATATATAAAAAAATATAAAAATTAATTTTAAATATTAGTAAAAATTGTTACTGCTTTTTCTGGATAAAATTTTCCTCCTTAGTAATTTATTATAACTTAAAATTAATCAATTAAAGTCAAGAGTTTGTAAATAAATGTAGAAAATTATCTAAACTTTAATCTTTTAAGCTAATCTTGAAAGAAAACATTAATATAAAAATTCTGTGCTTATAAGAGAAGAAAATAAATATGATTAAAGGTTTAATTTAGTTTGTATTAATTTTTTTCTAACCAAGATAAATGTATGAAGTTCATATAAAAGTCTAGGAAATTTTCAGCAACTCTCTGAAGTACTGTAGGTTCCCTAAAATTCTCTAAAAGTACTTTAAAGTCCCTGAAAATTTTCTAGTTTACTACAATACCCCTCCACTTTTCCTTAAAACCCATCAAGACCTCAATGCCACTCCCAATTTCGTATTTACTTACCAATTTTCTAGACTCTAGACCGGCCAAAGATATAGCAATTAGTCCAGAACCCAGTCAGAGATACATCTCGCACCTCCTGGACCAGGGAGTCACTCAACCTGACTCCGCATCCGCTTCCACTCAAGACCAATCATCTTGACGCTTCTTCATTCGTTTCTGGCCAACTGGATGTGGCTTTATTTCCAGCCCCGAGGGGTAAGCAGCTGCCGCCGCCGCCATGGACACCATTGATGGGGATCACTTAATCGATTTTAAGCGCCTGCAAACATAATTTCCATTTTTTCGAGCACCGAGCACCGACAACAACAGCAATTGCACGGCTATCAGCGGCAATCAAACTGAGCTTAAGACGCATGGCCAACTCTTCTTCTGGAGACTGGAGACTCCTCTTCTTCTGGGCCAGATTCTCCGCCATATTCAGCCAGTCTTCTGCTGGCTCTCAGCTCGCCCAGAATGGCCAGTAAATGCAAAATTAAAACATAAATCGTGCGCGCCATTATGGTTATTACAAAGCAGCATGCCACAGCTGTGAAAGGGGTCCAGGCTCCAGAGGCGTGGCAACTTAAGGGGGGAGCTTGGGCAATAGGAAGGGGGAAGCGTGATTGAGTGGGGCACACACACAGCCGAGGAAAAAATTGCACTGAAAGTACGCGCAAAATGATCGTTCGATCAAGTGAAAGATTGCCGGGGGTTGCAGAGAGAGAAATTTGTTAATAAACTTTAAAAATATATATTTTAAAATAAAAAATGCTTTAGAAAAATATTTTTAAAATTCTTTGGGTGTTGTATTTTATAAAGAAAATATTTAACAAAGGTTGCTGATGATGGAAGTGGTGGTTTTCTCACAAAGCAGCTGCATACTCAAGCTTCGATATTTACCTACTTTATTTACTTCAGAAATTCATTTTTAAATTTAACAAAATATTTATAAATATTTTACTAATTTTTTTAATAAAACAACATTGCTAATATTCCTCTCAGTGCATTCAGGAGGAGTTTTGCCCGCTTGGAACTTTGCAATTCAGCCATAAACTGGAGAATTATATATGAGGAGCACTCTTGGCCATGTAACAGCTATGGCGGCTCGCCGAGCGTTGTTATTACGAAGGCCGCAAAAAAACAAAAGCACAGCCAAGTTAACTCTCTCGGACCTGGCCAAATTGCAATGATTTAATAATGCTGCCAGATGAGGACTCACTCCGCTGAGCCGCTGAACCGCTAAACCGCACATTGGAGCCACCAAAAAACCAAAACAAAAGCCACTGCAATCCACTTTTAGTAGGGCGGAGCCAGGCGATTGGCCCTTGGCCCTGAAATAAAATATGGAAAATAAAACAACACGATGTCTGTCGGCTGTGGAAATTGCTTAAGCGGGCAAAGAGCTGCGTAGATCACGTGCTTATTAAATAATTTATTTAAGCACCCAATTCAATTTAATAATAAAAATGTAGCCGCTGCCAACGAGAGCCACACACAACATGGTCCCAACAAGTGCCACTTACCACGACCACGACTAGTCGGGGTCGGGGTTGCGGACCGAGGAGCGGGGACCACTCCAGTCTGGCTCCAGTCTTAGTGCCTCCATGGACATCATGAACATGGCCTGGACACCATGGCAGCCACCATTCAAAGTGGTTAATTGCCAGGCGATTTTGTTCTTGCCCATATGCAATTTCCTTGTCGTCTTCGTCGCACCGCGCTTTTCCTCCCTGCACGGGGAGAAATATAATATGTTTCCTGAGTTTTATATCAATTGATTTACCATTTAACATTTTTGTATGCTCTTAAGATTTGTAATTTAAGAGTAAGAGGAAAAAATGCTACTTTAAATAGCGTAAAAATTAAAAATAAAAATTTTGGACACTGATGAAGGAAGTGTTGGCTTTCTCCTAAGACAGTTGTAAGCCTTAGGGGCTAGAATTTTGTTCATAGTTACACAGAGAGAATTATGGGATCCGGAATCCGAATACTCAAATTCGTATTATTCTTATTTTGAGTACGGATTTTTTAAGAACTCCTGAATCAAGTTTTTTCCTTACTTTGAGACCAAAAAAATTCAACATGAATACAAAAGTACTCACAACAAAATTAAGTACAAATATTCTGAATTGAAATGGTTTTATCCTTAAATTGAGTACGTCTGTACTCAAGTTTGAAGAAAAGGGGTAAATGATCTTAAACATAAATAATCTTACTTTCCTTAATTCTAGTTCTTAAATACAATTTTTTCTCTCTGTGCTTAACTTCTCTTCTTGGCTGCTTTGCAATTAAAGGGGCGGCGGCCAAAACTGGGCGTGGCCCGGCTGCATACGCGCTTTTCATTTAACTCTCGACGGACTCTTGGCAGTCCTGCATTGCTGCACTTGTCGTTTCTGCTTTATTTCTCGACCAGCTCGCTCATTAATTTAATGGTTTAATTGCAGGTCTCTTACCCTGACACTCTGCTGCATGAGCTCCTCTTCCCTACTCAACCCCTCTTCCTCCTCAGAGTTAAGTGCCCTCGTGGAAATGAGTTTTTCATATTACTCGTAAGCCGGATCAGGTTCGCGGTGGCCATCACATCATCGCGCCATCATCTCGCGGATGATGTTCATTGGGTTTGGCTCTTCAATTTGCAAATTTATGTCTTCATAAGCCATCACTCGGATGTCGTGGCTGTAAATCTAGCAGCTGTTTAACTGATTCATGTCGCGCACCTTTTTCAGGGTCTCGGATTCGTACGTGACTCAGTTGCTGAAAGTGGAAAATGTTCTATAAAAGAAGGGGATCCCATTAAAGGGGATAAGGATTTCAAAAGGATTTTCTAAACAAGGTTTTTTGTGGGAAATTTAATTAGGGAAAAATGTTGAGGGTGAAAAAAACATTTTAATTAAAATTAATTGAGTAGAAATAGATACTATATAGTGACGTTTTGATTATAATTTAAAAGCCATGATTTCGTGAAAAAAATACTCTCCAAGAAACCGTCCACAACTTAGCTCCCTACTCAAAACAAACTAATAAAAAACCAAGAACTCTTCATCCACAAGATCTCACAAATTTCAATTAATTTTTTTCCACCCAAAAAAATGGTTATAAACAAAGTCTGCTACACCTTCCCACACTCCACGCTGCCTTGCCGACCTTTTCGAGTGTGAATTGTGCAGTCGCCGGCAAACAGCATAAGAAAAAGCCAATCGAATGCGAGAAAAGTCGACGGACAACCCCATAATTCAGTGATATTTAATCTCAAACAAATAATAATAATAATAATTTCCGCGGCAAAGCAAACAACCTGGCCGCGGCATGGAGGCCCAGAGCGAGAAACTCGGAAATTGCCGGGGAAAACGCAGCCAAAAAAAGAAAAACGCCCACATTTTGGTCAATCAATATCGTAAAATGCAATTTATGATTTGTGGCTTCGATTGCCAAAACAAATAGCAAAGGAGGAGAAACAAAAGCCACCAGAGGATTGAGCAACAACGGCAACAAACGAGCAACATGCCACATGCAACACCAAGGCAGCGGCGGCGTTGGCCACTTGCCCCAAACTGCAACAACTGCAGCAGTGACTGCAGCAAGGCACTTGCGGCAGCAGCAACCAAAAGTTATGGCACAATTTTCACATCATTTTCCCCCCTGCCCCCCACCGATATCTGAGTTATGGGGATAGGATGGCGTTGGAGGTGGGACTCGGAGTCGGAGTCCTTCGTTGATGTGAAACTTACACCCAGAAAAAAGGGGCTATAGTTGTGGGAAAATATATAGTTTATAATTAAAAAATATTTTTGAAGGCCTGTTTTTAAAATATATTTTAATTTAGAAACATTATGTTACACTTTTGGGACTTTTAACTTATTTAAACTTGCTTAGCTTGAGTTCAGGATTTATCTACGAATCAGCACTTGGGAATTATAAGGAAACTTTAGTTTAAATTGTCGCTTTTGTAAGGCGATCTTTTTTTTAAATATTTTATTATACATTATTGAACCTACTTTAATTTAAGAATTTAAGATTTAAATCAGTTAAAACACAAAAAACATTATAATTTTGTAGAATAGCTTTCCAGGAATCTGCGCCTTCGGCTACTTGAGTTTCGGCTTGAGTTTTGTGTGAAAAACCTTTGGTAATATATTGTATTTCTTAAAATGTGATTTTTCTATATCTTTACCTATTTTTCCCAGTGCAAAATGGTCGAGCTGAAACCGAGGCACGTAAAATAATTTAACCAGCGTTTAACCTTAGTTTTTCGCCACTCGCCAGCGTCTGGGGGATCGGACTTGGGATCGGGATTGGACCGAAACCGGGACCGGCACTGGGATCGCAGGCCATTGTTGTTGCTGATGTGTGTTGGTGTTGCTGGTGTTGTGCAGCGGCGATGTTGCAGCTGTCCGAGCGTTGATTATGATGAAGTTGTGCGCAATTTGTTGGCCGTCTGTTGCCCAACAGGCACAACGGAAATTGGAGATGCGAGATGGAAGATGCGAGATCTTCAGGCCCCGGCAAGATGGGGGAAAAACTTTGAGACCATGGCCAGATCGCTTAATTGGCCGCAACTGGAACCGAAGTGGAACCGAAAAGCCTTCTAAACTGGAGGAGACTCCTCAACAGTTTTCGTTTCGGCTTCGGAACACGAGACTAATTAAATTGCGAGCATTTTAAGCTCGGGTCATAAATACCTGAGTGGATAAAGCCAGAGCCGGGGCCCCTGGCAAGGGTTAAGTCTCCTCTCCAACATCCTCGAGACGAGAGCAGCCGCAGATGTGGCTCCGCCCCAGAGATTTTGGTTTTTAGGAGAACTCCTTCCTTGCTTCCTTTTGGAGAGTGGAGACTTCGTTCGGTCGCTCTCGCTCTGGCAGTGTCTCTCCGGCCATCTCTCTCCAAAAAGCTAGCCGTCTTTGTCTGCGCCAAGAACTGGTTTTCGAAGTTTCGAATTTCGAGTTTCCCCAACTTCGAAATGTATCTGACAGATACAAATGCCGCCGCTGCCGCAATTATGACTTAATGTCTTGCCATTCGATCAAGAGCGGTATGGTGGTAAGGGGTAAGGGGGGAGGGGGGTGTCTCCAAACACTCTAAAAAAATATTAGGACTTAGGAATGAGATCTTAATAGTAACTAGTTCTTATTGAGGCTTCAATATGTATAATCCTGGTCTGTTAGAACTTTTTGGAAAGTGATTTCATCATTTTACGTTTACATGCTGGCACCAGTTGGGAATTATAAGGCTTTTTTTTAAGAAAACGTATAATACTATGTATCTTCCGGCCGAATTTTGTTACTAAGTAACTATACACATTATTAAACAATAATTTAACCCTCTCTCCTCACTTTAAGAATTAAATTCCAGACAATTTTAAAAGATTTAGAATTTTTTCCTGTGTATCTAGAGGGGTGTGTAGGGTATGGAAACCGGGGAATGCGCAATTTCCTGTTAAATGATACGTGCTATGAACGTTTAATTTATGCCACCTTTGGTTTAATATTAGCTTTGTTCTGCCTCGCTGACCCCCTCGCGTTCCCAGTACAATTGAACGTATCGCCGCCCATTATGTAGCTCCCCCTTCCCGCCATTAAAATGGCCTGATAATTCCCCCCTTTCGAGGGAATTTTTAATTCCATAGCGAGGGCCACGCATGCGCAGACCATAAATTATGTGCAACGTTTTCATTTCCCCATGTGCGCCGTCCAAATGGGATCATGATTAAGGCGGCCGCTATACAAGGTACTCCATTTTCCCAACCTCCCCCCTTTGAGAGTATTTTTTTTGGGGCTAATTAAGCCTGAGCTCGATCCAAGGTAAAGCAGGTAAGATCCAGCCAGCCACCCGAAATTTTGCGGAACACTGGGCACTGAAATTGCCGTCGTCTGCCATCGTCTCAATCTGACAAAGTCTCGGGGTTCTTCAGATAGCATTTTCCGAGGTGGTAAGAGGGGGGAAATTGGGGGAGGAACAGCGGAGGAAATAAGGCTACCAGAGGGGGCCTGTCTTTCCGAACGCTTAGCGCTTTTTAGCCGCTCGTTGGCCGCCGTTCTCGGTCGGGGAGGGTTCTTCTCTGGCAAAACAAATAATACCTTGCACCTACTTATTTGCAACAGAGTTTCCGCTTTTTCCCCCTTTTTTCTCTCTCTGTTGGCTGCATTGTTCTTCGGCTGCTGGTTGTTGTTTCAACTTGCCCTTTTCCTTTGTTATTTGTTATTTGCTGGCTGTTCTTGATTTGTTTGCCAGCGATAATGAAAAGGTGTAAAATGTCAGTTTTGTTTGCTGTGCCGCCCCCCCCATTTTGTAATTGCTTGTTTGTTATTTTCTGCTGTTTGCTTATTTGTTTATTTGCAGTGGCGCCAAGTGCTGAAAAGTGTATAAATATATACAGGCGCAGGTGTATAAATGTGTGTTGGGGTGTGCTTAGGTGTGTTCGGTATGGCAAAGTGAAGAGTCTTGGCACGGGTGCGGAAAATTCATTAAGCTTAGAAGCAAATTGATGGCAAATAGGTGTTTTTGAGGCATTAACTTATTAGTTATTAATTTTAACAGATGGTATATAATTTTTAGGAAAGGTATTTTATTCGTTTATCGATTTTGGTAAGAGAAATATATTTAATTTAAGCAAAAACTGGGCAGAAAATAATTATTAAACGAGAAAGGATGCTAACTTCGGTAAAGGAGGCTCCCAAGGACCCTCAAATTCGAGCAATTTTGGGTTACGTAAAGATAATAAAGATCTCCCCCTGAAACATATATATTTTACATTTTTCTTACAACATATCTGCCATTAAAAAAATTTATATTTATCATTTTTAACCTTAACTTCCACTAAATGTCAATTAAAACTAACTAAGTTGCTTGATTATTATCTAAAAAACACCTTTCATGGATCTTAACTCGACTTCCTCTAACCAAAAGAGTTCTTTTCACTTCCTAATACACATTAATTCCCTAAGATCTGCCGACTTCTCATAGACTGACTCTACGTGCCGTCACGGAGTAGCTGGAAATCAACCATGCTTATAGGAAAAAATATAAGAAAGAAAATGAAATATGCCACGAGGCTTCCGAGTGAGTGAGTTATGTCAGAAGGGGGGGAGAGCATAGATAATAACCCCCGATTCAGCTGGGCAACTTATTTATATTCCTATCTACGTAAATCGCACATTTCAACTGGTTCACACTTGGCATTAATATTTTATAGAGATCACGTTTAAAGGTTTTATTAAGTGCTGGTTTTGGTATGGAGACTATTATTAGGCAGCCACGTTTCACAAACGGGTGTTAGGAGTGATATTGGAAGAGTGTGGCACAATGTTTGTCTATTAAATAAGAGGCATTGAGAAAAAAGCATGTTAATTTAAAGATTTTTGTAGAATTAGCTGAGGTTTTCTGTTTTTTATATAATAATAATAAAAAACAATGTTTGTTAAGAGTTTTCTTAAGTATTATTCCTATCTTTAGTTAGGTAAATAAAATAAAACCTATGGTTTAATTTAAGCAACTTTATTATCTCTCCAAAAACCAAGAAAACTAATTTTAAAAAGAACTTAATTTTGCAGAAACAAGCGCCTTTGAGGTATGCAATACATATCAAAGGGGAACAGGTATCTTAAAGCTATAATTTCTCCAAAACTTCAACCTTATTTCTCCCCAAAAAATACACCCAATTTTCTGTGCCGTGTAAAACCCTCTAAAGTCGAAAGTCGAGGCGACAAGCCCATTAATTTTCAGCCCCAAATCGCCAGTCAAAATCGAGCGTGCCACACGCTTTTAGCCTTTGGGGCATCGCGGGTCTCCGAGTCTCTCCTCTTCCTATTTTTTCCCTAGCACGCTCCTAATTAGTTTCTTTTGTCAGCGAAAGTTTTCTGCAAATTTGCAAATTTGATTTATGTTGAAAAATCGAACAGGAATCGGAGGCCATCAATCAAGGGACGGGGAAATCTACTATTCAAAACCCTCGGACCTCACCAAATCGCTGTGATTAATTTCAATAAGTCGCTGCAGCAAACAAGCCGCCTAGGAGAGATCGCGAAATGGGTCAGACTTTTGGAGGCAGAGAGTCAGGGAGTCTGGGATGGCACGGCTTGGCTCTGGGGGATTACAACGTCTCCCGAATGTCTCTGAGAATTTATTATTTGCACTGGAATCAAAGGCAGTCCCGAGCGGACGAGGGTGGGCGGTTGGCTGCGGTCTCCTTGCTCGATCCTCGGCGAGCGAGCGAACACAACTCATTTGCAAATTCCAACGAAACACTGTTCCGCAGAATTTTCAACGATCATTTAGAATTCAGTTTGGGTGCAGGAATCGTCGCTGCCACTGCCTGGGCTGATGCTGCCTCGCAGTCTCTCAGCATTTGAGTTGCGGTTGCATGCCCCCACAGTATCCACGGCATTCAAACAGGCAACTGCACTGGCAAAATGAAGAGATTAGTTATATTTATCTTTTTTAAATATTTTTAAATACATTTTTAAGTTATTTTTAACGTTAATATATCAAGTAGGCCTATGTATAACTCGCTATACGGCCCTAATCTCTTACGATATTCGATTTACGCCATAAAATGATTAGCTATTAGGACAATTTTACAAAAAGTGATTCGCTATCACAGCTTATCTACGGAATATAGTTATTATTTCCTTATACGGTGTTTCGCTATTCGGCCAAGTTTCATAGAACTTATGTTTATCGGCCGTAAAGCGAGGCATGGGTCCAAAACCCACAAAGATCTAGTTGCAGACAGGCAGCAGGATTGGAAATACGTTCAGCTGTTTCTGGTGTTTATTAATGAGGCCACAGGACATCCGAACGGAAACTATAGTTTCAATAGCTATTGATATATTTTAGCAATTTTTGTTCCTGTAAATAATCATGATCAACCTCAACCACTTTCCAGCTGGAATCCATCGGGAATTTTAAAGTGAAACGTGCTTTGGACTTTTCAATTTTTAAAATATAATTTTATTAATCTGTATTCAGTAATTTGTAATCATAATTAATACCCAAAGAAGCCTCCCATTTAATTGCCATTTCTCCCAGTGCCAGCGACATCTCTGTCCCCCCTGCCTCATTCTCGATCCCATTCTGCTTCCCCTCCTTGCCTTGCCTTCGGGTTGAGTTTTAGTTTCAGGTTCAGGTTCAGGCCGGAGCTTGAGCCCGAGCTTGAGGTTCGGTGCATGTTCAGGTTCGAGACGCGGCTTTGAAGATGCGCCGCGGAGTTGTTCGAGACCACCCAAGTGAACGCAGCGCTAAGGATGCCGGGATGCTGAATGCTGAATGTTGAATGTCGAATGCTTTAAACTGCTGCAAAGGGCGCTGCCAGAGTGTGAGTGTGTATCTGTGTCTGTGCCTGTGTCTGGGTCCGCAATAAATGCGCAAATAAAGTCACAATTAGAGTTGAACTGGTGGGAACGTCGTTCTGCTGGGCAGAGTTGCTGCTGCCTTTTGGCATACACTTTTGGTTAATATTTTTTCGACCGACTCACCATCCTCATCCTTGTCCAACACAGCCACATCCTCCCCCTCCTGTGTCCCCACTGCTGCTGCTGTGGCATATTTTGAGATGCGTGAAGAATGCCTCCAACCGCGGAGGATGCAGCTGCAACTCAACTCTCGTGGTGCTAAAGTAGAAATTCTTGTACTGTCCAGCGTTTCAGTATTGTTAGTCGGGGTCCTTGTCTTCATCTTAGGACTCTCTACGCGGCTCCTTGGGCGGGGTCATTGATTTGTTACGAATTTATTAGTCAGAAGCTGGGAGTTTGGACCAACTGGTTAGTGGCAAGGAGGTTGGGAAAAAGGGAAAAAAGATGGGGAAAAGTTGTTGGGATAGTAAATAAATATTATTTATAATTAAAGCCTTCTTAATAGTGTTTAGTTTGAAATAAAATATTTATTTTTGAGTTAAAGAAATTATATTCTAGAATTTGTTTGTATTTAACAGCAGAAAAACATTGAAATTTGTAAACTAAAATTTATTTAAATATTTTAGGAGGCAATTTCTTGAAGTTTTTGTCATTTCAAAGCAGAAAATCATCTTAAATTCTTTACTAAAATATTTTTTAAATATTTCTGAAGCCTATTTCAGGGCGCTCTTGGTGCCAAGTCTCCTCCAGACTCCAAAACCAATCCAAGGCAATCTGAAGCCATGGCCAGTGCTTCACACGCTCCTTGGTTGTTGCTGCAATTAAGCCAAATGTATCTGGATAATTGCAGCAATGTTCTCTCACCATCGCCACCTAGCTGCTCGGCTCTGCTCTGGGATTGGGACTAAGATTGCAGAGATCCAAGAAGCAATTAACCAAGAGGCTCGGAGCTCATCTGGCGTCCATCGATCGCTGGGGCCTCGGCACCGACTCCGTTATCGGGGTGCTCGGCGATAATTGCGCCAACCAATTTGTAAGATACTCTTATGACAGATACAGATACGGCAGAAGCGAGGCAATATAATGCAAGATCTATGGCCCGTACCGCAACGGCCAAGGATGACTGATGCTGGGGCCATATAGTATTCCCATTTATTTCGCTTAATGCGATTTTTATCGAGCGTCTCTCTCTCGCTCTGGGAACACCCATTACAAATCACCGTTAATGAAGTCCGAGCTGGATTTAATCTGGCGAAACATGGAAGCGCTGCTGGAGTCGAGGAATCTGCAGAGATTGCAGAGTGCAGACTGCAGACTGCAGACGGCGAAGACTCGTTGATTGGCTGCGCACTTTTGGCCGAAAGAAAGTCCAAGGCTGTAGTCGAAGGCTGTCAGCGCAATTAAGCCAAGTTATTGGCAATTAGCAGCAGATACATCGGAATCGGTATATTATATATATTACCATATTATGAAGCTGCCACGCGTTTGCGATGACACAAAGGACACACGACCTGTGACCTTAGAGCCTGAGGACCTGCTGCGCGCAGCCACGCGTCAGTTATTCGGTCCTAGGACTAACAGTAGGCCGTATCCTTGAGTCCCAAGTCCTTGGCTGCTAAACGATGGTGACATCCTGCGACCTTGCCTTGCCTTGCGGGGGAGTCTTCAGTCTTCCAGAGAGTCAATCGGAGCAACGCTTCCTGGGTTAACCTTGGAGGCAGACAGACAAATCAATCAGTCACAGTAGCTGACATGTTTTTCAGGGAATTACTACTTCAAAAATAATATTTAACACAGGAAAAAATATGTTTATTGTTTCGAAATTTACGGGAAATAATAGTTTAAAATATAATAGTTTCCCTAATAAATGCCATGTAATTGAAACTAAATAAGCTTCTCTTACAATTTTATTAAACCAAAATAAGCGTTGAGCTTCTACTTTTCTGATTGAATTTAAAATAAATAAGCCATTAATTTTTTCGTTTTATTTTTTACTTGAAACTAATTATGCTGTTAATTTCTTTTATTATTTTATTTTATCAAAATAAGCTCTTACAATCTTATTTCCCTATTTAATTGAAACTAAAGCAGCCTTAAACTTCTACGTTTTTATTTAACTTAAATCTAAATAAGCTGTAAGCTTTATTTATAATTTTATTTAATCGAAATAAGCTTTAATCTTATACTTTTTATTTAATTTAAACTAGATAGACTGTAACCTTCTTCTGTTTTATTAATTTTAAACGTGAAAAGCTTTAAATAATTATTTTTCTCTGTGCCTTCTTCTCAGCTTCCCTGGCTGCTGGCTGTCATTGTTTGTCCAGGATGACACTAATCCAGCTTATAATTTTATTGGTGTTATGAGAAGCCACTTGGCGTGGGTGTCCATAGCCCAGGCATCCATCCATACCCTCCTCAATGCCCTCTAGAAGCTATCCCCACGGTAGCGAAATATTTCTGACACGAGGCTTTTGAAAAAACCCAATTCATCAACGCCGCCAAAGAACTGGAAAGGGTGTGAGTTCCAAGTCCCCAGACTCAGCGGCTTAGTGTCCCAGCTGGTGATGCATGATCGTTTAATTGGATGTGGAGGAGGAGATGTAGTAAAATACTGACTGTACAGTGATTTCTCCAAATCATACACATAACTTTAGAGGGGAAACTCCCCTTCGGACAAATTAAGTTTTCACAAGCCGCCGCCAGCCACCGAAACTTTTCCGAATTGCATTTTCCCAGTCTTTTTCAGGTGTTTATCAAGGCTGGCGATATACTTTATGACGCGGCCAATCGATGGGGCTTGGGAGCCTCGAAGTTGGCACAAGGAACTCCATGGTTCCGGGCCCGGCCACCGGCTGGTGTTCGTGTTAATAATTTAGTTGCTTATCGCCGGTGTGTGTTGACGTTCGAAATGGTTACTGGTCTTGCCCTCCCTCCTCCGCCTGTCTGTCTGTCAGCGGGGCTGCGGATAGTGAAATAGTTTTTGCCGCCAATTAGCGGGTTCTTGGCACTTGGCATTAGATACCGATACCCGGAGCAGTCGCTCTCTCTAGGCCTAATTGGCAGGCGTTGAGTTTTTTGGGGGGAGCTTATCAACGCAGGCACTCCGATAACTTGGCCCGCAGACAATGGCCAGGAGGGAGGCAAAGGCAGGGGCCAAACTGGAACCAAGAACCAAGAGGCAGAGACAGGGAACGGGACACGGGACTGGGAACAGAGACCACACACGACGCATGCGCAAACGAGATTTAAATGAGTCGCAACTCTCTCACGATTCTGAATTTCAGCGAAAAATCCGCGCAGAGGGCGCAGTGCCATTGGGAGCGGGAGCTCTCTCTTGCCCTCGCTGCCTCCTGTTTTGGGTTTGGGGGCCCAGCGAGGAATGCCACGCATTTCAGAGATACTTTTGGCACCTCAGCGGCGATTAAATGCACACGCACGAACCACAGATACATCGGGGGAAAATATAGATGGTTCTGGGAAAGAGATAGTAAGGGATAAGATAATAAATAGCTAAGAGAATGGGGTATAATTTAAGCAGTTTTTAGATCTTAAGAATCTTGAGATACTTAAAGAAGTCATACTTTGAGATTTTCTACATTTTAAGAACTTAGAGAAGTCTTACTTTGAGCTTTGTTATCTTAGATACTTATAAAAAATTAAATAACTTTGATATGATAGAATATATAACTACAAATAATATATATTAAATAATAGAAGGCTTATTAATAAATTCATAGCAGAAAATAGAGAAATTGTACACCTAAAATATATATATTTTGATAGGAACTCCTATCCTATCTTATTAATTAAAGAGAACTATAGTTCCTATCACTTTTTATAACAAAACCACAACTTAAAACCATAAATTCTCAAAGAAAATAACTTCAAAAAAATCTTCAAATATTCTTTCAATGAAAACCCCTCTTCAAAAATTTATAAAGATTATCTGAACAAAAATAAAGCTTTTAAAAAATCAAGAAAAAATGCTCAACGAAAAAAAACCCCTACAAAAATCTATAAAAATTCTCTTACCAAAGAAAAATCTGTTGAAAATTCAAAAATATTTTCTTAACAAAAAATAAACTTCTAAAGACCTTAAAATCTTCTCTCTGTACCGCAGGGAGTCTCGCGCTGAGAGCCAAGAACCTTGCTGTAAGCGGCTTTTGGGCCGTCGACTCTCCCTTTTAATTGCCAAGTACAAGGACCACACACGATGCAGTGCATCAGCCCGAGAGGCTGCTGGAGAGGCGATTAGGGGGCATTTAAATGTAAATCGACAGCAGCGGCTGGCCGGTCGGCAGCCAAAGGAACGACTGACCATTTGTTGTCACAACACAACGCCAACAAAGGGGCAATGAAAAATGAGGCAACCTGTTGCTTGGGCGGGCGAGGCAAGGCGAGGCGATAAGATGACCTGACCGCAAAGTGCCCCCAAAATGCAACCGCAGCAGCACCAAAATCCCAAGATCCCAACTCCCGCTCCGGATTCCCATTCCCTTGTTCCATGTGACACTAATGTCCTGTACGGCATTTGTCGGTGTCGGCATCTCGTTTGTCCACCGCCGCTTATCGGATTCAAAGAGACAAATGGAAAACGAAGAAAAGGCCAAAGGAAAAACCCAAACCCAAACCCATTTTTAAAACCAAACCCCAGCGCGAACCCCTTCCCATCTCTATTTTTTTTTTGTTGTTGTGACCCCTCTCATAATTTACGATCGGCGGCGGAAAAGCCAGTCCGTCCGTCCGTCAGTGGAGTGCTTTTCCTCCTGATTGTAATAACAATATTTTGCTTTCGGCTTTCGCAGCATGATTAACTGAAAAGCCAAGAAAACTCGATCGGCGGCTTGTCAGCTTGTTAGGTCCAAATGGATCCGCAGATTGGCTTAGAAACGAAAGCGCGAAATGCGTTAATTTCGCAGCCAATTGACGTGTTCGAGGCTCGGTGGCAAAGAGGCCTTCCGGCGATGGGCACTGAAAAAAATATATGTAAAATTTAAAAATAAAAAATATATATTTGTTAAGTATTTCCAGAAAATAACAAAATAAATTTTAATCATAGATTAAGGCGAATAATAATGATAAGAATAATCTATGAAATATCTTTTATTTAAATGTAGTTGTCCGTTTGTCCGTTATTCTGTCCGTCGGTTTATCGTTTTATTTCCTAGTTGTTTTGTCCGTTGACTTTTCCGTTAATTTTTGCTTTGGTTTGTCCTTTGATTTGCCCGTTTATCTGTCTATTGGCTTGTCCGTTGGTTTGTCCGTTGGTTTGTCCATTGTTCTGTCCCTTTGTCTCTCCACTAAACCTCAATTTGGATACAATATCAATAAGGTTCTTGATAAATATAATTTCTAAAATGATTTTTGATAAGTCTCAAACTGATCTTTACTATATCTGTAAGATCTTCAATTTTTTTTCCCCATGTACCCTGTCCGTCTGCGTCTGTCCGCTTATCTGTCCGCTGATTGAGCAAAGTGCGCCGCGTGGACGTGCCAGGGAGCTTGTCCAGCTTGTCCCAGCCCGTGGTTGCTGTTGTTTCTTGGCGCGGCGGCGGCTGCTGTGTTGGTTTTAGCTGCTAATCAGCGTTTGCCGCTTGACTGATTCAATTGACTTGGCCAAGGAGATGGGGGGAGTGCGGGGTCTAACCACCTCCCATGTGGCCCCCAACCTGCTGCTGCTGCTGCTGCTCACTTTACGCTTGATTTGATAAATGAATAGTGGAGGTACGCGGCTCGAGCTCAGCTGGCTGCCTGCAAATATTTGCACTGCACTTAGCACTTAACCCCCTCTGCCTCCACCTCCCTCCATCCCCATCCCCCTCCACGTTTCAGTTTAGACGGCATTTTGAAAGCTTCAATCAGGCAAAAGCGAGGTAGCTCTCGGGCCGCCTCAGCGGTTGCAATTATGTGGAATGAGGTGCTAATTTATGGATTTGAGAGAAGGAAAAAAAATAACCAACGATAGCTTTTTCCCCACAGCCACAGCCGAGCAATTTTCGCTGCCATAATTTACACTATTCCTCTGATTGCTCAGTTAGCTAACGGTTTTCGTCTGCATTATGCATTTGAGTGGAACTAAATGCTTGGCTGGGGGGGAAATTAAGAAAATAAAACGAGGTTTGATGGTGTGGAAAGAGCAAAAATCTAAGGTAAGATGGGTATGATGTAATGGCAGATGATTCTCCCACTGTGACTCAAGGTTTTTGGTTTTATTTTCTAACCTTAACATAGTTGGCATATTTTTGGTATGAATCAAGAAATACTTGAGGTGTTATATGGATAACAATTAAGGCATTTTTGTATAATTAAGCAGCTATTAAGGTGACAATTCAAAGGAATAATAATGAGGAATTATTGTGGTAAATAAATTTAAATAAACAAAATGTTTAGTGAGTTATTTTGCTGGAAAAATCAATGTGATTCATATGAAAATATGCCCATACCTCATAAAAAAAATTAAGTAAATGAATATGAGGTCCATGAAGTCATGAATTTTATATAGAAAATGGGCTTACAACAACTAAACATAATTTATATATTTTATGTCCCTTTTCAATGAGTAGCTTTGAGGCTTAAAAGAAAGAATCCGGAACTAAAATCTTTTAAAATATGATAATATTATTTATGTTTAATTAAAAGTACCTTAAATATGCTCCACCTTAAGCTTTAAGGTTTAAATATATAAACCCTAAACTTAAAGCTCCTAAATTATGAATATAATGTTTATAATTGATTTAAAATACTTCAAAATGCATAACCCCCTAACAAATCTCTAAGGTAAACCTTTCTGTATTCCATTTAGATTTCATCTTGAAATACTTAAGAAACTAAACTCACCTTTATAGATTTTCCTATATAAATCAGACTTTTCTTTCATTCAATTTCGTTCCCAATTTAATTTCAGCCTCTGATCCTAGATTGGGATTGGATACACTCCAGACCCATTTCATAATGATGGGTAAATATCCATTTCGTAGGTCTCACACCCCGCTAATTATGGCTACGTGACAGCATCGCGGAATGGAGAACTCTATGGGGAGAGGAGATCTCCTGCTGCATCCAGTCCCAGTGCCAGTTCCAATCCCAAATTCAATTCCCGAGATTGTCCAATAGGAGAGACGCATTAATTTTATGTGAGTTTCAGGTCATTGGTAGGAAAACCGAAATTGATTGCCCCAATCTGGCCGCACAATCTCTCAGTTCTCTACGGTCTCTATGTTCTCTAAGTTCCCCGCTCCCCCTCAGAGCTTCAGTGTAAGTGAGAAACCTTGTAGATACACCCCGGCCAATGCGTATCTGTATCTGGCCCGTTGATGGCTTCGTATCTAAGGCATCTCTCATGGGCTCTGGCCGCTCTTTAGGTAGATTTTTATATATTTTTCGGAGTTTCGGCATTTTTGAGGGCGTGTTGGGCCGCCACTAATTATTTATTACGCCCTGGCGTATCCCAAAGATATAGATACATTTTCGTTGGGGGCTCCATCTCCATTCCCTGGAAATTTGTTTATTTATGGCCGTTGGTGGCTTTTGTTATTAAAATGTTATTGGATTTCTCTCGCTTTCCAGCTGGGCCGAGGCCCAAGATCATTAGGCGAAGTCCAAAAAAAGGAGAGTGGGGCCGGGGCGTTGTGATAAATGATTTTCATTCTGGCCAACAGACAGTTTCCCTGCCTGCCTGCCATTCGTAGTTATTCCCGAGTTTTATGTTCTATGTTCCATGTTCTTCTTTTGGCCCATAAATTGGCTTTATTTTTCAGGTGTCGGAGATGGGATAAAATGGCCGTCGTGGAGTTACTTTTCGGGGCTCCTTTGAACTCTGGAAAATCACCTTTATTCATAGTCATAGTCAAGGACAGGACACCCAAGCCGCTGCTGCTGGTCGTGTGACTCCTGGCTTGGCCTTGATTAAAACGGGCTAAGAACAAACATCATTAAAAGGCCAAGGAAAGCGCACCTTAATTAGCTGCAAAACAAGGACGACGGCGAGTCAAGGTAACTGCTCATTTGCAGTTGCTGCCGTTTGCAGCTTCAGTAGTCCTGGGTCCTGTTTTTCTTTACACACATTTTCCTTCAAACCGCACAATTATTTGCAGCCTGGAAAAAGGACCGCCTGCGGACTGCATCTCGAATCGGAGACGGCACTTGTCCTTGGACAACGTCTAACATCTGTGTGTGAGGCCTGTGTCGAATATCCTTAGAGCCTGCACCTCGCCATGCTCTGCGGTTTAATCGAATTTACAGATTTCCAGATCTTACAGATCTTAGCCAGAGTTATGTTTGCAAACACCACAGCAGCTTCGGTTTTTATTGGATTAACCTCAGACAAAACACACACAAAAGTGTCTTAAGTCGGTCAGAAGGATAACAAGAGTATCCCTTTGGCTTATGTAAGATTTCCTGGAAAATCTCACCAATTAAGTGGGCGTCGTACAAGGGACTTAGGACACCAACAAAGGTGAGATAATAGATCGAACTTTCGCCGTGTTTCAAAGGAAAATACCCAAAGTATATGCCATAAGGTGAAACTTGAGAAATTAATTGCTATTTAAACAGCAAAATAAGATATTAAGCACTTAAGGCCCATTAGCGCCCCGAAAGAGTTAAGAGTCATCAATAGCAAAACGGCAGAAAGCGGCTAACAAGCTCAGTCTCTGGCCAAATTGACAAATTAGCTGAGAAAAACCATTTGCGGCGAGTGGCAAACAAATTAAACAAATTACAGCCTTTGTGGTGGCAACATGCAGCGGAAATTAACCGGCCAAAAGCAGTGACTTGGCTAATTGATCGAAAAACGAGTCGGCGAGAAACGGGAGACTCATGCAAATCTGGCCAGATGAAGTCATAAAATTCTTACGACCCTCGCTCGAGATGCTCTCATCCGCCATATATTTAAATTAATAAAAAATTCTGCAAAGTTCGGGCAGCGAAATAACAATAAATATGAAACTCGTTTGGCCAATCTATTAGCTCCGACTGGCCATTTTCTCTGCTCAAATAAAGTAGTCAAATTTATAATCAACAAGTTCATTAACATTTAACCCTAAACGTAGTACAACAACTCCGGTGGAGACGTGGATAAAAACAACCAAAGGCGACAACTCAACGAATGAGCAGAGTCTGAAAAAAATACAAAAAAATGTATTTTTAACAAATTAAAAATTGTTTTAAAGCCTGAGGCATTGTGCGTATTCCGGGACTGAGCTGGAGCTGAAGCTGGGTCAGCACAGGAGGTGGAAGTGATGGCCAGTCAAAGCCAAGTAAAGCGAAGGCAGAGCCAACTCACTGACAAACGATTTACGTAAAGAGTTAAATTTTAATTAAAGATCAAGATGAAAGCTTGAGGGGTAAACTCACAAAGAAGGCAGCCAGGGAATACTCTAATTTGTGATATTTTAAAATGATTTTATTTTAGGGAAAAAATTATAAAAAGTGTCGGAGTTTATATATTTAAAATTTTACACACTTGGTCTTTATGTTCTCTTAAAAATAAAACTATAAAATTGTTACATATTTTTTTTTTTTTAATAAATGATTTGTAAGCCAAAAAAAAAACGAAAGGTAAATTAATAAAAATTACCTAGAAATCCCCAGAAATTCCATAACAGAAACCAAGCAAATTTATAATTGTTTTTTCCGTACATTCCTTATATTTCGAACACCTTAATAATTTTAAAGATCTTTACAGTCAAACCCTCTTTTATTTCTCAGCTTTAATATTTATAAGATCTTTGTAATCAAATCCCCCCTTAAAACATATAACTTCCGTTAAAGTTTCCATAGTTATTAACTAATAAATCTCACCCAAAATATATACAAACTATAGGTCAACCGATCTTTATCTAGATAAGTAAATGTAGTAATATTCCCAAAAATAAATCATGTTGACCATATCGAGTGTCCGACGGAAACCTTTTATCCTCCCAAGTGGCGCACTTTCCCCATTAATTCTTGTGTTAACCTCGACATATCGCTTCATTCGATCGCAGGCTCCAATTACGAGTGGTAACTCTATATCCAAATAGTTCCCAGAATAGAATATGCTCCATATGGCTATCGGGGATTGCAGGGTATGCAAATGACAGTCCAAGTCGTGTTTAGGTACGAAGATCGACTGGGAGTTGGAGTGCGAGTGCGAGTACGAGTTTATTATGACTCCCATGTGCGGCCATTAATTATCGGGAACCGCCGCTCGCCGGCACTCAGCACAGCGGATTTACGCATTTGGCTGCGTAAAATATGAATTTTAAATTAACCAGCCTCGGCTTTGGTTTCAGGTTCGGTTTCGAGTTCATTTCCCATTACCAGTTTCACCTGAGGTTTTTTTTTTTGGGGCCCAGAGAAATTATCAGGAGGATGGGGAGCGTATTGGTGCAGCCCTCCAAGGCGTTCGTTTTAATTTCAACCAGTTTTTTCCCAGCGCCAGCTTTAATTTCGATTCCAGTTTGACAATTGAGTTGTAGCCGGCGATTAAGACCCTTATGCAATTGGGATTTTATTAACCTGTATTTGGGAGAAAGCAATAATAATATAAAATTAAATATATTTTTGTAAGCCAAAAATGAGCGAATTTTATGTCTTCTTGGGAACTTCTAATAGCCAAAAAGAAAGATATAGCCAAAAAAGCGTGTATTTTCCAAATCGCCACTAAAATCTTAATTATTTACAATCAAAACATTGAAGAAAATCAGAAAAAAAAATTTTGGCCGATTTTTCAAAATTTAGCAAGGGGTTACATCATCTAAATTGTCAAAAATTTGCAAAAATTAATTTTTTTAACTAAGTATGCAGATTTATTATCCTGATAAAAACTAGCACAGAACAGCTTTCCAAATTGAAATATATGCAATTTTGGCTTAGTTATGAATTTTCTAAATTTGCAAAATACAATTTAAAAAAATTTTTTTTTTTTTTTTTTAATTAGCGTAAAATTTAATTTAATATTTTTACTGAATAAATAGCTTTTAAACCCATATTTCTTACCGTGTAACATGTGTACGTTGTTTTTTTCGTCACTCTGACAAGTTCGTTGCTTGAGTCTTTTGTTTTGCCTTCAGCAAAAGAATCATTAGAGGCCGAGAAAAAAAAAAAGAAAGAAATAAAGTAACCGAAAACGAAGATGAATAATAATAAGAAACTAGAAACAGAAACCGAAACAGAAAACAGTAGCCAAAAATTGTGGTGGAAAGGCAAAGCTCATTAGCAGTTACCATTTTATCCAAACAGACGGACGACGCATCATCATTATCATTAAGGGCAAACTGGAAAGTAACAACAGCAGCGGAGTAACAACAACAGAAACAAGTTGAAAACTTTAATTAACGCATTTTTACGCAACTGTCGGCGGCTGTTTAACCCCTTCTGCCTTTTGTGGCCAAATGCTGAGCAAACATGACAACGGTAATAATTGAAAATCATGGCAATCAAAGCGGAAAGTGCTGCGGGAAGGGCAGCGGTATGAGCAGGGGCGAAGTGCTTGGAAGTTGAGCGGAAAAATCAACAGCTGCCGACGGGCTAAGCGAGGGAGACAGAGGGAGCGACGGAAGCAGCCATTGTTGTCATGCGTGAGAGAGCAGGGCGGCGAGCGAGACAGAGATAGCCAGTCCGAGCAGGATGGCTATAGCTGTCACACTGAGTTCGAAAATCTTGGAGGGGAAAGGCAGCCGCCCGAGAGAGAGTGCGAAAGAGCGAGAGAGTGAGCGCCTTCCAGTTTCCAATTTCCAGTTTTTCCAAGTTCGACTTTTAATGGCCGCGCAGCTGGAAGGGGTGCTTTTCGAACCGGTTAAGTCCGAAACGGCAACGGTTAAGGTCTCTCCACTGGCTATTTCTTCTTTTTAATTCATTATTAAATTATTAATTTATTTTCCAGCTCCATTTGTTGCTAATAAAAATGCGCATAAAAATGGCATATAAATTTGGGTTTATAACAGGTTTCGCCCGAAATGTGCTCCAAATACGATCGATAAGCACCATTGTGTCTGGGCGTTAATATATCGATGAGATTATGTCACTAGGAAATATTTTTGGCCAGCAGGAAATAAGTGGGAGTGGTTCTTGAAAGATTACCTCTAATTAAAGATTAAAAATTAAAAATCTAGAAATCCGTAAATCAGAAGCCCACTCGATCGCTTTTTTATTATGCAGAAATTAACACAACAAATACCAGCTTCTTCGATATCGCCGTCGAAAAGGCAATTCATTAGCGATTTTGGTTATTTGATTTCGCCTGATTTATGTGCCATATATCAGTGGCTATATGGTCGGAATACCCATCATCATCGCCAGCACATGTTTCACATTTGTAGATTTCAGCCAATTGATTAGAGCCCCCTGAAAAGCGAAAATCGAAATAAATAAAAAATAAGCTCTATTGTTAATGTCCCAATGCCAAATGGCGTTCATTTTTAACACCTCCCCAAGTTTATTTTGACAGTTAGCGTTGGCAGCGTTTCTCTATAAATTGATATTCGATGGGCAGGCAAATAAATAAATTAAAAATCAATTAAATATCAATCAATTGCGTCAGGCGCTTTTTCGCGGCACATTTAACCATTTAATTGGTTGAAATACGCGTGTTTTTTTGTGAAAAAATAAAACAGCAAATGATTATTTAGGGGGAAGGTTGGGAAGGCTGGAAGATGGGAATATTGGAAACTCGCATTCAAATTATAACAATTAGTGGCCGCAGCTTGCGGTTTCCCCATGCCTCGCCTCCTCCCCCGCTTCGGCCAAAGGTGGTGTCAATAAAGTTGTAGGCTGTTGAAAACGCCGATTGAAACGTCGCGGCCAAAAACAAAATCAACAAAAACTAAATGCTTTTTTGAAAAGAGCCCGCCGAAAGGGATAGCTAGAGCGTAGAGGAGTGAGTGCGCTCTGCCAGCAGGCAGCCATTTTCCTAGCTTACCTCATGCAAGAGTGAAAGGTGCCACTATACTGCCACCACTAAGCAACGCCCCGCCAGAGCGGGCAAGCATGTATGAGCACGAGAGAGAGCAGCCCATGCGCAGGCGCAGTGGCGCAGGCGACACAGTTGTCAACCGCCTGACAGCTTCAGCGCGCGCATAATAAAGTCATATCGCCGCCTAACAAGCCCCCCTTGCGAAAAATGGGGGAGGCAGGCAGAGAGCCAGAGCGAGAGGGAGTCCGAGAGAGAGAGTGAGCCAGCCGGAGCCTTAGTCTGTGCAAGAGCGAGCGAGCCAGCGAAACCGGTTCGAGCGGGGCAGGTGACAAAAGTCATGAGAGAGCGAAAATCGATCAGTGGAAGTCTTCCACTCTTCGACTCTCATCTTCGTCACTGTCAGTGACAGCGGCCTGTCACTCACACACATACACACCTACACCGGAGTGTTGCCCTCCCGCTCTGGCAGCCCAGCCAGGCCGCTGCTCTCGCTCGCCTGCCAGCCTGCCTGCCTCTCTTTCCCGCATGACAGTTCAATCGGCTCTCGCGTCGCTGCTTCGTCAACTCTCCCCGACGTCGGGCTCTGTGGGATTCTCAACTAAGTCGTTGCGCCGGGATTCCCAACTAATTCAGTCGTTGCGCTCGACGTGAACAGACGTGCGTGTCGGAACAGGAAAAAAGCAAAGCCAAATCCGAAACAGAAACCAAAAGCAAACATACGAGAAGTGAATCTCGCCGAGAAGCAAGCCAAGTGCCGAAGTGACAAGTGTCTTGTGTGTAGTTAGAGTCCCAGCTAGAGACCATCAGATGGCATTGGAGGATCGCTGCAGTCCACAGTCAGCGCCCAGTCCCGTTACGATCTCCGCTCACCAAATGCAGCACCTCCACCAGCAACACCAGCAGCAGCAGCAGCAGCAACAGCAGCAGCAGCAGCAACAAATGCAGCATCTCCACCAGCTGCAGCAGCTGCAGCAGTTGCATCAACAGCAACTGGCCGCCGGCGTGTTCCACCATCCGGCGGTGGCCTTTGATGCAGCAGCTGCAGCAGCCGCAGCAGCAGCAGCCGCCGCGGCAGCCGCCCACGCCGCCCATGCCCATGCTGCACTGCAGCAGCGGTTGAGTGGCAGCGGCTCGCCCGCCTCCTGCTCCACGCCCGCCTCCACCACACCGCTGACCATCAAGGAGGAGGAGAGCGACTCCGTGATAGGCGACCTGAGTTTCCACAACCAGACGCACACCACCCACGACGAGGACGAGGCCGAGGAGGAGGACGACATCGATGTGGATGTGGATGACACGGCGGCCCGCCTGCCGCCACCCGCCCACCAGCAGCAGTCCACGGCCAAGCCCTCGCTGGCCTTCTCCATCTCCAACATCCTCAGCGATCGGTTTGGCGATGGCCAGAAGACGACGTCGTCGTCGGGCAAGCAGGACAGCCAGGCCGGCATCTTCCGGCCCTTCGAGCCGGCGAGTCGCTCCCAGACAGCCACGCCCTCTGCCTTCACCCGCGTGGATCTCCTGGAGTTCAGCCGGCAGCAGCAGGCAGCCGCCGCAGCAGCCACGGCGGCCATGATGCTGGAGCGGGCCAACTTCCTCAACTGCTTCAATCCCGCCGCCTATCCCCGCATCCACGAGGAGATTGTGCAGAGTCGCCTGCGCCGGAATGCCGCCAACTCCGTGATCCCGCCTCCCATGGGCAACAAGATGAGCGACAGCAACCCCGAGAAGTCTGCCCTGGGATCCCTGTGCAAGGCCGTCTCGCAGATAGGACAACCTGCGGCTCCAACTATGACACAGGTGCCGCTGAGCAGCAGTGCCAGCAGCCTGGCCAGTCCGCCACCCGCCTCCAATGCCTCCACGATAAGCAGCACCTCCTCCATGGCTACCAGTTCGAGCAGCTCCTCCTCGGGCTGCTCTTCGGCGGCCAGCTCACTGAACTCCTCGCCCAGCAGCCGCCTTGGAGTTAACGGATCAGCGGCCAATGCCAGTAGCCCGCAGCCCCAGCCCATTCCGCCACCATCCGCTGTGAGCCGGGACTCCGGCATGGAGTCCTCGGATGACACGCGCTCGGAGACGGGCTCCACCACGACCGAGGGCGGCAAGAACGAGATGTGGCCCGCCTGGGTGTACTGCACCCGCTACAGCGATCGTCCCAGCTCAGGTTAGTACTTCCTCCATAAAAAATAGGATAAATCCCAGTAATATATGCTACATGACACACACGGAAAGACCACCCTTGGGGACGCCTTATATTTGGCGGCGGCCGCCTTTCAAGCCGCTTTGTTTTGTGTCATAAATCCGAAGGACACTGAAACAATTAGGAGACACGCGGACAATGGCAATGAGCCTAGATTCCCAACGACGACGACTCCCATTTCAATTCCGAATCCGAATCCGAGTTTACTTTTTTTCTGGGCCTCACGCAGCGCTGCGCTCCTTTTGAAGAGCGACACTTTATGTGACAACATGTAGCGCAGGCAGCAGCGTTTGCTTATCGCCGACAAGGAGGAGTGGGAGGATCATAGATCCCTAGCAGCCGAAGGTCACAGGTCACGCACACACGCCAGAAGCAGAAGCAGCGAGGGCGACCCTAAAATGCGCTGACGATTGACGAGCCAGAAGATGGGGGAGAAGTCAGGGAAAATCCCGAGGAAAAATCGGGAGAACTCTTTCTCCTCTCCTTTTTATGTCCCCAAGATTTTCTTCTTTAGACTCTGTGTTAATTGACGAGTTAAGTGCTTTTTTATGGCTTTCAATGGTTTTTTAATTTGGTGTCGATGCAATCGATATAGAGGCGTTGATGGCCGCCACTCGGCGGCTGGAAATTAATCAAAACGATCTCTTACCACTTGCCTCTGACCAATTAAATGATAATTTACAATGTGTGGAAATCTAATAAGCACTGTTAGCGTCTAGAGTCTAGAGTTTTGCCAATTAGATGGAGACTGCGACTTGGCCACTAATTAGAGACTGGCTCCGATGGGAAATCATTTGACTAAAATATGCCCCGACCGACCTTAAGGTTCGTTAGAGTTCTTCTCTGCCGCTGACAGCTGACAAATTGAACACTTCCCTGGCAGCACGCGAAGCGAAAAGAATATGTGGAAAAAGGGAGCTGTAGCTAAGGAATTCCTGGCCAGACATATATGCTAATTAAATCATTAATATTATTAATAGTCTAAGCCAGACATTTATGCAAATAGAACAGCAGACTAACCTTTATTTTTTTCCTTTCTTTCTATGACTTACAGGACCCCGCTACCGCCGCCCCAAACAGCCAAAGGACAAGACCAACGACGAGAAGCGGCCCAGGACTGCCTTCTCCAGCGAGCAGTTGGCCCGCCTCAAGGTGAGTTTCCACATTCCATAAATGTGCCTCCTTGTTGTGTCATATTTGCACCAAAATATTTACGGACCGCCCGCCGTTAAATGCATCCTGACAACCGCATCCTGTCCAGCTCAGTCCCGTCCAGTCCGTACTTAACCAATTAGCCACGCACGGCTCGGCCCGAAAAACCGCAAATAATTGATTTGACTTACCTGCCCTACGACGTTCTATCCATCCAGAACTCATCCGGAACTCTCTCTTTCTTCTCTAATTTACAGCGGGAGTTCAACGAGAATCGCTATCTAACCGAGCGCCGTCGCCAGCAGCTGAGCTCCGAACTGGGCCTGAACGAGGCCCAGATCAAGATCTGGTTCCAGAACAAGCGGGCCAAGATCAAGAAGTCCACGGGCTCCAAGAATCCGCTGGCCCTGCAGCTGATGGCCCAGGGTCTGTACAATCACACCACCGTGCCGCTGACCAAGGAGGAGGAGGAGCTGGAGATGCGCATGAATGGCCAGATACCCTAGGCTGGGATCATCTCTGGCCTTCCCAAAGGGGGCGTGCAATAAATCGAAGGGCAGCTTGTGCGGCGTACAAAATGGTTTTTCATGTGATATAATTGTAGCGCATATTGTACATAAATTTAATTCGTAATCTTAATAATAATCTTAGCTAAGACCCTAAGTATCTGAGCTGCAAGTTGTTGGCGTATTTATTTAGAGAGTATTATCTGCTAAAATAACTTTAACTCCTAAACACCCAGGCTTGTTGCTATCGCCGCACTCTAAAAGCTTCGACTTTACTTACTCTCACGTTTATTATTCCTACACCTTAAAAATTTACCAATTATTCTTCTGTAAATTAAGTAACTTAACAACAGTTCCCTCTAGCCTAATGCCTAGTTAAGAAACGCTATGAAAGAGAGTATTTTTAGTTTGTAAGCCGAGAAGAGGAAAAAATGCACCTAAGACAGAATTAATAACAAAGATGTTCTTGTGAAATCCATGTGCTAAAGCAAAAAGTTCAACAAAAAGCAAAGAAATTTAAAAAAAAAACAACAAAGAAAAAAAGAAAATAAAAACAATTATGAAAAAATTAAATTCAAAGGTGGTTTTTAATTGAAGTTTAAAGAAAGTGAAAAAGGCCACCCATATCTCTAGAAGACAAGGGGGTTAATGTATTATTCTTGCAACATCAAAGGCCTGAGAGAACTTTAAATCATGTAGCCTTGTCACCGAGGGCGAGGGTGCCGCCGTCGCTAATTGCACAATCACACATTCCGAATCACAAAATCTGAGTGACGGCAACAACTTGGATCTTCGATTCCATTCCGTTTAATTAAAGGCACACCGGGCACTATAAACAAAATATATCTGAGACAAAAAGACTGACGACTGACGACGACTGCGGACTGAGGACTGACTGCAGGGCGCAGTCGGCATCAAATGATTTATTGGCACAGATCTCTCTCGCGGGCCCACTGAGCGGCGTTAATTTGCTGAAAATAAATGCAAAAAAAAAATATATAAGCGCAAATGCGAAAATGCAATGAGATGGGCAGCTGACATTAACTGGCAAGCGATGATGTGTGTGCCTGTGCCAGTGCCTGTGGGCTGTGTGTGTATGAATATGAATTGATGCCAAACGCTAATTGCATGGCTTCGAATCTGCTCGCATGTCTCGCGGAGTTTCAGCCAAGGCGGATCTGGATTTGGCTTTGGATTCAAATCGAGCGATTTATAGAGGCGCAAATCCATTTGTGCACGTAATGAACCAATTAGACAGTTTAGCCCATTAGCCATTGCCGCAATCGGTCTCGCCATCTGTCTGTCTGTCTGCAAATCGAATTAAATGAAAGCGGAAATCAAATGGGAGTATCTATTGGATACTCTTTTGAATGAGGAGAGTATATTTGCAAGGGGAATATTTTTTGAAATATTTTTAAAGAATTTTCTGAATGGAATGTGGTTGGTTTTGTGATATTATAAAGATTAGAAGTCTTAAAATTGTTAAATAGTAACAATATTCGTTTTATAGGAAGTAAAGTTTGTAATAAAATCATAAAAGAATATTTCTTGAATACTTTATAGTTTGCAGAAAGGATATAAATGCTTGGGAATAAGTTTATACATATATGCATTTTGAAAATTTAGAAAATGCATAACAAACTCGATCATTTTTGAGTTGCGGAACTAAAATAAAGGATCAAGTTGGAGGACATCAACTTCTCTTCCTTTCTAGCTTAACCCCATACTCCAACGCCTTCTTTAGCCTCCAACTTTAATTCCTATGAATCATTTTCAATAACTGTATTGATTCATCGATTGGCTTGTTACCGCGCCACGACTCCCAACTGACTAAGGGGTCACCAGGTAATTGATTACCTGGCGTGTGTGCAGTGTGTGAGTAATTTGCCAGCTAATATGTGTGTACTTGCAAATTATATATGCCAGACATCGATCGATAGATAAAGATATTATCGCGGGTTCACCGAAAAGTGTCAACTAGTCGCTGAGTTGCAACTAATATCCTTGGGCAGGGTATGTCAGCCCTTTAATGGGCGAGGCGCTTTTTTAGTTTTCGGTTCGATATCAAAGCAAACACTTTCAACACTTCTAATTAGCAGAAATTGCCAAGTGACACACTAAATTTCACTTTCAGACAGCTCAAGGCAATGGAATTTCAATTGCGCATACAATGTACGGGGTATTTAGTTGGGGGGATGCAGATGCAGATGCAGATACAGACACAGATACAGGTACAGATACAGATACAGATGCTGATGCTGTATCCGAGGCATATAAACGGAGACGGAGTTTGGGCAGGGAACGACGATCCATCGAGCGAGCTATTAAAAAGCCACAAAAACACATATGCCGGCTCCATAAGTCAGTCGTCGTCATCGTCATCGTCGTCTGTGTGGGCGCATCTTTCCCTCTTAACCCGATCCTCATCCCCATCATTGCCATCCCCCAATGCCTCTGCCATTTCCATAGGGAACGTGATTTATGCCCTTTTGACGTTGACTACAAATACAAAATACAAACTACACAAATCTGCACGGTGAGAAATTATCATAATTATTAGTTTAATTTCAATAGGAATTCGGGCTATAGTTTAGGCAACTTTCCATATAACATGGAACCTTTTTTTCAATCGATTATTGATCAGTTTCAACGTGTTCTTAAATGCTTTTTTGAGGAAAATTATGTTAATAATTAAAGTAATTACCAACTATGATTCTCTACTTTAAATTGCATTTTTTTTGTTCTTAACAACCGTAAAATGTTGAGAAATTTTCTTTATGACTTAAATGCTTGAAAAGTCTCAAAGTTTTCGATGTATTTATAGCAAAAATCGATTTTAAATCGATTAACATCACGGTGTTTCATCTCTAACTTCAAGTACACATATGAACATTAATACATTTTATTAAAGAATTTCTTTTTTTTGCAAAAAGAGGAGGCTATCGTTTCGTGATTTCATGATGGAGATGAAAAAGAGTCAAGGTTTTATAGGTTCTTATAGAAAATATCGATTTTACATCGATAAATGTAAATGATTTTATTTCTACTTTAAAAGTATTCAATTAAATATATATTAATACTTAGTTTTAATTTGTGTTAACTTATAATATAGCCTATATATAAAAAACATAATTGTTATTCTTGTCTTAAACAAAGCAAAATATTTATTTTAATAGGAAAATAATTTTGAATTTATGGATTATCAATTAAGAATCAATAGCTATGATACACACAAAAAAAAAGTCTGGGTAAAGTCTAGGTAAAATCAACTATTTTATTGTTAAAACCGCGTTAACCTAAGAAAAATAGTTAACTTACCCCAAATAGTAAGATAACCATATACTAGTAGGTTACGCAAGAAAAATAGTTGTTTTACTATTTAATAGTAGAACTCCAAAATAATAGTACATCGGCCATTAAAAATTTCGCATTTACATGTTTATTCATGTATAGACTCAACATTCCCCCAATTAAGATTCAATTTCTTAATTCTTAACATTATTTCATTAAGTTTTTGTTAAAGTTAAGAAATTCCTTGTGAAAGAACATTTTTTATAATTTGTATTTATAGGGTGACCATTTGTTATTTGTTATTTAATCATATTAAGCAGTAAAGAAATCATATTAAATGGATACTCACATTTAAGAACCAACTCCTAGACCTAGAATCGAACCGGGTCTCAGAACTCATGCACCGGCCGCCCAACCAACTGGACCACGGAGGCAAACCAAACACTAACGTCTAGTACTCTAATACATAATTGGGCAGTTTGTTCAAGTTCTCTCAAACTCTAGATTTAGCCATTCTGTCGTACAGCTCGCGGTTGGCTCAGGGCATAGAGTGTACGCTTAAGAAACCGTAAATTAGGGGTTCGGATCACACTCGCGCCAACTTTTTTTTTGTTTTATATTTTTATATTATATATTTTATTTCTTTTACAAAAGAAACATTGTCGACAAGAATGGCTAAGTTCTTTTTATAAAAATGATTTAAACAAAACATTCAACTATTTTAATAGTATTTTTAACAATATCAAATGGTTGGGACATAACACATGTTAGGACTAGTACTATATTAATAGTACTCTTTGAAAAACAACAAAATACATGAGAAAAAGTAAAATAGTATTTTTTACTATTTTTCATAGTAGGTTAACATAAAACATACTTTTGGTGTGTACATACTTGGGCAGAAAAGCAAAAACAAAATACGTGCAAATTATTCAAATAGTATGTTACTATTTTTTTGGGTTGAATTTATATATTTTCCTTTGGTGTGTACGCACTTGACAAAAAACCAACAACAAAATATATGCAAAATTTTTACATAGTATTCTAACTATTTTTCTAGGTTGATTTTACATAGTTTTTTTTTTTGTGTGTACCTATACCTTTTCCACAAAAATCAATATATATTTGAGCATTAATTCTTAAGATATTTATATTAGAAAAAAACATTTATTTAAACTTAAAATGTATTCCCTGATTCCCTTTCTTCCCGTGCACCCTCTGCCAAAGATTCTACGATGGATGTTGAATTCCCTCTACCCCTGCTTGGATTCAGTGTCCACGGACACGTGTCTGCCACTACTGGAGGAACTACTGTCCCCCACATTCTGCACCCCAACGATCGCTAATTGCGCTTTTTGGGTGGCTCTTTGGCCGCTTTGCAGTTTTGTCGCCTTAATTGCCGCTCTGCCTGCTGTGGAGGATCTACTAAAACTGGGAAATGGGCGAGACGGCAGATTTATTTGGCCCATCGCAATTGAGGCTGCCACTTGTTTCCGCTTCGCTTTATCAATTGATTTACGAGATTTTGTGCCTTATGCCCAGCATCAAATGGCAGATGAAATACGGAAAATGCGAGTACTTAAACGTAACGATTACGAGCGCCTGATGTTCGCCATTTGCCAGTCAGAGAGATGTCTGGCTGCGGAGTTGGAGATGAAACTGAAGCTGGAGCTGTTGGCATTTCATAATCGCTGCTAGCTGGATGCTGCTGCCGCTGCCAGAGTTCCGTGGAAAGTGCACTCAATTATGGCCAACAGACAGGCGCTCCTCCTCTCCCGTACGCGCGGCGCTACCAATGGCATGAGGAGTATCTCATGAGTGCGAGGAGTATCTGTATCTCATGGGTAACTCTTATGGGCTGCCAACTCAGAGATCTCAGGGCTCAGAGAGCTCCCAGAGCCTAAACAAACATTCAAATGTACTCGGATTTTCAGCAGAAGTCAACGCCAACAACATGTGAGGCTGTAGCTGGAGATCTTGAGCCCCGGCCGGCTTTATCATCATCCTCCTTCAAGTCGGAGACGTCAATGCCTGTGTGTGTTGACTCAACGCATTTGATCGGGTACGGCCTTAACCCTTTCCCCGCTGGCGCTTAGCGCTGGCCAAATATTTGAGCCGCGCTTTGTTAACCCATTGTAATTGATTGTCTTTGAAGGAGCTCTGCATTCTTCGTAGTCCGGAGACGTGAGTCCGTACAATTTGCTGGCCGCTAATTGCCCAGCTGCTTGCGCCTTTGTTTGGCCGTCGATTTGCACCTACTCCTCCTCGGCCGCTAACTGCTCTCAATGCCCGGCTAATTGAGTTGGTCAACACGGGCGCCGTGGCTCAAACACTCGCACAAACGAGATTTCTAACTCCTACCTCTCCTACACATGGCTTGGATAGAGTATCTTTTGGGTCACTTAATTGTAGCTGAGCGCCATCATTGATGGGAGAAAATGGAGCAGAGTGCAGCTACAGATTTCTTCTTAAAAAGAAAGCTGAGGAGGTCGAGTCTGGATTGGTTAGAAAAATTAAAGTAAGAACTGTAAAAGTTGAGAAAACAATATATTTTGATTATTTAATTAAATCTAAAATAACTAAGATAAAGATTAAAGGAAAGCTTAAGAGGTAGAGTCTGAAATCACAAGAAAATCTTAACTAGCAACTATAGAGCTACAGTAAGAAATATATTTTGATTAGTAAATTATATCTAAGTGCAGCTTTGTTGATTAAAATAATAAAATAATATAAAGAACTAAATATAAATCGCATAACTTCAGGAAAATCTATATCTTCTAACAGAAAAACTTGTATATAAACCTTCGGAGGTATTCCTATAAAGTAAACTCATACAAATTGCTCTAAAAATAAAACTTTAATAACCTTTAGAGACACCGAAACCCCATCAAAAGTAACTAAATACATAAAATCGAACATTAAAAGGTCTTAAAGAAACCAATACCTTAATTTCCATTTACCAACAATCAAAAGCAACTAAGAAATCTATAAAAGATATAAAAACCAACCCCAGATAGAGCAATACTCTCGCCTCCGTTGCATATCTTCCCAAAAACCATAAAGACATAAATGCAATTAGTTTTTCCTAGAGCCACACCCTGAGTATTAAAACTTCCCCTGAGATTGAAAAACTAGCCAAGTATCCAAATATCTTTTTTAAGTACCCAAACCTCCTCCTCGGCGGCGCCTTTTGCGGCTGAGAGACCCACCGCCCGATTCCGGATGTAATTGCCGGCGTTAAGCGCCATCAAATGAATTGAACATTTCGTTTATGAGCACTGCCTTCGAATAGCCATAAATATATGATTATTATTATTATATGTATTATGAATAAATGCATGTGTGTCCCCAGGACAGCCGTTTATTACCCGCCAGGAGAAGACACTACACCGAACACGGGTTTCCCACCTCAGCGGTGGGTCCGCTGGGGCCGCCAATGATGACATTATTAACATTATTTTGTGCTTATTAATGCCTAATGCCCCGTACACTCGTACGTGAAGCGAACATTACTTTTCGTGGCTTATGTGGCAGGTAAATGTCATTGAGGTGTCTACCAGGTGAGAGAGGAGAGAAAACAATTATTAATTTGAACTCGCGGGTCAAGACAAAGCTGTTAGGCAACTCCAAAAAAAATATTAAAAAAAAAACGCAGCCTACCTCTAATTGAAATGCATCCGAGGGAGTGACCAACTGAGCAACTGCTTAACCTGACTCTCCAGAAATGCATTAGCCGCCAGATACGGGTGGTCACTGCCGCGGAGAGACAAATGATCCCCCAGAATGGGCGACAAGCTCGCTCTCTCTCCGATAATGACAATATTTTTCCCCTTTTTTGGCATTTGAATATGACAAACAATGGAGACGAGGCAGCGACTCCTTTTGGATCGAGGATTGCAGCGGAAGTCCGTCATTTATCATTGCATTCGATATTTTTGCATTATGTTTTGCATATTTTTTCACCATTATTTTCCCTTTTTCCATTACGGCTCGTCCAGGACTTGGCTTCAGCCGAAATCATACATCAAAATCTCACGTACACATGCGTGTTAGGTTTGTGGGTGGCCGAAAAGTTCGCCGTTTAATTAATCAAGTTCCGCAAACACTCAGAATGAGTCCCTCCTCGGCGGCTTAAGTAAATATTTGGCCAAAACACACGCCAATTAAACCGCAAAATTGTTGGCTCAGCGATACCAACATTTTGTTGCGTTTCCGATTTCAAGGGGGAATTTTATAAAAGGTTTTTATGAGTAAATAGAGAGGAAAAAGGGTTAAAGGGATAATATACATATTAAAAAATATTTTACAATTTGAAGGAAAAATTAATAAATTAAGTTAAGTTAAGAAAATATGATAGTATATTAAAACATATTACAAATTTTTATAGACCGTATCCAAACTGTTTAAAAAACTTCACAAAACAAAATTTGCAAACATTTTCTCTGAATTAATTTTAAACAAGAATGGATGCTAACTTCGGTAAGCCGAAGATTAAATACCCTAGCATTTTGCAAATTTTGAAACTGCATAACTAAGACAAAATTGCATATATTTCAATTTGGAAAGATGTTCCGTTCTAGCTTTTATCAGGATAATAAATCTGCATACTTAGTTTAAAAAATTAATTTTTGCCAATTTTTGACAATTTAGATGATGTAACCCCTTGCTAAATTTTGAAAAATCGACCAAAATTTTTTTTTCATTTTTTTCAATGTTTTGATTGTAAATAGTTAAGATTTTAGTGGCAATTCGGAAAACATACGGATTTTTGCTATCACTTGCTTTTTGGCTATAAGAGGCTCCCAAGAAGACCTCAAATTCGTGCTTTTTTGGGTTACAAAAATTAAATAAAGTATCATATACCTTATTTGAATCCAATATCTTTAAATCAACGAAAATCGGCTAATTTTACGCGATCGTTCCTATAGCAGCTGTAAGATATAGTAGTCCACTTTCGCCTGATTCGACATATATAATATTTGCAATAGAAATAAGTTTATTCTTAAGCTTTCATCCCGATAGCCCAAAAACTGAGAGACTGGTTTGCTTAGCAACGGACAGACAGACACACGCACATGACCAGATCGACTCGGCTGGTGATGCTGATCAAGAGTATGCATACTTTGTGGGGTCGGAAATGCCTCCTTCCCTGCGTAACAAATATGATGGCAAAATTATAATACCCTCTGCGAGGGTATAAAAAGGTAACCAAAAACAAATTGTTTTCCATATGCAAAAGTTGCTTACAGGCAGACACTAGCCGGGGTTAATTGGTATCAACAGCGGGCGCTTCATAAACAAATTCAGCGCTGATTTCCGATTAGGGGAGTGTGGAAAATCCCGGCTCACTTGGAATTGAATATTCGCGAGGATGTAAGACCCAAAAAAAAAGAAGAGAAAAACACGAACGCCACTTTTCGCACCCCCAAAAAACGCTGCCCTGCGCTGTGTAAAAATAAACATTGTTTGCAGCTCGCAAGTTGTAAAATTTTCAAATTAAAAACGTGATCTCAGCGCGAATTGGAAAGTAAATTATTTGATTCTGCACTTTTTTCCGGCTGTGGCGCCGCCACCACCCTGGAAAACAGAAAAACAGAGAGAAAAGGCCAAGAGCGAAAGTGCTGAAAGCTCAATAAGGCAAACAAAAGAAAAGGAAAAACAAAAAAAAAAAACACACGACAAAATAGCGGAAAAACCAGGCGAAACTGCAGCCTGAACATTGGCGCAATAAAACGTAGGAAAAGCGGGCGGAAAAGCGGGGGAAATGGGTGTAAAAATGGAGGCAAAAGCGGAAGGAAAACCCCTTGTGCCTGTGCGAACGCAGCAGAAAAAGGATGTATATATATATGTGTATCCTGGCAGAAATGTGTTGAAAATCGCGCGCCTGCCGTTGGTTATCTCTCCATTCAGGAGCCAGGATATTTCAGCGAAACGCTTTTCGTTTCGGCCAAACACTTTTTTATCTGACGCCGTGCAGCGCCTCTGAGCACGAACCATGGCCATAATTCATGGGCGCCGGCACTGGCGAGGGGGAAGGGGGTTAAGGGTGGCAGGTACAGTCAGAAAATTAAGGGGTTCTAAGATGGGGAATAAAGTTGGGGATTTTATATAGATTTTTCTGTACAATCGATTTTAAGGACTTGACTTTGGAGAGAAATGATTGGATATGAAGCTGTTTCAGTATTCGTAAATAATCAACTATATGGGTTTTTCTGCATCTTAAAATATTTTATAAAATTACTTGGTGCCCATAGTCCCGACTTGCAAGTCGACCAATTTCTCTGCCCTGCCTCTGCCGGCTGTCTTAAGTCCTAGAAGTAAGGGAAAAATAATTTAAAAAGAAAATATTTAGGATTAAGTCTAAATAAAAATATTCTAAACAATTATAGACACTTTAAGCTTGGCTTTACACTATTTTTCTCTAAGAGACATACTTCTCCCAGTGTTTCTCCCAGTGCCGCTCAAGACCCCATCACCGGAAACCGAAATGCGCCACAAGCGGCAGAGCTTTTTTGCCCCACTGTGCCATGGTCGACGCCTTAATTGAGGTACAAATTGAGCTTTTGGCTGGTCGCTTCTTTTCGCCGCCGCTCCAGGAAAAATAGCTCTAGAAAAATGTTGAAAAAAACCCAGTCAGCGAGAAATAAATGGAGGAAAATCCACCTTTGTTGAGTGGGTGGTGGGGCGAGATTTAATGCTCGTTTCTTGGCAGAGTCCGGCTCCTCTTCTTTATATATTTTTTTTGTGCTCTGTTTTGGCCATAAATTCGAGTGCTGCGAACTGAGCGTTTTAGTGCATGCCGGGTAATTGCAGTTTTATAGCAACTAGTTTTCGAAACGGACGCGACTTTGATGTGATTTTTATGGGGCTCTGCCCGGTTCGCTGGAACTCGCAGAGACCAGAGACCAGTCCGGAGACCCTAAATCCATCCCAGATTCAGATTCAGAGCAATCCCAGGGTCGCCGAGTGTAATTAGTGCGATAAAAAGGGAGAAATGGCCGACTGGACGGAGCTGTAATTGAGCTGATCTCTCTGCCTCGATTTAATGGCGAAAGACATCTAATTCGCTCGAAAGATAAAACAAAAGGCCCCGGCCCTGATTTGTTCACAATAACCAAATTACTTTAATTGGGATCAAAGCAATTAAGTCGGAGTTTGAGTCATTATGAGGGGAACTTCACGATAAAGGGCTTAAGTTGAAGTTCTTTGACAGCTAGCTGAAAATTATATAGATTTAGGAAACGTAGATACTTTCCAAGCTAGTTTTCAAATCTCAAAATATGTTAAAAAATATTTTCCATGTTAAACTATTAAATATAGTTACAAGAAATAAATAATTCCTGACATATCAAAGCTAAACTCCAACTTGAAGTATATTAAAACCTCACAAACTATATCTAAAACCTCGCATTTACCCCTAACAGATAGAGACGTATCTGCAAGCTCGGCGTATATTTCATTAGCTTCATTAAAAAGTATCTTGAAAGTATCTCAAAAGCACTTATCAATTATAAGACCAGAGAGAAGCCCCAAGAACCGGGGCCAGCCTAATCAAAATACATAAATTATTACACCCTTTTTCAGAGGCGCTAACTCAGCGAACGAGTTCTGAGCTCTGAGTCTTGGCATTCTCTTAAGCCTCGGACCTCTCTTCGGAAGATTCGCAGACTCGGGCCTTGCCTGACCGAGATCATTACAAGGCACAATGCTAAACGCTGTTTTACTTTGGCTGCAATTTGGCGCCGCAGCCCAAGGAGCCGGGCCGATGATGACGTTTCATGATCACTAAACCGATCATGATCATGATCATGATCATGGGGAGGACAACGCAGCAAACGAGCCGCAAAACTACTGTCGATGTTGCCGCCTTCCGTTGCCCAGAGCTGCCTGTGGCGCAGCCTCGATCTTCGTGTGTGGTCCCAACCGATGCAGTCTTCTTCTAAGTCTGCAGTCTGCAGTCTTCTGCAGTCTTCTGTCTTCAGTCTGCCCAGTCTTCTGTCTTTCCTGATCCTCTCTTAACTGCTCTCTTAGCGAGGGCATCACAGTAGCCGCCTCACGTAGCCCGAGCCGGTGCCAAAGTGTCAATAATTTTAAGTGCAGTGCATTTTTGTGCAGAATCTCTTCTCTCTTGGCCGATCTTCGCCGGTCTCTCTTAGTTGCCACAGATACTTGGCTGCGGCTGCTGCTGCCGCTGGAATCGCATACATATTAATCACTCCTAATGGACTGCAATTGAATTTCAAGTAATCATCGAGTGGTCCCGGCTTGGGGCTGGCTTAATAGCCACTCGCTCGCCAATGGCCCCGGCCCCAGTCCGAGCGGAGTCCGAGCTTCAGTCCGGGGACGGCGACTTCTTGGGTGGTCCAGATGCCGTGTCTGCGACGAGTCGGGTATGTGCACTGCCCGAAAAGGGGTGGTTAGTTTGGTTGGGAAGTATAAAATAATAGAAAGCTAAAGTAAACAGGATTTTTTTTAGATTTCAATATAATTTAAGCAACATTTATATCTATGAAGTTGACATTTTTATGTTAACCTAAAAATGCATCTTGAAATTCCCAACCAGCTTTTACGGAACATCATAAAGAATATTTTTAAGCAAAAACTGAAATCCAAATACTTTTTAAAAACATTAAATAAAACAATCATCTTCGATAAGTCGTAGTTTGTATTTTGCAAATTTGGAAAGTGCATAACAAAGCCAAAATTGCATATATTTCCATTTGGAAAGCTTTTCTGAGCTAGTTTTTATCAGGATAAATCTGCATACTTAGTTTAAAAAATTAATTTTTGCCAATTTTTGACAATTTAGATGATGTAACCCCTTGCTAAATTTTAAAAAATCGGCCAAATTTTTTTTTTCATTTTTTTCAATGTTTTGATTGTAAATAATTAAGATTTCAGTGGCAATTCGGAAAACATACGGATTTTTCCTATCACTTTCTTTTTGGCTTTTAGAGGCTCCCAAGAAGACATAAAATTCACGCATTTTTGTAGCAATATTTTTCTCTTAGTACATACAATTCTGTTGTTGTTCCGGCTCCACTGCCCTCCTCCTTGGGCCTTGCCAGTTGTTGCTGTTGTTGTGGCTGCCGCATTTTGCAACAGGGCCAAAGGTTTCTGCGAGTCGAAGACGCGGAAAAGCATTTTACACGCTCAACTCTGCTCGCTGCTGCCGCTCCTGCTTCTCGGTCCAGCTGCCTGCTACTCACTCCACCTCTAGCTCCTCGCTGCTGCTGCTGTAGAGATCCATGATGATGATGACGATGATGACGTCTCTGATGGTGATACCCATTCTTCTTCAGCTTCCCCGGCTTCTCTTTCCTTTTGTTTTTATTTGGAAAAACCGATTTTGATAGGCAACCGAAAAACATTAACGACTGCAATTTTTCATAATGGATAATTAAGCGCGAGCGCGCTTTGGAAATTGATTTTTGTTCGATCTTCCATGGAAAATGTGCCAAGCAGAGATCGCCCCCCTCGATACGGTAGCCGGATTGGAACCATCCCGGCCTGATGAGCATCATTAGTTAAGCGTCGAATTCCAGGTAAATCGCGGCCAGAGTCACCTGCGCCGAGCATCCGCTTCTCTGGGGACACAACCGGGTGGTTGGATTGCTGGACAACATGTACTGCTCCCGATCGGTGTTCTCTCCCTCTGTCTGTGTGTTTTTTGGGGTTTCGAGAAATTGAAAAATTTGAATCGACCGCCACGGCAGCCATATAATTTCTCCAGATCCATGTATTCGCATCGATCTTAATGCTCACCAGAGGAGAAAAAAACGAACACAATTTCGATTTCGGTAAAAACTCCACAGAGACCAGATGGACATGGTTTCGGTCGGTGTTTACCTGTTTTAGTCGCTGACTAATTGACAAGATCGTTTCTAATTAGACCACCGGGCTTATACTCACTCCCAGCTATGGTCTTTGTCCCCAGGTTCTTGGTTTTTCTTTGGGTTCCTTACTTTTTGCATATGACTCGCTTTTGTTGAGGTAATTTACACGGGGCAGGTGTCGCCTGGGCACAGGTGAGAGAGAGGAGGGCCCGCCGTTGTGTGGCCCTTTTTTTTACCAGAGTTCCGAGCTCTGAGCTCTGCGTGTCCGCGTGCTGTTGGCGATAAATTATGGCTTAATTAAACTAAGAAATAAGGCAACACACACATACCTCTCTTGGGCTTGCTTAATTAAAAATATAATGATGGCCGCACATTTTCCACTCATTGGACATATTCATCAGAGGCTTATCTTGGGCTAAATCTTGAATATATACCCAGGGACTGGCCCTTTCAATCCCAACCCGAATCGAGATCGCTGGACAGCAATTCATCAGGCGGCGGCGTCGGCGATTAATCGGGAAGGGAAAAAAGTGTTGAGCTCGGATCCGAGATGGATGGCTGTCCAAGCGGAGATTAATCTGCGGACACTGATCTCCGGTGACTCATGCCATTACCATGGCTTACTCTTATCGGGAAAGGGAAGGGAGTGTGGAGTGTGGAGAGTCCCGAAGACAGTTGACAATCTGCTGTGATGAGTGTTTTGTACTTGACAAATGGGCCACGACAAATCACTTTCATTGATTGGCATCTAAGCAGATCAATTGTGGAATACTCAATTGAGGAGTGTTAAGATCTAGGGGATAATTGAGGCTTTATCTGGAATAGAATTATTCAATTGGGTTCGGTTTTTATACCTTTTTTGAATTTTTAATTGAATAAGAAAAGGTTGGAGGTTGTAGGTTTGCTACATTTCATAAAGAAACCTTATTTGTGGAGCACAAAAACTCTTGAAGGGGCATCTGAAAGTATGCTATGATTTATTTCAAGTAGTAAAAAATTTTTACCAGGAATTCTGAAGAAGTTTTAGATTCTTGATTAATTTACACAAACTAATTTGCAAAGGAAAAAATAGAAATTAGATCAACATCTCATTACTTATGTTATAGTTTTCTTACAGCATACTTTTAGGCTGACTTTTAGGAGATTTCAAACGGTAACGTTTTATAATAAAATGTACTTTTAAGCGAAAACTTTGTGGTTTGACAGTTAATAAATTTATTATTTTCAGGAAAGTATAGATCCCCCATTATATTATAAATATACTTTTTTAAATACTTAAATACTTTTTTTTTATATTGTAAACTTTTTATAGTGGTTTTAGTTTTAAAGATTATTTATAAGTCTCATAAGTAAAGTTCCGTCTGGCCTTTTTTTATCTATGGCCAACATATTCCACCATAAGCTTCATAATTAATAAGAAATATCCCAAAAATTCCTCATTTAAGCAGGCAAAATACGCTGACAGGATCAGCAATCATTCCTCAATCCCTTTCCAGCCACTCTCAAAGATCACCCACCTGGAAAAAGTCCTTTTCTTATCACACCAATCTCACACATGTGCCGTACTCCAGGCCAAATGGATCAAGATCTCTCGGTGGTCCTGTGTGATCTGTCATCTGCATATGAGATCATCCCACAGAGAGAAAAAAAAGGAGAAGCCCTTGAGTCCAAGGCGGCAACAGGTTTGCTCCAGATTTCGGGGCAACTGCCACGGTGTGTGGTCCCTCGATTGAGCCATCATCGGAGGAACAAAAAAAGAGAGTGAGGAACCCGAGATGGGGACCAATCTCGGACCAACTGCCAACTTTTATTAACCAAAGCCACCAGCACCAAGGGCGCGGAGTGGCACTCGAGTGCCAAATCATGACAACGCAGATACATATACATATTCGGATTCGGCTTCAGCCACGGATTGATCCTGCCAGAGCAGTACGTGTGGCCCCGATGAAGCGCCTCCAAAAGTACCAGGAATCAAGCACTCAACGGCTTAAGTGTGGGCCCCGAAAAAAAAGGTCGCACGATCATCGGCATCAGCATCAACATCGGCATCAGCATCCCATTCCCATCCCAGAGATCTCCGCGCCAGCTGCAGCCTCTTAATTTGACACAAAACAAGATCAAATGTCACTCATCATAACCGGCGAGCACGTATGCATATGAGCATAATACTAATGAGCAACATCGATCTGCCCTGTCTGAGTCTCAGTTTCGGTTAGGGGTTTTTGTATAGGGATCGGTATAGGGATCGGATCGGGATCGGCATTGGTCTGAGATCCCCCACTCCCCAATTGTCGCTCCCGATCGTTGTCGGCTTTTAATATGCAGGCGCGCATGCGCTGACCGACTTAAGATTGCCAAGTGGCAACCGCAAGACAGCGACAACAACCTCGTTGTTGTGGCAACTTGTGCAAGGGCACTGGGAGAAAAATTGTAGTAAAACTAAGGAGAACAAAATATATAAAAGTGCCCTAGTTTGTCCTGAAGGAAATAGGAAATCCACGAAAAACTTTGCTTTACGGCTTAGATACACAGAGAGAATTATGGGATCCGAAAATTGAGAATCCGCGTACTCAAATTTGAACTATTCTTATTTTGAGTACAGATTTTTTAAAAATTCTAGGATTAATTTTTTTTTTCCTTACTTTGAGACCAAAAAAAACTCAAAATGAATGTAAAAGTACTCACACCAAAATGGATTACAAATAATCTTGAATTGAAATGGTTTTATCCTTAAATTGAGTACGTCTGTACTCAAGTTTGAAAGTATACTTTCCAGAAAGCTTGGCCACAATGCAAAATTAAAATGATCTAAATATGTTGTTAAACTCATATAAGAAGTATAAAATCAATTTTAGTAAGCCTTAATTTAAAATCTAGTAAAAAAAAATACTTAGTTATCTTTAAAACTTAAGAAATTTAATAGAAAGTCAACCATTAACATAGCTTCCATCCTCAATCTTTCCCCTAAACTCTTAATAATAATCATAACAATATTCATGGGACTTCCTTCTAAGAATTCTATTAATATCAAGGCTACTTTTATCTAAAATAAACTTTTTAATTATATTTTAATCTTAAATTTCTTCCCACATTTTCCTCTCTCTGCATCCTTTTCCAGTTCAGGGACCCCGAAAACTGCAGCAAACTTCGCTCTGGCCCCAGGTTTTTGGCCTGGTCTAATGCGCACGTTTGATGCATAATGAATCGAGGAGAACCGAGCGAGGGTTGCCTGGGCCCTTCGAGGAACCTTCATAATTTTTTTTCGGGTGACATTTCCTTTTCTTCCGCGGGGCACTTTCAACAGCCAGCGAATGAGCGTGGATTTATGACTCTTAATTTGTATGTCCGACTCGACACTCGATTAATTGGACCTCCCTGCTAGCCTGGCTACTGTGCATATCATTTGGGGCTTTCTTTGGGTTTCTTATTCCCTATTTTTGGGTTCCCAGTTCAGGCACTTTCACTACCAAAAACTAGGAAACGATCAACCTTTGACGTTCATTGATGGCTCAGGCTGCCTGCTGTTCTGGGCTCACCCCTTTCTTGGCCATTTCCCCTAGAAGAGCCTCTATATTGGCCTTAATTGTATGCAGAGGAGGACGTGGTGTCTGGCGGCGTTGCCTTCTGGGAACCGGACCGGACCGACCTTGCCACTGTTTGTCGTTTTGCCAATTGTTGAATTCCCACACAGTTGCGGTTGTCCCTCGATTTATGCCAAGTAATGTTTTGATTTGTTGCCGGCACTGGAAATAATACACACCCACGACGAAGGTCTCCCAGTCCCAGACGCAATCAATTTCTGTTTTGACAGCTCACCTCCTCCCTCGGGGGACTTTGGAGTTTGGAGTGTGTCTAATTGATGGACCTGGCCGGGAAGGGCAGGTCACAGATGTTTATGGTTAATCGAAAAAACCAATATCAGGCGCGACACACTCGAGTGACATCTGCTTGTCGTCCTGGCGACAGTTTTATAACACTTTAAATATTATTTAGGCCTCGGGTTACGTGTTTATTGCCAGAAACTGAAGCACAATCCCTTTGACCGAAGACATGCGTGACCAATCGCGTTTAAAAAGGGTTGCCGGGGTAGCTCTAAGGCAACCCTTAGACTTAACCATTGATACAATTAAAATTGCGCTGCAAATGTGCCATGAAAATGCAATCCCAGGGTGGGGCCTCCACCAAACATCGTTAGATTTTACGATGCGGCTTTCCTGAAACCCCATTCCTCCTTCCACAGTTGGCACTTCCGATTGCCCTTGGTATTTCCTAATTGAATTGAAGAAGGTAAAATCGCAAGACAGAACTAAAAGCCAAGTTTTCGGTGAGTCAGTATCCGTATCCGTATGCCCCAAGCCTGGCGGAATGGCTTGTTTTGCATGTTAACAAGATACTTCCGCTCGAATGGCACTTCGGGCGTACTCACGAATGAAAACGTAATGTAATTTCCCCATTTTCATATGTCACACACAGCCAGGCTCTAACTATGAGGTATTTTCATTGCATAATTAACCTAGAGCCCACCCTTTGTTTGGCCAGGTTAAGGAGGAAACTTTGAAGGGTTTTGATACCTTAAGGCTTGAGTAGCTTGCAAAATCTTAAGGGATTATTAAATTCAATTAAGTTTTAAACTAAGACTCCACTATGGTGTTTTCTATTTTATTTACTATCTTCTGTTTACTATTTATTATATTAATAAACCATTTTATTCCTAATAAACCTCCTTTGTTCCCTAAAAAAATAAAAATAACCTGGACAAGGACCTCTTAATAGCTTGCAACTATTTCCACCTATCCTTGCCTCTAGGAACTTGCCTCCTTAAAGCCAACCATCTTATGGCCACCATAAAGATTCTTCTCTGGTTACAAGCTCACCCTAAGCCCCCTTTTATCCAGTTCCTTAGGAATATACAGCTCAATAATCGAGCTGAGATGAGACTCATTTGCTCAATCCAGGCAGGCAAAGGCTGTGCTGAAATTATCGCAGCTCCCACGCCGCTGTTGTATCTCTAAGATACTTCTTTCGAGCAGTTTTTTCGTTGTATCTTTTTTCTCGTGGCTTGATTGCCTGAGCGCAGGCGTAATGAGGCGATCTCGGCAATGTCAAATACGCAGATCTCTTCAAGCGATTGCCGGCTCCGTGGGTGGTCGCTCCTCAGAGAGCTGTGTGCCACACCCACACACACACACGTGGATGGATCAATAAAGTCGGTTCAAGATACAGAGTATCTGCGTGTGACCCTTCAAAGGGAGGAGTTTGGATTTGCATCCCAGAAACTCATTAAGCCAAAAGGGAATTAGAAGCGCCGCCGAATGGTTAAAACGCTCGTAAATCTCCAGCTAGTTTTGGCCGACAAACAGGCATTGGTAACACACCGAACACCTCCTCCCCTCCAAAGAGTGTGAGCGCATTTCGCTGTAAGTTGGTGTTTCATTAATAATCCGAATCCGAAAGGGCAGCGGCAGCGGCAACGGCAGTTACCAGGCTGTGTGTTGGCCCGGCTGGGCCCTGTCTCTTCATAAATCTTGTGTCGCATAATTACAGTTAAAATTTATAAGCTTATCTCCTTAGCCGCAAATTTATTGGCAAGAGTCCAGCATCCAAGCAACAGCGCCGAGAGCTTGGCGAGCGTCCGTCAACTCGCTGAATGTCGTTCACCAAGTGCAGAGAGAGAAATTTTAAAGAAATTTATAGGAAATTTAAATAACGAAATAGATTCTTGAACATTTTCTAGGTATTTTATTTGTTTTTGTAATTATAGAAAAAGTCAAAGTTTATTATCAATACTTGTTTGTTGGTAAAACTCAAGATTTATGCAATGTTGCGACTAGAACAACATAGTTGGGAATTCTAAGGTATTGCGAAGCTGTAAAGCTCTAATGTGCTTAGGAAAAAAGATTATTATATTTTAAAGAGTTCATTTAGGGAGTCTTTGATATAAATTAAGAAAAAGTTATATTTTTAAATAAGAGATTTAATATTTTCTAACAATTTTCTGTACAGCGTGGTTTCTACTAGACTGCGAGTTCGGAGTTGGGAATTCTAAGGCAACGCAAGCGTTAAATGTGCCCTTGTGTACTTCGAAAGTCGAATTAAAACTCACAAAATAAGTTTAATGTAATATTAAAGCTCATAAATACATTTTACAATTATAATTTCAACATTCAAGAGTTTATTCCTGACTTAATATTTATAAATAATTTATCCTAGAAGGTTATGTAAGTTATTCTCGGTGCACTTGTCAAGTTCCAAGTTCCAAGTTCCCAGTTCCCGGTTCCCGGTTACCGCCGGTTCTCCCGTTCCGGTCTTGCCTTTTTAGTTCCCTTTTTGGCTTCGCTCATTAAACGGTCTCCAAGTATTGGCTAAAAAATGTGTATTTAAAACGGCGTGAAAACAATTTGTTGCCAATTTTATGACGCCTCTACTCGGTCTACTACAGGGCCCGTGGATCTGTGCAAAACAAATTCATTTGAAAGTCTGTGGTCTTTGGGTGCTAAGTGTCAACCCATAGATTTATGCGTATTGTCTTTTTTTTCGGGTTACTTGCCGGTCCGTGCCGGCCTGGGCATTCCGGGAACCCTCTCGGACTCTGGCTCGGATTCTGGATGCTGACTGGTCTTTGGCTTTAACTCTCGCCAAGGCTGCGAGCTGCCAGACATTAATCATTTGGCGCACAAGGGGTTAAGCGGGGCGAGGCGTTGTAAAGGGTTAAGCGGGGAGGAACTCCGACTCCAACTCCGACTCCGGACAGCAGCGGGATTAATGTACGCGGACAAGGTATTTGAATGGGCCTTTTTATGGTCACATTTATTGAATTTATAACGTAATATACTCGCAACCGTGACTCATGGGTTCGCGATCCTGCTCTCTCTCTCCCAGAAAGGCCATAAAAAATTATGCTTAAACAAAATACTTGTTGGCCATCTATAAATTCAGCAAAATATTACTAAACTTAAATTGACTTTTTATGAAGTTATATCTGCGAACTCCGGACGCGTGCCATAAAAAATCACTTAAGCCACAAGCAGGTCTCGGCGAAACAGAGAAACTCCCACGCACAGTGGAGCCTCGCTGGTCGCGAATAAAGTGTCATACGTATACGTAATGGCCTCTATAACGCGACCGTTCTTACGTACACAAAAACAAATGTCGCCGCACGAAGTGAAACCCAAAACCGAACCGTAAATCATTCACGGCGAATTAAGACGTTTTTTTTCTTCTTTGTTGTATTTTTTTGCAGGCGAAGGTGATTTTGTTGTTGCCGTTCTCCGTCTGTCAGTCGCTCACAAAGCCACAAATTAAATATCTTATAATGGCTTATAGTATATATACTAAAGTCTACTTGTTATACATTTTATTTATGGCCTGCCTAATGGATTTTATGGATTTTTATGCATTTTTAGTTAGCTCATCAGTGGGAAAATAAACAAACATTTAATGTCAAAGGGTTATAGAAATAATAAAGGTTGCAAGTAAAATTAAAAAAAAATGTAAGGTATGTGCAAAGCCTTTCTAAGCTTTATTCAAATGGTTATGTTTACAAAATATCTTTCGGAATTCTTTTTAAAATATTTAATGGGATTTTTTTAAGACTTAAAATCAAGTTATATTTTAAAACAAATATATAAGAAAATAGGTAATCAGAAATAAATAAATAATAAGAAATAAATAAAAACAAATAGGCCAGTTTTTCCAATTATATTTTGTACACTTCAATTAGAAACTTATCAGGGAAAGAAAGCATTTATTTATAAAGATATATTAATAAGGTTTTGTAATAAATTTTTTGTGGCAAGATTGTGTGAATATTGCGATTGAATCCTCAATTTTCAAGACAATTACTAAAATCTGGTAAAAAATCTGGTGAGGATTCGATGGTTTCGGCAGTTAGCCAGGTTCATCATCAGTTCCTATATTTTTCATCATGATTTAAATACTTTAAGGGCTTGTCTCTCTTCTACTAATATTATTTATTATATAAAACAATTACTTTTTTCAATTTTAATTAAATAAACTAAAAATTCCTTCTGTTTTTTCTCTTAAAAAATATTTTCATATTAACTAAAGCAAGCACCTACCTTTTATTTTTCATATTTTGCTGCAACTTTTGAAGGCTTACCGTGATTCTGAAACTGTTAGCTACCTTCGCGATCCACTGTACCGCTTCACACCGCTTCCCACCTCTTCACCCTCTCAGCTTAACCCACTCTCAACCCCTCGCTTAACCCATTGCCGCCTGCAATGACAGACACATTTAACACCTACGCGATTTGTTGACGCTGCACTTCAATGCGAGAAGCGAGAAGCTCTGCAAAAGCGCCGTCGCTGCTGCTGCTGCTGCCGCTTTGACGCCGTCGCCGTCGCCGGGCCGTCAAGGTGTCAATTTAAGCCGCTGGCACACTCGCACACCTGCAAGCACACACACACCAAGCACAGCACACACCATGGATTTGACGACTGCACTATGGGCGATTTGTCGATTTTGGCGGCATAAAGTCTAAAAATAAAGCTAGAGACATAATTTTTTTTTTTAAATGTTCGTTATATTTAACTCTAATTTCGGATTTTTTTTTTCGATTTTTTTTTCCTTTTTTTCCGCATATGTGTAGGCCGCCAATAATAAGTGCATTTATTTAAGAAAAAATTAAAATGTTCAACTAAAATTGAAACAAAATAAAAGCTTTATTTTATTATACTTAGACATAATATTAAATAAAAAGATAACAAATTTTTATTCATATATGTAGTTATATTATTAAAAACTTTACAAATAAGCAGTTAAAAATCTTCCTCATCTAAAACGAACGAATATTCATTGATGTTATCATAATCTTCTTCGTCATCTGTTTCACTATCCATGTTATTATTATTATTAAAATTAAAATTTTCATTATTATTTTCTTCAGATATATAGCATGAACTTATATTTAAGGTTGAGTTTCAAACGCAATAACTTCTGCAGGAAGTGATTTTTTTAAGCAGTTTTGGAGTATTATGTATATTCAAGCTTGAAATTAGAGGGTCGGATGAGTCAATAGATCTATAAAACGTCAGTTATATTATTTAGCCTGCAATTTTTCTAGCATGGGAACGTCGGTCCATTTTATAGAGTTTGTTGCGTGCCTCTGATGCATTTTCGCCCAGGCACCCAACAGGAACTACAAACTGATCCATAATATCTGATCCGTGAACTATAATCTTGTGAACTGTTGGGGACATTGGGTACCATGGATACGCCTGCATATACAATAAAATGTATCGTTGCAAAACTTCGAAATTTGTCTGTGTTTATGGCAAATTCACACGAAATTGCTATTAATAAATGGTGGAATTTATTTAATAGGACCTCGTCAAACAATGTGATTTCGCAAAGTTTGTATTTGCAAAGATTCGCCTCGCCGTATTCCCATCGTTGCTGTTACCAGATCCATTCTGTTTTGGTATGCTAATATGTAACCATTTCCTCCATATTCTTGTTGATTTCTCCGCGATATCATTTTGTTTTATTCTCTCCTTTTACGTGCCAAGTTTTAATATCGATTCGATATGATATGTTTAAACGAATTCCATAAACCTGATCCAGGCGTGTAACGGACTAACGCCGTATTTCAAAGAGTCAGGTTTAGGTTTAAAATTTTAGAACTGAAATCATTAATGTTCATAGCGCTTTGATTTATACATATAGACAACATTGCGTAGATTTCGTATTGTTAAACATTAAGTACCTTGCCGTCAATCAATGTCATATATGTTTAAATTACCGAATGTTTGCGCTATGTGATTTAAAATTTTGCAAGTTTGCTACTTGCATATCTAAATTATGCTTTTCTTCGATTTTGCAATGCTTTACGCATTCATTTTAATCGGCCTGCAGAAGCGTACAGACTGGGGCTTTTGTTTACCCAAATTAAACGATTTAAAGAATCCACTAATCTTATTGGAATCATAGTTGCCACGAATAGAGAACTGTCGGAAGAATCGGGTTCATCAAAATCGAATTTCGTTTATAGAACGACCGGTCGACCCATCAAATCCATAACATGCAATAAGTGTGCACTCTAACATTTTCCATTTGTTCCAAACTTCCTTGTAAATTAAATTGTTCAGCCGTATGGCTTAGCAAACCTGTAAAGAACCTTGCAACAGATTCTGTAATTTGTACTCCTGTTGGTCTGCACTGCATCTTCGTTTGTTTTATTGCATCATAACCAGGATATATGTCGGCCCTGTACGCCTTATTTAGTTTCTTAGTATTAATATATTGTTGTTTTGTTAGCCCATTTTCCAATATATAGGCTAAGGCTACATTATTTGACATTTTTAAAGGCTCTTTGTTTGACACATTCTTAATTTTTTTTCTATATTGACTTCCTGCTGCACGCCGACTGCTTCATTATTTTTCTTTTTCGCGCAGATGTTGAGGCTGCATGCAGAAGTAAAGGAGTTGACAAGTCATTTTCTATGGCAACTTCTAGAGCCATTTTCCTTCTAAGCCTTGACCCGGCCTCTGTATACCCTAATTTTGGGCGTCCCATTTGAAGGTATGAATTTGGTATCCTCCATATCGATTCGTATTTCAAACTTTGAAACCATTCTGAGTAAATCGACTTAATTTTATCCAGATCTGCGTGATGTTTGCGTAAATACCGTTTAATATGTTTTACAAAATTGATACTTTGGCTTCTATTGCATTCATGTGCGATATGCTCAAATCATCTTATTTATTTTGCTAAAATAAATGACGTTACAGCGCTTGCGTTACGATTGTTGCCGTTCCAAATATCGGCAAGCTCGCTGTTGGTAATCGCAACAACAACTACAAGTGCATTTTGCATAAACGGGGAAACGGAAATGAGATTTTACCAAATGAAAATAGACATTTAAGTTAGTAACTTGCCATTATTAGTTGCCTGCTCTGGCTTGCTCTTGATATAGAAATACTTCACGGAACACGATTACAATTGTTAAAATTTTAGTTCAAATACAACCAACAACAACACTGGACAAAACAACAACACAAATATTTATGTACTTTTGCCATAACATACAGATTATATATACCTTGATCTTTGTTTTCCATACTAAATATATATATTAAACTGCATAAAAACATACGCACACTGATCAATTGCAGAAGTAAAATTTTCGCGGTAACTTTTACAATCGAAAGCTGCTTGCCATCAGCTGACTTTAAGAGGCTGCCACATTAAGAGAGTTGCCACCCAGCAAAAAACAAAAATTTTTTTAAGCTTCCTAAAGTGTTTACTATTAATAAATAACAAGGTTTTTTTAATATTCTACCATACATTTTTTGACTTTATGCCACTTTTTTGGGAAAATCGCCCAATGTGGACTGTATGCAAATTTAATGGCTAAATTAGATGGAGGGAGAGCGCGAAAAGGCCGAGAAACACAAAACAAAACCGAAGAAGGAGGAGGAATTTAATAATATAATGTTGGAGACCTGAGACGCCGTTTATTAGGCGTGATTATGCTCACAGATAGCGAGTTTTAAAAATCAATTTGCATAATGAATTTAATTCGAATGTAATGCCCGCAATTGTGACCATAAAAATCTTTTGATCTGGCGCATTCGTTAATTGAGTAATTAATGCCGACGCCCACGTAGAGGCATAACTATAACCATATCGAGATCTACTAAAACCGAAAGGGGACCACCCACAGATGCAGATAAAAGGCAAATCATATAAAAATTATGCAAAGAATTCTTTGCGATAACGACGACGACGGGCATGTATAATTTAAATGTTTATTAAATTATTTAGTTGTGAATTTATGAATCTATTTATACAAAACGCACACACGCAACCCGAATTCTTCTGGGAGGTTTATTCTCCATCTTCTTGTAGATTTCCTTCGTTTCTTCTTCTCATTCCGGTTGCGTGTGCCTTGGACTAGAATATGGTACAACTTAATCGTTTAGTTAGTCCTAAGACCTAGGCCTTACACGCTATACACTCCACATAAATACTAAATCGTAGATATTGCTCGCTTTCTCTCCTAGCAGCTCTCCTTGGAGGCCGCCGCCGCACTGGCCGCCTCTTGGAGCTCCTGCATCTCCTCCTCCTCGCGGGTCAGCGGCACCGTCGAATGGTTGTACAATCCCTGGGCCATCAGCTGCAGCGCCAGTGGATTCTTGGTTCCGCTCGACTTTTTCAGCTTGGCCCGCTTGTTCTGGAACCAGATCTTGATCTGGGCCTCGTTCAGGCCCAGTTCGCCGCTCAGCTGCTGGCGCCGCTTCTCTGTTAGATAGCGATTCTCGTTGAACTCGTGCTGGAAGTGGGAGAGATTTGGGAATAAATATGGATTAGTTGGAGGAAAAGATAAAATCTGAATGGGAAAAATTTGTTACTTAAACTTAAGCCTTTTGATTTAAGGGGAAAACTTAATAAGGTTTCTAAATTAAAGGTTTGTAAAGTACCTTCGTTGCAAAAAAAGTTTCTTTACGGCCTATAATAGTTCTACGAAATACCTCGCTTTGCGGCCTATATAACGTCCTCGAAATATTTCGCTTTACTGCCTAGATACATTCCACGAAAACCTCGCTATACGGTCCACATACACTCCCTCATTTTACGAAAAGCCGAATAACGAATATAAAATTTTCTGCAGATATATCGACATCGAAAAAATGTTTTTTTCCGTTTCCGAAATATTTTAATCCGTAAATGAAACACGTTCCGTTGTTGTAGAGAGCCGTTATAGCAAGTTGTCGTATAAAATGCGGCCGTATAGCGAGGTTTGGGTATAAAATATCCACCAACTTGAAGGAATTAATTCTAAATTAATTTGCCAAGAGCACAATTTTTTTGCATTCAATTTTGTAGACTTTATAAACTTTAAACCTAAATATTTAATAAGTTAACTGTAATTATTCTCACCTTCAGTCTCGCTAGCTGCGTGCCGCTGAAGGCCGTTCGCGGTCGCTTATCCTCCGGGGTGCCGCCGTCCGTGGCCTCTCCCTTGTCGCCGCCCACGCCTCCGCCACCAGCGCCACCGCCACCCGCCGCTGCACTGGACGTGGCCGGCTTTTTGGGCTTTCGCGTCCGCGGACCTGGCAAGAAGTGAGAAAAACACAATGAGGATGAGCTTCAGGGGAGGTCATAAAAATTCCAGGGAGCGCTTAATGGCACCAACATGACTGCGAACTGGAAGGGGAAACTGAACCTGAGCCTGTAGCTGGACCTGTGCCTGTGCCTCAACCTCAACCTGCCCGACGATTGCCAACTCATCGGGCGGACATAAATCCTGCGCCTCATATATGCAGCAACCAAGTCCGGCAATTAATTCACATTTAAATGCGTCCAGTCAACCCCCAGCAGGATCTGCTTCCATCCTCTCTGCTCACCAGCTAAAACAATTAAAGTTTTTGGTTGGAAAATTTGCTCGCGTCATTTTCCCGAAAAGTAATCAACGCAATGACTTTTGACTGTGGCTAATTTTCCACCCGAAGATGTCCTGAAAACCTCCCCCGACAAAAGGCGGAAGGAACGACTTGAGTTGTCTTGGATTTAATTAACAGCATTCGGGGCGGACAGCGGGACAGGCGCAGAGAATTGCTCCACTTGATGTGGGTTTTTCGGTGGAGGCTGCCAGCAAATAAAATTCTCTTTCGGAGAAAGGGTTGGTGTGACAGTATTCAAAAGTTAGAGAAATAGTTGGGCAAAGTCTATGGAAAATAGAAATGGGAAAATGCCAAATGGCAAACGAGAGATGAAGCAATTATGAGGTTTTCACTAATGGGAATATTTTGGTCAGCAACAGGGAGGGGCAGAAGAAGTCCTCGACTGACCGCAAGATGTTTCTCAAAACGAAACTGAAAATATGTGGCAAGTATTTTGTAATTTAAGAGCTACATCTATCATAAGGCATTTGGAAGTGTCTTGTGGAAATTGTTTGGAAGGAGAGGGTCTAAGGGGAAAATATATATCTGTTAGGGTATGGAATGTATTAAGCTGCTTGGCTAAAATATGTGGAATTGGTAATTATTAAAACTTATTTTTAGCCGTTTTTTAAGAAAATAATGAAGGATATAATTACTAGAAATTCAGATAAAATTGTTAATGATTTAGGGAATCTTTTAAATAATTAAAAAATTATTTTAAACTTTAGTTTATGAAGAATTCAATTACTTAAAGCTTGAGTCTGATAGTTCGAAGGAAATTATGACCTCTTCTCGGCGCTACTCAAAAAGTTAATCTAAGTCCTTTTACAACAAATGTAATATTATGTCTTTTAAATATTTCCTTGGCATTCGAAATTGATTTAACACTTTTCTATCCTACAAAAAGCTTTATCTAAGTTAAACTTCAAGGGCTAAATATTTTTAAATTTCTTAAAAACTGGTTCAACGTGTTATTATTTTCAATGAAAACCCCAATAATATCTCTAGTTCCCTTAACCAAGTTTTCCTATCTGCTTCAACACCCTTCTTGTCCTTCAAAACCATGAAAATGCCTTCATATCGATCCTATGATTTTCCCGTTGACTGAGTCCAAGTTCTCGTCCTTTTTGCTCCTTTATTTTGTACTTACTTCGACCTGCAAAGAAAAGAAAAGAGAAAGATGTAAGTATAAACGTTAGAACAGGCTTCAGCTTCGGCTTCAGCTTCGGCTTCAGCTTCGGACAATTTAAAATTTAATTTACTTTTAACGCGAATCAATAAAATATCGGAAATTGATTAAATTCCACGACGTCAGAGCCGGGCAACTTTCCGCTGGCGAAACGTGCGAAAATTCCCATTACGGGGGGGCGGGCCTCAAAAACAACCTTCAAAACAAATGTAGCGGCACTAATGGCAACGCAACCAAGTCATGCCCTAAGTTAAATCGTTGGAAAAATTGAACAAATCAATTTTGTCAACAAAATGCCAAAGCTGCCGACGGGCGCGAAATTAAACCAGAGAAGTCCCAAAAGCCCGTAGAGGTGGAGGTCCTGACAAGTGGGCGTGGCTGTTGTAAGGTGTTATCACGGTTTTAAATTTCACACGCAGCCGACAATAAAAACAAACTGAAACTCTGTGGAAGGAGTAGGAGGAAGGAGCAGGAGCTGGCCAGACCTTGAACCTGTCAGACAGCCGGGAGACGATGACGACAGGCACCGGGACTGGCACTGGGACTGGGAAAATCCAAGTCATGGTGACCTCCGCGAAAGCACCACCCACCCTCTATTGTATAGAAACGCATGTTGGCAGGGCGGAGATAAGCGTATCCTTCGAGCTGCATGCCAAGGCGTCGCAAGGACATTGCCAAGGGGTTGCCAGAGTTATTCTTTTTCCTGGTTTCTTTTTTTTTTGCGTTTCCCCAAAAACGCCTTACAATGCAACAATTGCCTTGCTCGCTCTCTGCTTTCTGTTGGAAAAATTGTGATTTATAGCGTGTTAAATTTTTCATTGCTTTGCTGCGCAAATTTGACACAATAAAAGTTTCCAAAGTTTTTTTGTCGACCAAGAAGGGGAGTTTCCGGAAGGGCAGAGGGCTCAGCGCTCTTGGCTTAAATTGTCTTTAATACAAATTATATGAACTCAATCAATGTTTGGGATTGGTGGTGGTGGGCTTTGTTTTCACAGCTTGAAATGGGAATTCAAGGATGGGTTTATAAGGTGGTGGAGGTGTTTCAGTAAGGAGAAATATATTACAGGTAATTATTTAATTAAATTAAATGGGTTTGGTTGTGAATTTTGAATTTTCAATGATTTAAGAAGAAGTGTTGAGCGTTTTTTAAATATTTAGAACTAGAAGTAAAGCCATTCTTTAAATTTTTGTGTCAGTTTTAATTACTAAACATCCATTATCAATTAAACATTAACATCCACTAAATTTAAAACATGAAATATTGTAATCCGAATTTAGAGCCTTCCTCCGCGCTTTTCAAACTTACAGTGGTAGTTACCTTTCACTCACTCTCAAGGAAATATAAAAACTATTTTGTAGGAAGGACTTAGGTAAACTTTTTGAGAAGCGCAGAGAAGGGCCCTTCTGTGTCTCTCCCTCACTCTTAAAAAATTAAGCACCTTTCTCGGCGCTTCTCAACAAGTATACCTCAGTTAGTCCGTCGTCTGTCCGTTCTTTAATTTCGTAACCCAAAATGCTCGAATTTGAGGTCTTCTTGGGAGCCTCTTACAGCCAAAAAGAATGTGATAGCAAAAATCCGTATATTTGCCGAATTGCCACTAAAATCTTAACTATGTACAATCAAAACATTGAAAAAAATCAAAAAAAAGTTTTGGCCGATTTTTCAAAATTTAGCAAGGGGTTACATCATCTAAATTGTCAAAAATTGGCAAAAATTAATTTTTTTAACTAAGTATGCAGATTTTGTATCCTGATAAAAACTAGCACAGAACAGCTTTCCGAATTGAAATATATGCAATTTTGGCTTAGTAATGCATTTTCGAACTTAGGAAAATGCAAGGGTATATAAACTTCGGCTTCCTTTCTTCTTTTTTTTTTTCTATTCATTAAATTATTGCCTTACGTTTTGTAATAAATATATTTATAACCCACCAAGAAACTTGCTCTAGCTTAAATTAGACCAAAAAATCAAAGTATCAATCTCATTTACCGCTAAACCCCGCAAAAGCGAAGTCAGCCCGTGGCCTTGTTCTCTGTACTCCAGAAAGCCCGCAGAAAGTAACTAAACAAAAACGGCGACGCACATTCACATAAATTCCAGTTCATCAAAAAAAGAACAACAGCCACGAAGGCCTCGAGAACAGACGGCAGAGACGGCAGACAAAAACAAAAACAGAACCGGGAAGATGTCTTCATCATCAGCAGGCCGGGAATGACCCAACTTGGCGATGCCAACTGCTAACCGAGTGGAGCCTGGAAAAAAACAGAGAAGAGCTGAAGCTGAAGCCGCCACTGGGGCATATGTTTAAAATAAACGCATTTGTTTTATTTATGCTTAACATGAGTTGCAAATGCCAAAAGAAGCTGAAGCTGAGGCACAAAAGGAATCTGGCCAGCAGGCCGATTCGTGGCCAGGTGAGTTTTTACCTTTTAGGCGGTGGAAATGAATGAACGCGCAATTAAGTTTTGTTCTTGAAACTCAGTAAAGTTCACGAAATTGCAACTTGCACCGAAATTGACTTATAAAGATCTCAAACTAACGGGCCACACACAGTCGTCAGTCGTCACAGGGGAGCCACAAACAGATACGGATACATATGGAGATACAGATACAGATTCAGAGCCGGTCTCCGGTCTCCGATCAAGAACCAGTCACCTGAGCTTAGGCTTCGTTGTAAGCGATCTGTTTTCTTGGCTCGATCGCAGCTCGTATCTGTCTCTAATGATCGCACATTCGAGCCGAGATCATTAATAAGCCATAAAAGACAACACATTCGGGGGGAGAGAGATTTACATACATCGAGAAAGTGAAAGCAAGCTATTTGATTGATGGGTTATGACTGGGATTCATAGTTCTCGGGAGGAATCCCACGCACAAAACCCAACCTGGACAGACAGGCAAATTAACGCTGCGGTTTTTCGGGGGCGACACTGATGAATATTGACACGACGACGCGTCGCCGACGTCGCCGCTCATCGGTTTTGATTGCACGTTTAATTGAAGAGTGATTGACGTCGCAATCGCAATCGCTTCGCCCCGCTTCGATGCAATGACAAACGATGCCGATGTGGTAGCTGCGTTTTGTCTATCGCTCAATCGATCGTATCGAAAATAGTCATGCCGAGTCAGAGTCAGGCCTAACTAGCTCGCCAACGCCAAAGGCAAAGCTACGACAACATTCCAGCGCATAATTTGCTCTCCTGCATGAAAATATTTTGCAAAGCATATTTCTTAATTGCTCTATCAGTGCGGAGACGGCGGCATTTACCCGTATTTGTTGCCATTTGCCATTTGCCACTGCCATGGCATAGCCCCGGGGCTAATTTGCATAGCCCTTGCCGGTTTTGCATATAAAATTTGCGTCCTCGCGGGCCTTTCATCCATCCGTTTGAGCCTCGGGCAGAGGCGCTTCTCATTGAATATGCTCCATGGGCGAGTTGGAGGTGTCAAAACATGTTGCTTCAAACGCAATTTGAAGTCGGCAAATGAAAGCAGGGAAGAGGCAGTGTCACTTCTACAATTTCATGTTAATAAAGGGAATAATTGGAGGCAATTTTGACGTACTAACATAATTGTTTAATAAGAGAGTAAGGCTAATAGGTTTTACAATTTCTTCAGAAGTGGGAGTTTATCGTAAAAATGTAATATAAATTACAAGCAGACTCCTTGGTTAAAAAAAATGTTATATAAATTACAAGAAAAATCCTCGACTTCAGTAGAAAGCCACCTCTTCTTCGTTAGTATCCTATGATGACCAATTTCAACATTAAGAAGCGTTAACACCAGTTTTATGCTTGTAACGCTTGAAGATAATTAATGTTATCGATGTATAAGATGCAAAAATCGATAATAAGTCGACAAATTTGGAAGTTTTGCTAGCACTACTAGCTCGAAACCGTTGGGAGTTTTTGTAAAGAAAGCAAAGAATCGAAATTTTCGATGTTTTACATGCAACAATCGATATTAAATCGATTAGCCTTGCAGTTTTGCCATCTCTAGAACCTCAAACTCGGTGGAAATTTTAGTACAAAGCAAGCATTAAGCGCGGCTGAGCCAAAGTTACATTTTAAGTGTGAAAAATCTTTTAAAATTTAATTTTAAAACCTAATTTAATATATAAACTCATAAATTAAATATTTAAAATATTAAAAATGTTCTTCCCTTTGGGTAAAATAATTTCATTCTTTTTTATCTGCCAAAGTTAGCTTGTTAAGTAAAAAGGAAACAATATAACGTTTTTGCAATCTAAATAATCCCCTTAAATAACATTTTAAAGTATAATGCAAACTTCCTATGTATGTATTTCTAAACCCTAACAGTAATTTTCTTCAAGCGTTTCTTATTAGATAATCTTGAATAGAGCTCTCTCCTCTTAAGGAGAATCCCTCTGAATGATCGAGAAGCTGCGAAGAGATGCCGAGGCAACCTTTTACGCGCTCTCACACCTTTAGCGACTTAATACCCGGGCGGAGATATCGCTTACATTTATAGCATTGATTGGGGTCCGTGAGCCGCAGAGCAGAGCAACTGGTTTGGTTTGACAAATTGCAAACCGCATTTTCCGCTGATATTAGCAAACAATTTCATTAAGAAACTGTAATCAATCCGTCGGAGTGGAGTGGAGCATCAGGTGGCCTGCGAGACTGCCACTGGGATTGGTTTTGGATTTGGGTTTGCGATCGAGATTGTCTCAAGTACGGGGCGACACCGATATGGGCAGCCAAAGTATCTGTATCTGTGCCTGTGGATGTATCTGCGCCTTAATAGACTCGTTGCTTTGGCTTTGTGCAATTGAGGTGTGAACACTTTACGCTTCTATGGATATTTCGACTAAATTAGTGCACTTTTATGGGCTCTCAATTAACGCAATCCTCAGGTATCAGTCTCCGGTTATTTTCAGCTCCAGTTTCTCCAATTAGATCACTCAAAGTCTCAGATCTGGATGATGATGATGCGGCGGATGATCTTCTGAGCGACGAGCGACGACTTTCACCCTAATGAACACATCAGAGGCGCTGATCTTGGGGGACCACCCGAAACGAAAGGTATATCGCCCGATCGATCGCGGAGAGTGTTTGTTTATTTTGTTTCTCTCTCTCGTCGGTAGTCCGGGGGCCCCATAAAAATAAAATTAAATCGAAGAACGCTGCGCATCTCTGAGGCGATCGTCCGACAATCAAGCCGCCACTAATGAATATTTAGATTGGGCCAAAAAAAAAAAGAAGTCCGACCTCAAGTCCGAGCCAGCGGCAGGCCCCAAAAATAATTTGTAGATCAATAAATGTTCGCTTTATGGCTCTATTAGCTCCTCCATGGACCCACGGACAACAGCGTCGTGTGTGGCCCAAAATGGCAGGCTTGCAAAACAAATATGCGAATAAGTGTGTTCACACCAGGGCGATGCCAACATTAACATCAATCTTCCACGGATCACCGAGATGCAAACCACTCGAGCCGGACCACACCAAAGGTCGGTCTCCTCCTCCGCCTGCCTCTCCGACTCGGTCCTCATCTTCATCTTCGCTCGGCGATGATCGTCTCGGGCTCTCATGATTATGATCATCGAGATCACGTTGGACGTTCAGTGAGCAGTGAGGCAGAAGATCGGACCGAGACCCCAATCCCATCTGAGATGCAGAAGGTCCAGAAGAAGGTCTCTGGCTTTCAGCCTCCTCTCACTTTGGTTTAAGTTTGGGGAACTTGCTCAGTGCCCTGCACTTACTAAGAGCTTAATTTTAAGCAGATCGAGGGGGAATATCTATCGAAGGGAGTATATATTATTGATTTGCTAGAAATTTTAAGATATACTAACTTCAGGTTATATTAACCTTGAGGTATAGTAACTTTAAGTTACTTACCTAAACTTGATTAACTTCAGGGAAAAGTAATTTCGATTAATGCTAACCTAAAGTTTAGTAACTTCGGGGATCTAGTAACTCCAAGTTCTGTTAATTTTGAGTTATAGCAACTTCAAGTTAAATATTAACCTCAAGTTTAGTTAACTCAGGTTATAGTACCAATGAAGTGTATATAACTTCAAGTTATATTATCTTTAAGTTAAGTAACTTCAGGTTAGAGAAAGCTTAAGATTAAAGTAACTTTTAGTTATAGTAACTTTAAGTATTGGTAACACCACGTTCAAGTTAAGGCAACTTTGACTTATGGTAACTTTAGGCAATGGTAGCTTTAAGTTATATAAATCTCAAGTTATATTTACTACAATTTGTAGTAATTTAGAGTTATTTAACTTCCAGTTAAAAAAGTTCAACCTAATCTCATTAATGCTTTTTTAAATTAACTTATCCCATTTAATATTCGTAATATCTATCAATAATTGACTGCTTTTTATTTTGCACATTATTCTGGTTAAAACTTTAGGTTCTACTCACGATTAAGCTTTAGCTTATAGTCGGCTATGCCCTGCTTTTTGTGTGGCAGGGTGTCTGGCATGTTAAATCTTGAAATGTCTTAATAAAACAATTAATAGCACAGCTGAGCTCATAAGATTTTTTCTTTTCATATTACTTTTTTTTACTTCATGTGCCAATGTTTCGGGCGCACACAAGATCTCAGAGACAGGAGCGCATTTAAGGGGAGGAGTTTTTAAAATAAAATATATAAATATTTTAAAAGAACTATATTTGCTAGGATCACAATCATTATTGATAAAACCTTTCACTTTATATTTTAAATAAAATCTTTTTAAGCCTTAAGTTTAAGTAAGAATTAAAAATATATATTTTTTCAAACCCTCTACTTTCCTAGGAGATTTTTAATAATATTTAAATCTTTCCTAGTTAGGGTAACATGCTATTTCACACCAATTTCTTTACACCTATGAATCATACTCGCATTACCTTCTCCTTGGCCCCGATTAGCTCCGCTCCTGAATCATTTTTTTTATGGGCTATGCTGTGTGGGGCAGACAAAAAGCCAGAGCCAGAGCCAGAGCCAGAGTCAGAGAGCCAGTAAGCCAAAGCCAAAGCCGAGCCGATCGTTCGTATGTCGTGTACGTACTATAAAGTAATTGAAAAGCACAACAGATTGTTTTAAATATCAGCAGGGCGAGCCGCCCAAGTTGACCACCTGTGCGCGCTTGGTGTTCGCTGTGGATTTATGGCTTTTGGCCGGCTTTTTGCTTTGGCCAGGCCTCTCTCAGTACGTACTCATGCAGCTGATCCCGTCCAGCATAATCATCATAATCATCATTGTGATCATGATCATCATCGTCAGGGGCTCTCTTATGCTAATTTCGAAGCCGACGACGAAGACGACGACGAAGTCGCTTTGGATTCTGGATTCTGATTCCGCCATGTGGACCACACACGTCGTCGACCGCGATTCGCATGGTCTCTCCTCGTCGCCAAAGGTCGAAAAAAAAGAGAGTTATAAAGAGTATTCGCCACTGGGTTTTTTTGGCCTTTGATAAATTATCGATAAAACGATGCGATCACTTTTAATTTGGCTTAGTTTTACCTACCGCATACCTGGGGTATCGGTTTTGGGGGAACAGCAGCCCAGAAATTCTTCAGTGGCTGCTGCTGCTTCTCTTTTTCGATGTTGTTCTTCTGTTGTTAATTAAGTTATCAAAGTTTTTATGACGTCAGCAGGTTGTCTGATATTCAGAGTGAGGGAGGGAGGGAATGGAAGAAAGGGAGAGCAGGCAGCTGGCGCCAGAAGAAGACGCCGCCATAGAAGACGGCTCTCCGCGCGATCGGTTCTTGGCCTCTTCTGGCATCTTGACAATTTCCAGGAGCTGGGGGAATGTTGTGGTAAGCAAAGGGATCGAAATAAAGCATTATTGAATGCTCTTTATGGAAAAAATTAAATTATAACCGATTTTTGCTTACGATTCCCAAACAGTTCTAGCGGGGAAAGCTTGGTAAGATGCTTAGATCAATACTTTATGCCAGTAATTAATTACTTTTAATACCGTAGGGTTTTTAAAATTAAGTTTACAGGGTTAATCCTTGTAAAAATGTTATTAAGTTAAATTCTTAGACAAACTCCCTTATAATTCCCAACTTCCCTGTCCTCAAGTGAGTGTATAAAACGTAAACAAACCTGCTTGGGTTCGTTTTCATTCAGTTCCAGCTCCGCGGACCCTATCGATATCCTCTCGATGTCAACCCCAAGTCAGCGTTTTTGTTAAAATTCTCACGCTTCAGATCTGGCGACTTTTAATTACTGTTATCCTTTGTCCCTCTCTTTCTCGCTCTCTGCGCCGATTTCGCTTTCGCGTTTAATTAAGTAATTATGGCAGACAGAAGGCGAAGGAGTGAGGAGAGGGAACAAATTTCAATTCAATTTCTGGTTGGTCTTTGTCGTAATCTGTGCTTCAGTTTCCAACTGTCATCGGAGCTGCATCCTTCTGCTTGGCAATCCCTGTCTGCTGCCTGCAGTTCCTGCCATCCTGCCAACATCCTTCTCTCCTGTATTTCCCTTTTTGGCCCCGTGAAGAGGAAACTGTCATTTGTCTATTTTTAACAGACACGCCGACATGAAGGATTTAATTAAATTCAACTCGAGCTGACAGCTTCCATACACACGAGCTTTTGATAGCCGTCGTCGTCGTCGCTTCGGTGGGGTAAAAGTATCTGTATCTGCCATCCGTAGTATCTGCGTATCTCTGTGCGGGGGAGTTCGCCCCAGTTTGTTTGCTTGTTTCTGCCTCAAGTTTGTCTGCTGCAAATTCTCAATTTCCGATTCGATTTGTCGACGACGACGACTGCCGAGAGGAGCTGCATTCAATTCACTTAACTCCTCGCTTTTGACTGTTTTGTTTGCTTTTCTTGTTGTTTTGCGCAATTTGCCAGCGCAAACTTTCGATTGAATTGGATTTCGAAGTGATTGAATAAATGACGGCAACGAGCAAATAAATTTAAGTGGGTGTGGACAATGAGATATGGTATATATGAGGTAAGGAGGATGTATTAAGTGAACTAATTTCGATAGTTTTCAAATTGTTTATCGAAATTCAAGGCAATCAACCCTCAGAAAACCAGAAAAAATTCCTGAGTTCTTCTAGAAATACTCCTTTTTTGAGAAAATGCATAAATATCGATAGATTTTAAATTTTTATTGAAATTCGAAGCATTTAAAGCCAAGAACAATTCAAAAGACTGGAGAATTTTGAAAAATATCGGTTTTGTAAAAATTGCATAAATATCAATAGATTTTAAATTATTTATCGAATTTCAAGGCAATCAATGCTGAGAACAAGACAAAAATCAAATTCTTCTAAATATTTCTTTGTTAAAAAGCTAATCCTTAAGACTCTCAGTTTTTAGCTTATCAGCTAAAATAGTCATTTTATAGCTCATAAAACCCTTTCTTGTATAAAACTCTCCAATTATTGGAAGAAAACTCTAGAAAATTTTGTGAATTTCAGGCATACTCAATTTATACTGCTCAATTAATACATAAATATTATTCAACTTAATCCCTTAGTTTCTCATTAAATATTTTTCCTTTTTAACATGTAATAAATTAATCTATTACCTTCTCCAGGTTCCCAGTAAATTTACTTACTTTATTTACCCAATTAATTCTCACTTATTACCTAATTGTTATGTCTAAATCCCAATTACATTTAAAAGAGGTAAATATTATCTACAAATTCATTCAAAATATTCCTTCTAAACAAGTAAATATTTTCTTTACATTAATCAAAACTATTTCATTATTTATTTACCTTTAAAAACATGCAAAATTAAATCAATTTATTTATTCAATTTACATATAATTATAAAAAATGTAAATATTTCCATTAAAGCACACACTTGGGCTCAAAATTGCCAACAATTTAAGCATTACTCATACGCCTCGTTGAGCGCCATTTAATAACTCACTTGTGGCGAACCCCTCAGACTTTGCCTTACCAAATCTTTGCAGCCCCAATTAGCCATGAAATGAAAATGTCACCGTAATAATTTTCCATAAGCCATAATTGGCTGACTGTCGGCAATTTGGCTTAGAACGAAACAGCCTGCCCGACAATCAATGCAAATGTTGCATGCAGACAGGAGGCAATTTTCACTGGAGAGGCTAGAAGAAAAAATATAAACAAAAAAAGGCTGGCGTTGCCAGCATAATTAAGCACACGAATTGGCCAAGTTAACAGCACAGACACACAGCCATAGCCATGGCTGATTGCTTACTGGCAGCGTCAATCAGTCGACGGCGAACATGGCAGCTAAATTTTTGCAGCGTCTAAAGGCCGTTCGTTTTTCCACTTTGGCGACGGGACTCTCCGTGGCCATTTATGAAATTAAGTTATTTTGCTCTTGGGGCCACTGTGTTGCCAGTTGCAACAGCAACAGCTGCAGCAGCTGCAACAGCAACCGGCAATAAGCGACAGCGGCAACATCGTTGTCAGGCGGCACTCTTTAAATGAGTTATTAGCCTCGAGTTGACGATTTTGGCCAACTAGTTTTTCCATTTTTTCTTTTCGAATATTTTTATTATTTTCCTCTGGCAACGCCCCCTTGAAAATGGCAACTCTGTCGTAAATACGAGGGTTGCTTATGGAAGATGACAAACCACAAATAAGCAGAAACAAAAGGGAGTACTTAGAAGTCCCTTGTTTATTTTTCACGCTAATCATAAGCCATATAATGCCGCCACCCTCTGGGGTGGAGAAAATCCCTGGGAAAAGCAGTCATCACCACTCCCAGCTCCATGGCGAGTGTGTCGACAAGATAAGCCGCACTCAAACAATTTTCATGCTGCTGTCTGAGGGGTTGATTTTATTGGATCCCCCGGATACGGTTCCGGATCCCCAGGGCTTATTGAATGTAGCAACATGAAAGCTTGTTTAACCACTCGACTGGATGTACACCCACAAGCCAGTCCGCCAGTCAGCACCCTTCGGCAGCGGCAGCAGCCACACTCAATTATCAAGTGGAATGGATTGACTCGAGGGGCGGAGATCACGAGAATTGGAAATTTAATTAAATTTGTTAGCAATTCCATTGGGTGGCAGCACAACAAAAAAAAAAAGCAGACAGGAGGTGTCTAAAAAAAAGTAAACAATATATAAAACTATGTATTTGAAGGTTTTAATGGAAGGAAAATGAGTTCAATTGGGTATTTCTGAAAATGTATTAGATACGATTGATTAAGCGATTAATTCAGTATTTATTTAATACAAAAATCATGCAAAATATATTTCTAAAATTTTAGAAGGAAAAAAACTAAGAAGTTTTTTAGATTTACTAGTTTTTTTTTATCATAAATCATTATAAATAAAACAATGATAAATAAAAGAACTGCTAAAACACAATTGACACGACTGGGACTCAAGTAAAAGCAGTCGGTTTAAGAGTCAAGCACACTACCCATTACTCCACCTAGGCAAATCAAAAAGGGCTAACGAAACCTCGAATACATGCCATAGCAAATTATCATTTAAGCTTTAATAATTTAAAAACTAAGTTTTTCAAACCAAATAACCATCAATAAGTTCCCTCAAAACACTAAACAATCTATCAAAATCAACAACCAATTTCACACCGCTGATTACTTGCTAAACTCTGCCATTCTGGCAGGAATCATAGACATTATCTCTCGACACAATCGAAACCGCTGGACCGTGCCCTGCTTTTGTGGCCTTTTTATTCAACATTTAAAAGCCACCCCCGCCGACTAAGGAGGACCAACCCCTTTTTGCAAACTGCCAACTCATGATATATACCAAGGCTTGAAATTAATTTAGTGAGATGCAAATTGAACACGAAATCGAGGCTAAAGTGGGACCAAGCATATCAATTAAGCCCGGACCTCAATTTACATTTCAATTACAGAGAGCGTTTTGTCGTTTGTCGAAAATGTCGAGCGTTAGGCAGCAGGTTGATCTATGGTCTATTTCATAGATATATGTATATATAATCCAACTGGCATCGAATGCTCTATATAGAACACACACGTTCATTATTCAAACTTGGCAAATTCTATGCCATTAGTCAGGCGGCGAGTGAAAAAGACAGAGGACAAAAGCCAGACGATGACAATTGCTGTTGTTTCTGGGGCTTGTTAACACGAATGTATCTGTATCTGTATCTGTAGAAGCGAGTGCACAGAATATTAATTACAGCAACTAAAAATGCAACCAAACACAATCGTTCGCCCCGTCCTGGGTTTCTCACATTGATTGATACTCTCCACCATCACCACCACCAGTTGTGCAACATTTCTGTTCTGCCTTTGTTTTGTTTTATTTTGTATTTTTTATTGAAATTGAAACAATTTATGCACGCAATTAAGCTGAAAGCAGCAGCTTCCCGGGCCTGAATCTGTGGCATGCAAGTAAATTTGTTTTCTGCAGCTTCATGTGCTGCATAAACAATGATATAGGGGCCAATCTCTCGCGTGGAGAGTGCGAAGCAAACCCCAACGGATGGATGGATCGGACGGATCTGCCGGTTCGGATCGCTGGCGACATGAATAAAGAAATTAGCACCATCGAATATGGATGCTTTAGCTGTAGACTGTGCGGAATATCGGTTGGGAAAGTTTTACTCACTAACTGTTTATGCTATAAAATATATTTATTTTTATTAGAAAATAATTGAGGTCAAAATCGAGTGTAGTAACACATTTTTCCCCTCTTGGGCCCTATAATTCTCAATTGGTTCTAGCCAAGCATCATACATAAGACAGCGAAAGATTATTATGTAATATTAATATCTACTTTTTGGCTTTTGAAAGGATTCTCGAACGAATTACTCAATATTTCCGCTAAGGCACTATAATTCCCAATTGGTTCTAGCCAACATCACACATAACCCAAAGTACTTTTTTAATACTATCAAATATTATCACTACTCCACACTACCCTCCCTTAAAATTACCTTCTTAACTCTCTTTCTCCCTAATAAAAAATTAAACAAAAACTTAATCACCTTTCTCCCCTAACTCCTCACTCTTCCCCGGACCTCCCCGCGATCCGAGGCCCAACCCAAAACCGCATCCTTATCTCGGTTAATTGTTCAATTACATTAAAGTCAACTCATTTGGAGTCATTAGCATGTCATTAAGGCACCGCCGACGACGACTAACCTAACGAAATAAAAAACAAACCGAACCGAACCCCTCCTTACTTTCTCCTCAGCTGCAGTCTTCTACCGTCTGCCTCTTCTCCTCCCTTCTTTCTTCTCGCTCATAATTCTTTCCCGGGAGCGGCGTGCAAGATGAACATGTTCGATAACGATGATATCAGGGATCTATGTGCGGAGCGGTACGTCGGAGATGTCGCATCTTGGGCGGCTTAATTACTTGCACGCGTGCTAGAAATGTTCGGTCTTTCTTCTCCCTCTCCCTCTCTCTCTGCTGCAGCTGCAACAAAGTTTTATTTAAATAACCTCTGTCAGAAGATACTCTTCCCTCCACCGATTTCTTGTCTCCTCTCGACCCAAATGTTGTTCTTATTTATCCGCATGTTAGCTGTCTGTTTTGTGCGGCTGCAATGTTTTTGCTTGCTTAATTAACCCATTAAGATGTTGCCAAGGGAACGATGGAAGAGGAACGGAAATGCAAAGAGCAAAAGGTGTAATTATGATCATAATTAGATCGGTTTTGTACACAAAATTACCCTTACAATAACAAAATCAGTGTGGGAATAGAAAAAAATTGACAGGAAGTACTCTTTATATTATTTATAAGATATTTACATTAACCTTTTAATAAATAACCTAAAAGATTAATTATTTTGTAATTTAAATAGGTTTTTTTATATAACTTATCTCCTCAAAATAATAAAGGAAATAAAATTTCAATTGTTAAATTATTTTCATAACACCTAGTTTCCATTTTCATTACCTTTATGTTTTTCTCACTGAACTCCCCCCACAAACCCATATACCCTACTCTCCAAAGTGTAGGGCAGCGTCTACAGTACCTTCATACATCCCCGCATGTGGCGCTGGCCATAAACTACGTCCAAAAACTGTTGCTGATGAGTTCATTAGCGAACTAATTTCAACTTAAATTAAACTTAATGCGAAATGATCGTCATCAGCAAAGCAAACAAAGAATCAACAGTGAGAGGGGGGACAGAGAGAGGAGAGGAATGTTTTAATTTGCAGCTTCTGCTGTTCGTTCGAGCGGAAAAAATCAAAGGAGCGGCGGTGGAGACAGAGCCAGAGAGCGTGCGAGTGGAGAGTTGGATCTCTAGTCCACTCTCCTTTGCTCCCCTGGTGGATCTTGGGCACATGCAAGTTGCAGCAACAAGTTCGAAGGCAACATCCGTTTTGTATTGGCGACAGCGAAACTTGGCCCCAGCCCTCGCACTCCCCCCTCGTCCTCCCCCTACCCCAGGCGGCTGTTATTAATAAAGACCACACATTTTGACAAGAGCAAAAGACCACCCAAGTGCAGCTGCTCTGCCGATGCCGCTGCCTCTGCTCATGCTCGCAATTTCCAAGGCACGGCTTAATTATATGCGAAGAGAGTGGCGGAAGAGGGCGCACACCGCGTAAGAGAGCGTGCGGGAGCCCAAGGAGCAGAAAGGGGGAGCAGTTAAACTCGCGCGCGCGTTACTTAATTCCCCAAATGCAAATTCCTTTGCGAGAACGAGATGCCTATCGGTGTTTTGTAATTGCAATCGAGGGTAAATAATTCACATGTCTCTGCTGGTGTGCGTGCTACTAATGTGTCTGTGTGGTCAGGCTCCGTTGGTTTCCGTGGCTGAAAGCATTAAACCAACTACGAGTAGTAACTCGCTTAATAAAAATGTCAATGCTACATTTACGGTATGCAAATGTAGCGGAGAAAAAAAAGAGATTGGGGGAAATGGAGCATGAAAGAGAGGCTGGCGCTGGTAATCCCGTATCAATGTAAAAACATTGCCGATAAGCGGAGAAGAGAGGACAAAAACAGAAAGCAGCAACAACAACAGCAGAGCGACTTTACGGGATCAGGTGAAATTACACTAGCCGGCAAATAATTTGTACCTTTGTGACAATGTTGGAAAAGTTAACAAATAAATAATAGATAATTAATAGAAAGAAAAAACTCCTGAACATCAGTATAAATTAAAGCACATTTAAAATAGTTTAACGTTTCTTAGGATATTTTAAAAAAATAGTAAACTATGTCCTTAATAAATTTAATCACTTATCCTGCAGAACAGTGTAATTAAGCTTTACATGGCTCCTGTTGACAGCCTTTGAGGTGGACACACAAAAAGTGTCCCAGCTTTAGGTTTTTGTCTCCTTAGCTCATGTCGCATAGTGTTCCTGCTTTGGTTCTTCGGGCTTCACACAGCAGCCGATTTTAGGACCACCCTAAAAGCAGCCTGAGAATGAAAATGGGAATGGGATCTCAGCCAGTGGACCATCTTGCTAGGTGGTCCTCCGCCGCTGCTCCGCTTTCCTTATTGTTGTTGTTGCCGTAGCTGCTGCTGCTGCTGGCTTTGGCTTGGCTTTGCCAAAAAAAAAAAAGCTGAAAGAGCTTGGGCAGCAGCTTTAAGGTTCGATCCGTGAGTCACTCCATCTCAAATCTCCGGAGGGCGAGTGCGACAGAGAGAGCCCGATAGCGGGGAACTCCTAGGTGGACACACAGATACAAGCGAGCACACACACGTGTGTGTGGTCTCCGATTTTTCTGATTTACTGAATCATCGCAAGGGACACTGAGAGAAAGAAGGGTGTGTTGCTATAGTGGGACTTGGGATTAATATTAGTTCTGGAGAATTACGCATAACTTTTCAGATAAAGTCTAAGTAAATACATTTTAAGACTGTTATACTGTTATACTTACAACTTTTTTTATGATTTTTATTAAAGAATATGAAATTCAAAAACCATAAACTATCTTGAAAGTAAGATGTTTATTATTTATAACTAATATTAAAGCAAAATTCAAAATAAATTACCTTTGTGGTATCTCATCCCTATAACTTGCTAATATTGATCTCATAATATAGATCTAGAATTTAGAAACTTCTTCAGTTTATCCTTTCTTAATTTCCCTGACTTCCTTACCTTTTTTTCAAGTGATTCTCCCCTGAAGATCACGATGATGATCATCTCTTGGGCTGTTCCTCATCATGTGGTTCTTGTGTGCGCCGCCGCTGTCGAGTTGCGGGTGCGTCTCTTGGTCACTGATCTGGCCCTGGCTCTCTGGCTCTGGCTCTCGATCCCTATACCGATCCAATCCCGATCCCTCCCTGAATCCCATAGCCATCCCCATCCATCCATTCATTGCGAAGACCCTCGCCCCGCCGCCGTATCTCAGTATCTCTGGTATCCGTTGGATGCTGCGATCGCGGCGCAGATCTCCAATTAGCCTGCCTTCTGGTTGATGACTTAATTAAGTCTGTGTGGCGCCCCTCTCGGCATACTCCTGCTCCCTCCGAAAATCCCCTTGAGTTCGCTGCATCGATTTCGATTTCGTTTTCTTTTCCGATTTCGATTTAAGTTTTCGATGGATTTGTGGGGTTAATTGGTCGTAAGAGGCAGCAACACACATTGCGCAGGCATTAACCCCTTGGTGCATGCCACCCAGATATTAGTGGAAATATATGCAGACTCTCATCCGTGGAACACAGTGTGATTTATGCTCCTGCCCCATGCCGCAGATGCAGTGTATCTTTTAGGGGGAAAAACTGCATCTTTAAGTGTTTTGTGCCCTCGGTTGACATCTCTCTGCTGCTGCTGCTGCTGCCTCGCATTTCTCATGTTGTGAAATATTTTTGCAAATCTCTGACAAGTCGGTGCCTTTGAAGGCTCCAATGTGGGTGGCCATCTGGCTGAATGGATGGATGCCTGGATGGATGGATGGATAGATGGATGAATGGCTGCTCGGAACGAAGTGGAATGGTTTTTGGCTTAAAACCGAACTCACACACACAGGCTTTTCCCCACGTTAATAGCTTACAATGAAAACTCTTCCGATAATTTCGGATCTTCCCTCTTCCTATGGCATTATTTCTGGTATGTGTGTGGTCTGCGGGCTTTTTTCGGGGGCTGCCGCCAGATGGAAATGGAGATGGGCTCCAAGTGAGTCATGTCCCAGGCGTGACAGAGACATACTCGTAAATTACACTAGGAGGAAAAATGCCATTTGTCGATTGTCACAGAAACTATTCAATTTAGTTTAATCCATTTGCATTCCGCGGGCTTTGGGATTTATGTGTGGGGTTTGCTTTGAGTAGGTTTTTACTTAGAGAGAAGCTTGGGGAACTATTTTATAGAATGTGATGTCATTGGTTACTATAGGGGTATTTACTAGAGAGCCTTGTAACTAGAGCAGAAAGAACGTCAATGTTTATCGGTTTAAAATCGATTTTTGCTTGCCAAATCATCGATAAATTCGACACATTTCAAATCCACAGGAAGCAAGGACATTATAATTTAGTGATAACCGAAAATGTATACTTTTTTGTCAGAAGAAGTAAACTCTAACCCATTAAGTCAGTCTCCCTGTCTGTTCGTCTGTCTGTTCGTCTGTCTGTCCGTTTTCTGTCCGTCTGTCTGTCCGTCTGTCTGTCCGTCTGTCTGTCCGTCTGTCTGTCCGTCTGTCTGACCGTCTGTCTGACCGTCTGTCTGTCCGTCTGTCTGTCTATCCGTCTGTCTATCCGTCTGTCTGTCCGTCTGTCTGTCCGTCTGTCTGTCCGTCTGTCTGTCTGTCTGTCCTTCTATCCATATGAGACACTAAATCTCAGAAACTAGAGCTAACTAGAGCTTAATACAACTTAATTTAAGTCAAATAATAAACCTTCTTGATTCAAATTAAATTAAGTAAATTATTATTACTACCAATTTATAAACCTCAAAAAATAAACCCATCAAAGCTTTCCCTTTCCTCTGTTAACCAACCATAAATAACTCAACCCTAAAACCGGCCAGGCCTAACAAGTTAAGTAAATATATTTACCGCCACTTTCCATTTTCGTTGGGCAATTTTTTTCAGTGCTTAACCGCCTGCTGTCCAGAAGTCACATGTATATGACTTTGGGCTACGCCCTGCCCCCAAAAAAAAAGCGAACCACAAAACTCCTTGGACAACAGTTGGCCAAACATACAGATACATATAGACACTATATGGCGGCATCAGAGACTATGGTTAATGGACTTTTAATGACAAGTCTCGGCGGAAAATAACTCATTTTGTTGCGGTAGCCATGGCTATATAAATATACGCATTTGATGCACTTGCAAAGGCGACCTGCTAATGTCAACGAATTTACAAACAGTTAGTTCCGCCTCAGACAGCGCTTTCACCGCCCACAATTTAGCGGGAACGACGACGGCTCTAACCGCATTTTCAATGGAGCGCAAATATTTGCCAGCTTTTCCGATGCCTCCCCCCAGACCCGCTGCGCTTTTCTAGTTGTCTTTCTTGACTTGGCTTTTCTTTGTTTATTTCCCTAGCGCGCAGCAATTTCCATTTACCTTGGTCCATCAAATGGGCATTTTGTGTGTGTGCCTCGTTTCCAGTTTCTGCCTGCTGCCGCTGCTGCCACATGCCACAACGATCGTGGTGGATCCTCAACGAATTCCTCGGCCCCGCTTTAGACACACAAACAAACTGTCAGGCGGCAGCTCGCTCGCCTGATTTGCAGTTGATGGATTTTACATTATTCACCATTTGTAATCGTTTTGCGGTTAAGTTCTGTTCGGACACATCGTTTATTGTGCCTGTCTCGGGGGGGAAATTGGAGGCTGGCAAGGGGTCTGCTCTAGAGATCCATAACAAGTTCCCTCTGAACCGAGTTAATTGAACAAGAAGGTCGTTGCGATGATCACTTGGGGAATTTCGAAAAGGGGGGATAAGTAGGGGCCGGTATAAGGGAAAAATCTGGTAGGAAATTGCTTAGGAAATATTCTTGGATATATAATAAAGGGTATTGAGCTTAAAAGAAAGAGAAGAATGATTTAGAATAAGGGGAAACACTTTTAAAAACATTTTAGAGATTGAAAAGACTTCTTAAAACTTAATTTACTGATCATAAATAATTGTTAGATTTCTAAAAAAAATAATTTAACTAGCAAAGCACATAAAAGAAGATATAAATAAGTTACTACTCAACTTCTTTATTTAAAAGCAGCTTCTACTAATGATTTCTTTGAATTTCCAGCTCAAGTAACTTATTCCCACCAACAAACTCATCTCCCCAAGCGTTAGAAGCTCTTCAAAAACTCGCCAGCAACTTAATTCACCTTCAGATAACAAGTGGCAGCCCCCCAAAAAATAAGAAAAAATATTAAAAAATAAACACAAGCCAAAAGCGAGAGACAGCGATGGCGACGAGCCTGAAACGAACTCAACTCTGACAATTAACACCTGCTCACCTGCTCAACATCAGCGTCAGCAACAACAATAATAAATAATAATTGCTCCAATGAGGAAAAACATGGCCAACACAGACACTCACACACACACTCAGGTAAACATAAACGCGTTTGTCAAAGAGCAGCCAGCAGCAGCTACCAAAAATGAAAGAGAACCTGAGCCAAAAAGGGGGGAAATCTGGGGGCCTCTTTGGGTGCGATCACGACACACGACACAAACACGACAACAACGGCAACATGCGACAACATAAGCAACGCAACAACATCATTAAGTGAAAAATAAACCCAAAAATAAAGAAAAACAAACAAAAGACAGAAAAAATACCAGAATAAAATTATATATATTTATTTCAGAGTTAAAACTCACTTTTAATCCTTTTAGGCTTGATAATTTTTGCATTTCGATAGCGGGGAAAAACGCAACCGGACAACAACATGGCATTGCCCATTAAAAAGACATTAAATGAAAACAAGTGTTGTCCCACAGCAACCACCAAATAGCAAGAAAAAAATATAAAAAAAGAAACTACAAACAAACAAGACACAACCACTAACGACAACCAGAAACCATTCACAATGGCCTCACAAAAAAAATTACAGAAGAAGAAATGGTAGCCATGGAACCTCGATACGGTCTATTACCGAACCCGAGTCTGTATGAAAAAGATAGAAAATATATAGGGCTGGGAGCTTAAGAGCAAACAGCAAGATACCTGTCATCGATCATGTGAACTACTTAAATAAACGCTAATTAGTTAAGAAAACACAACTATTTGAAGAGACATCATAACTGGGCGATAGTTCTCTGAAAAGATGGCGAGGAATTAGAGCTTAGATGAGGTTAAGATTGAGTTAGAAATCTTCAGAACTCTAGGTACAGTTACAGCTAAAGGGTTTGATCTTTTTAGGGTATGATCTCTTTATTCTGGTATCTAAACCATTAATTTCTTTTATGGATTAAATAAATATCTTGGTTATAAAATTCTTCTAAGCTTTCTAATCATACTTTTAAGGTTTCATATGATAAGTTCAAATCAGAGATGGGCACGAAGAGGCACCTGCGGCTCCCAGAGACTTTAAGACTGGGTTGTTAGAATTTGTGTCTCATCTATAGCTTCAATGATCTAATTAATTATGTTTTTCAGCCACTTTAAGTATTACCTCAACCAAAAAACAAATTATTTAAACATGTTTAAAGTTCCCCTACATTATGATAGCCGATTTAAGTACACACTTATTCCACAAGATAAAATACCTTAAAATTATGCAAAGAAACCACATCCGAGTCCTCTTTTTAAGCCACAAAAGTGCCCTAATGAACCAACTAAGAGACCACACCACAAACACAGAGCACAATCTCTCGCTTAAACTTGCAAATCAATATTAAAATACCATAAATTTGTTCCTCTCTTCGGTTACGAGTATTTCGGTTGTTATTTCCAGAGAGACTGGAGCAACCGCAAGGGGGGCCAAATCGTTTAGTCAAGCCAAAATTAACCGCAGAGGAAAAGAGTAACCCCAAGGAGTACAGCTGCAGAGGAGCTCGACTCCAGGCGCCAGCGAAGTTCAGACAGGAACTAAAATCAACGTCAACTCGAATGCAGATTGAACGTCGTCAGTTTGGGAACCCAAATCTCCCCGGCATACCACACGCATATCCAATTATTTAAATCCTCAAAAAATAAAAAAGGAACTCTGGCCTCGATAATGAAATGTTTCAATCACCGGCAGTTCAATCATCATCCAAATTGACAGAAAAACTAACTGCGAATAATAAAAAAGCATAAACCCCAAAATATGATTACGATGTTTAAATGCAAATACTTGCTACTTGCAGGCAAAGAGAGGGACAGCGACTTCACATACAGATGTTTGGGTAAAATCAAGGCAGGACCGGACATATCCAGCAGATGTTTTGCGGCGGATTCGGATTCGGAATTGGAATTGGCATAAAGAAGCCACTCTGGGGACAACTTGTTAATGGACAACATTCTTCTGATGGAATTGGGGTTTGAATCTTTTTTAGTTTTTTTGGGGTTTTTTGGTTGAGTCAAAAATATGTGGGTCTTTAATTTATTTACAGTGGTGCTTTAACTACAAAATGAAGCTATTAAAGATCATTATAAATTTATTAAAATTATATAAAGACCTAGAATAAAACCTACTAAATTAATTTAAAGAAAAAAACTAAGACTGGTGGTATTTTCCACAAATATAGAGATTAATATTTGTCTTTTTTATATTAAATAATTTGTATAAAAATGTTCTTAGGTTTAGAAATTCTATAAACCATTCAAAACTCTATATTAAATATATACGGAATTGAAAAAAGTACTTAAATACATTCCCATAATATAAATTAATATTTTTAGAACCTTTAGCTTAATAATTATTAATATTTATTGGACAAAAGGTACTCAAAAAATATCTACATATCTCTTAACTGAATACATTTTCTTTAATTTTCATCCCATTTTATTCCCTATTTATTACCACTTTCATGAATTATAAACCTCATGCAATCCTCACAGTGTCCCCTGATCATCCTTTGACCAGATTTCGGACAACTTGTCACTCTTCGAAACCCCAACAATCATCACACATAAGCTCGAATCGAATCGAATGGAAACGATTCCACATTCCATTGCGGTTTAAATTTCGTTACTCAACTACGAATTTAGCTACGGAATCGATTTTGGATTCGAATCAGAACGATCGGATCGGAGACCAGTAGCCAATTTTGGCATAGAGTCAATTGCAATTAATCAATACCAAATGTGGGCAAAAGCTACAAAATAATTTAACCTTTAAAATGGCAATTAAATCGTTGTCCGATCGATCGACTTGGAATCAAAATGGAATCGAAAATGCTGCTGTTGGACAATTAATCGAAGTTGAAGGCCCTCGACCCGCAGACAATTAAATAACAACAAATTCGTAGAGTAAGACAAACAGCAACGAATTAATCGAGATGAAGTCGAGAGTTGAACCCATTTTTGTTTCTAATTAAGCAATTTCGTTTGTGTTTGCCGGGCGATTTTAATCGCGAGCGCGTTAATTGCCGCCTCAAGTTGTCGTTGTTTTTCTTATTTTTTTTTCTTCTTGGAAAATGTGGGTTTTGGCCAAGAGTGGCTACCGATCGTAATTGACCATGATCCGTAATGAGTCACAGAGATTACAAATTCCAGAGCTCCTCTCACACTCACACACTGACTTCATTCATTCATTCACTCAATCAAAGCGGCTCAATGTCAATGCACTCCAAAGGCACAGAATATAATACACTTGACACAATTTATTAGAATTTAGTATTTGATTTTAAAAGGGTCTACCTCTATATAAAAACCATTTTTAAAAAGTATGAGTAGGTTGATAGATTTTTAATATTACTTTCATAAGCAAGCTTCGACAACAGAGGTTAAAATATCGATATAAAATCGATAGAATATAATTTTGACTGTAATAGCAAAATGTTCAAAATTTAAAAGAAATATATTCTCCATTTAATATTAAATCCACATATTTAAGAGCGAATTACCTAAGTACTTGAACTATCTCTGATCGATAACTTTTTCACGAACAATTTCGATTATTTCGATAATTGATATCTTTCTTATTTTTTCATATTGTGAAAAGTTGGCCATAGGATACTTTTAAAGGCTTAATTTAAATTAATTGAATGTATAATTTTTATAGAACTGGAATCCATAAAACTTGTTTTAAAATAAAGAGAAATAATAGTTTCAATTTACAATAAAAAACCTCAAACATAGCCCTAAAATAGAGACAATTTTCAGTTTCACTCCAATATACAAATAACGAATAAATAAAGAGTTACATCCCCATTTTCTCTCCGTGTAACCGAAAGAGCAAGAAATACGTTTTAATCAACTTATCAAAAAGTGTCAGTCAAGTCGGCAATCAACATTTGCAATGTGTGTGGTCTCCACATCAACCTACCCGTCCCCGGCCCCAGTTCCCCGTTCTCCGTTCCAAAAACCCCTTTCGATTCTCGGGGTTCCTCAAGACAGTCCGCTAGCTGACTGACACCAAACTTAAGTGGCGCACAGCCGCACACACAGATACACACGCACACAGATACTGAGATACTCAGATACTCGGATACCCGAGCACTCGTTCTCACTGTGAGCCAGTTTTGAATGCTGCAATCTATGAGCTCGTGGTGGACACTCGTCAGCTGGCACACTGGCAAAAGCTTCAAGCCATCAATCTTATTGACACTGTTTTCCTCTAATTTTTTTCACATCTTTTTTTTCTTACTTATTTTTTTATTCTTACTTATTTTTGTGTTGTTTTTTTTTTTTAGAAAAACCAAAAGCAAAATCAGTGGCGAACCTCCCGAAGCAATTGAGGCAGTTTAACCGATCTCGATCTCGGGCAATTGAGTTTCCCGCACACTGGAGTTTATATATCTTAAAAGTCTTTTGAGTTAAAGCCAAGGGGAGTTGCTATAATTTGTTTTTAATAACTAGTAATTTCAGAGGGATTTTTTTAATGTTTATTAAATATTTACTTTATTAAAGAGAAAGTCTTTTCCAAAATTAATTCCAATAAATGGAAATTCTTTTCCTCATTTCCCTGATTTATCATTCCCAGTTAACCCACAACGTTTTCCTAGCTCTGTGATATAAATTCTCCAAGTTTTCCTTCCCCGAAATGTCGCTCATAAATCGCTTTGGAAAAATGCTATTTAATTACCGGAGATGAACTCGCATTGGCCACCGGGGGCTGTAATGATGACAAAACTGATCATAAACCTGCCTCTGGCACGATCATCAGGCAGCGTCATTATCATCGATTGTCAGCCGACTCCGACTCCGGCATTCGGATTCGCATTTGTTGTGATTGTCACAATTATTACGCACATAAATCGCAATGAAACCGAACCGGGCAGCAGGCCAACGACGACAATCGACAATCAACGATCGGAGATCGCAGATCGCATCTCCCAGATCCCAGATGATGAGTGGAGGCTGAAGGAATCGAAGATCGCGACGATCACGAGTCGAGAGTTGGCAGTTAGAGTCGGGGGGAAAATGGGGAGGACAAGGCGTACGTATACATCAGTCATTGGCAAGGACGGCAAATTGAGTAGCCTCCACTGAGTCCAACTGATCGCGGCTACTGGTTAACCTGACTGATCGGATCTGTTGTCTAGCTTAGAATGCTTTTCTATTCAGAATTGAAAGAAGAGATCATCTTTGAAGGCAAGTAAAGAGAGCTGGGGTTTGAGGGAGTTTGAGATGAGAGAATATATTTACTAAAATCGATTTGTTATCGATTTTTTTTTTGTTTGTATCTATTTTTAAGCCCTAATTAAAGTTCCCAATATAAGTTTAGCATGTTTTCTATTTATAATTTAATCTATGTATTAATTTAATCAATTTCTTATCGATATTCTTGTTTAATTTTATTTCTAAATAAAGATCTTATTACACGTATGCTCTTTTAAACATAATTGAAGAGATTACCTTCAAAGGCAAGTATTGCGAGCTTGGGCTTCGGAGAATTAGAGATGGGAGAATATATGCATTTATTTCGATTTATTGTATTATCGATTTTTTTGTTTAAACTAAACCTTATAAAGACCTTATTATAAGTAAATTTAAAATAGAATAATGAGAAAAGATCTTAAGAAAGGGCAATCTCGTAATAAAATGTGGATTGAAATATCTTACAGCCGTCTTTTTCATAATTTCCTTATTGTTTTGAATAACTAAACCTTTAATTTACCTAAATTCCTTCTCGTTAAGTTACTAACTAACCTTAATTGGGTTCACCCACTCTGGCTCCAAGAATAAAACATGCTTTTCCAGCCCCGAACAAAAGGTTCTCACGCACCCATCTCGATCTCATCATCCTACCAGACTGCCCTGCCAGCGCTGTGCCTGCCTGTGCTCGTGGTGCATTTCATTAAGGCTCGTTTCTAACTGCTTAATAAAATTTATTTGTATGCACTGGAACAACGACGACGTCTTCCCTGGTCCAGCAGCAGCCGGGCTGGCTCCAGCTCCACTCTGGGGCTTCATCTGCAGAGAGTATCTTTCCGTCTTCTGCGAGTACACAGGACAAGCTTAAGCGCTGTTCGTGTTCGCTGTCAACTTGGGTGGGGGGGGGGGCGGTCGGTATACGGGATTTAAGATCCCAAGGTGGCTTCCTATCATCGATCAGGGATCACTGGTGCTTGCTTCTCCCTCGTATATAGATCAAAAGTTAGACAATAGCCTGTGATCCCAGTTAATGTCAACCCTTCCCCTTTTTAGTCTTTCCTACCGAAGGCGCCGTCTTGCGATTTCCTGGAACTCGGCTAGAATCTCTCAATTATCCGCAGAGTAACTAAAGAAACTGATTATGTATTTACCCAACACTCGACGGCTGATGGCTGGGCCACTTGGCTTCAGCTTCGAAGCTGAACCAGTTTCGTAGCCTCTTGCTTTCCCGCTAACACTCCAAAGTTGGCCAAAACTCTTTAGAGATGATAATGAAGCAGTAATTCCAATAAGTGTGACTATCCGATTTCTCTGCGGGTCCCCCAATCAGCATTTCCATCTCCATCTCCAGCTCCATCTCCATCATCATCACGAACAAGTAATTAAAGCGAAACAAGTAATAAACAAACAATAAGACGACGTCCAAGACGCCGACGCCAAACATATGTCTGAAATAAAAGGGAAGCATCATCAGCGGCTCACTCGCTGGCTCGCTGGGCATGCAAAGTATCTCTTTGGGTTTATTTATTTACTTTTTTTCTGGGTTCGAACAAAAGTGAAACCAAAGGGAACCCAACTCGCCTCCCAATTAAACTTGACAAATGCGGCTGACCACACACACGCACTTCGATTCCGATGTCTGTCGTGACTCCGACTCTGGCTCTGACTGACATAAAATAATCAAAGCGATCCCTGCAGACATGTCAAGCTGTATGACATCCACATCAACATCTTGGCTGTCAAAGGAAGTCCCAAAAAAAAAAAGCCCTCGGCTCTCCAATCTCTCTCAGATGTGATCATCGGCATTAAACTCGACTTGGGTGCGAGTTATGTGCTTCAATTAACACCAGGCAGGGCCCCAGCATGATGGTCAGGAGAGGTGCTGCATTTGGTGAGGTTTTCGTAACAAAATTATTAAAATTACAGGTATTTGTAGCTTTGAAAATGAGGCTCCAAAGGAAAAGCATTACCACTAAAAGAGGTCGTTGATTCTCCAAGGGTTTCTTCTTCTATGACCCTATAATTCCCAATATGTTATAGCATTAAAAAGGTTAAGATAACAATTAAAACTACAAAGAAGCTGACTTGATCTCTAAGGGATAGTATTTATTGGATATATTATAGTTTTTAATCAATTATTTCAGGAAAAATATCAACTAATATCTAAAGTTCGTTGTTCCACTAATACCCTATAATTCCCAATAGGTTTTAGCAATTGAAAGATGAAGTTAACGGAAAGAAGCATTAGAGAGGCTTCCTAGATCTTTAGGGAATAGTAGTTCTAGGACTTGTATTAGCCTAATTGTATTTTTAATCAATTTGAGTTATTGAGATCTAGCTTTAAAAATCTAAATAATACATTTAAACTCTTATTCAAGCCTCTAAAAAATGTTCCTATATTGAATCCTAACTCAATTTAATTTTAAAGCATATTTTTACTATCACTTTTTACCTCTCTGTAACCAATTAAATAATTACTTCCATCAAATAGATATATACCTCGACTACCAACCCGAGAAATAGTACAATCCATTAAGTGTCAGCTACCGAACTGAAAAATGTATTCAATTAAGCCTGGCTCTGACCATAAAATCTGATCGCTGGCGAGAGATCTATTGAAATATTCAAATCGCAGAGAGACATGACCACAACTTGAATCGGATTCAAATCGAATCGAATCGGCTCGGTTTATAAGCTCATTATTAGTGACAGAGAACCCGGTTGTGAGTGTGAGCAATAAATAAACGATTAAGTAAAGGCAGCAAAAAAAATCCATGTGTGTCAGGCTTAATTAGATTGCGATAGAAGCCCAGCGCTTGAGTTCTCTGTTCTCAGTTCGAATTACCATTACACAGCCACAGCCTGCAGTCATAATAATGAGGCTTATTGGGATTATTTGTTTGTTTTCTTACCCGAATGCATATTTGTGCTGTGCGCGGGTGATTGACTGACTGATTGACTGACTGAGTGAATGCCAAAAGGTAGAGGCAGGCACAGTCCCGCACCTCCCACGAGAAATATTATTTGCCTGATGAATGAATGAAGTCATTTGCTTGTAGAAAATATTTTGACAGCTGTAAATATCTCCACACCCCTCACGCTCGTTTCCCAATTAACACAAATGAAGTTATAAAAATGATTTTTATATGCCATGCCCATATGACCAGGTTATTATACAATATTCATATATATGAAATCAAAATCCCAGACCAAGCCTCAACCAAATGCGGAAACTTGTCTTGTCTTTCGTTTCATTTTCAATTCAATTCAACAGCATTTTTGTCGGATCTCTGCTTGGCTTTGTTGGCTTTTGCTTTTCGCTTTTTTCTGTTTTTTGGTGCCCAGCGCTTGGGTGGTCTTTTTGGGCCTAAAGCTCGTTGTCGATCGACTCTTGATTGTTGTGATCTTGAGGTTTCTGTTACATACCGAAATTGAAATTTCTGAATTTTTAATATTTCTTCTTTTGTCTTGTTTCCATTTCGTTTGTTGTTGTTGTTGGTCGGCGGCGGGGCTCTATCGAGTCAAATGATAGATAAGCAGGTCGCAAGTATATTGAGTGTGAAATTGGGCGAACCCGAGACGCTTTGGGGGGCTAACGGTGGAGTCACGACCGGGTTTATACTCTAATAGGTGCTGGGAAACTTGTATGATTTTTCCGGATTTAAATGGGAGAGTTTTCTAGCTTTAAGCTGGAAAATATCGATGTTTATCGATTTAAAATCGATTTGATCATTAATAAATGTCGATTATTTTATATTTATTAAATAATAGAGCTAACTTTTTATTCATTTTTAAAAAAAGTCATTTTCAAATCCTAATAAATATCTAAATTCCTTAGCTTTCTTAAATATCGATGTTTATCGATTTAAAATCGATTTGTTCATAAAGAAAATTCGACTATTTTCCATCTAATTATTAGTAGAGCTTACTTTTTATTAATTTTTAAAGAAAGTAATTTTTAAAACCTAATAAAAATCTATTTTCCTTAGCTCTCTTGATGACCTGAGATTATTTACGCCTTATATTGTATTAACTTGATTTACCTTTACCTTAAACACTTCTAGATCTTCTTTTTATTCCCCATCTAATAACAACTCCTTTGCCCACCTCCCTGACTTGCCCAATCTACCCCATTTGTATTTTTTTCTGTGCTCTATGTCAGGGTATTCAGTAGAAACAATTACAAAATGCCTGGCCAATGCCCAATTTCAGGCCATATTAACTGTTTGGAGGCATGGAAAATGCAACTGTCCGCAGCAGCAACAGCAGCAGCAGCAGCGGCAGCCGCAGCAGTTTTCAGTTCACATTAACCAAATGCGGTCAGCAGTCCAGTCACAGTTTAAACGACATTTTTCGCTGTTATCGTTGCCGCCGAGGGAAGCTTAAGAGGGGCTCTGCAAGTCTGACAGTTTTATTACCAAGGCGCATGGCTGCTGCTGTTGCTGCTTTTTCCAGTTGCGGCAGTTGCAGTTGCCAAAGCCTAAAAAGGCACTACAAGTTGTTGTTGTTGCTGCTGCTGTTACAGTTGTCTCTGCTGCCTGTGCTGCTGCTGCTGCTTTTGTTGTGTGTTGCTTGTTGGTTGTGCGATAAGTTTAACAGTTGAAATTAATTTTTGTCACTTCATAAATCGCCGCGGCTGATTGCCATTGCCTTTTCCTAACCAAAGCACTCTTCATGCACTGCAGGAAACAAATTCTACAAAGAGTAATATTTATATTAAGGTGGGATTCGAACTCACAGTCCTAAAAGTTTAGCTTTAATAGAAAAAACATTAATTTACATCTGATTTCTTTTTAAGCAAATTCAAGGCTAAATTCATTTTTTAACAATTTACGACTTTAATTTAAAATCCATATTCGATTTAAATCAAATAAAAATAAATTTCTAAATATACATTATCTGGGTGGAAACTTTAAAAATGTTGTTACAAAATTTGGTAGCTCTACCTCTTACAGTCTCTGAGTTCTAGAGTTCTATACAGCTCGACGGACAAGCGAGCAGACGGACAGACGGACAAACGGACAGACAGACTTGGACTAAAACGGCTAGCCTGGTGATGCTTATCTAGACTTCATGGGCTCGTATATACCTTATGCCTTTACATACATTTTTAGATTAGCTTTAAATTATAATGTCTTTTTTCTTTTTGAACCCCCTAGTTTTGGGGTAACAAAGTTACTTTGCTAACTTTTAAAAATTCCCCTTTATTTTTCTCTGCATAGTTTCCTCTCCCACCCATTGACCCACTAAAGCCACTCTAAACTTCCTCTAAGAAACTGATAGAGAAAGAGCCCTTAAAGTACACTCATTTAATAGTTTCTTTTAACCTATCTAAAGCACTCACAGGGGGGCTAGAAACCAACCTAAGGTGTTCGTTCTTTCCTTCGTTCAGCGGAAAAGCCAAGTCTCCTCGCCCGGTAAGTACTATTTTCCTCAATGGCTCAATTTGAGCGGCTAGGAGGGGGACTCCTAGGGGGTTCTACCACATGGTTCTCTCATTCTGGATATCGTGATTATCATATGACGTGACAGCCTCGCATATTTATGAATGCATTTGGGTCATAAACAACGTGGTTCTGGGCTCTTAGTTCTTGGTGTTGTTCAGCGTTTCTTTCCTTCAAACGCAAATTGCGCACTTAAGCCGTAAAAATCGTTTCGGGGTAAGGAACTTTTCGTGTTCGAATCATTGATTGAGTTCTTTGATGGTTGCCAATAATAATCTGTAATGCACCTTTTGAACTGAGTGAGTGCTCCAATTGCATAAATTAAAATATATTTTCCAAGGGAGTGTTTAAGTAATAGGTGGGTTTATAGCAGTGTAAGGTATATATCTAAATTAACATTTAATTGTAAGTTGTTTGTTTATTTAATCTTTGTATATAATAGTATTTTAATAAGCCTTTTACAAGCTATTTTCAAATTATTATAATTGTAACTCTTATCTTATTTAAAAGGTGTTATTATCACCTGTTTAAAAGTTAAAAACCACTCATAACTCTTAATTTATCAATTGAGCCTCGTTGACCTCCTTTTCAACTTTTTTTCATCTCTCTCCTAAGTTTAATGCAATTTCCTTGGTAATTTTTCCCATTTAGAACATGCAAACAGGCTAGAAACTTTTCCAGCAATTTTCCACCAGCTGAGACAGAGACAGAGACAGAGGGAGAGAGATGAGAAAATCGGAGGCTTTTCCAGGGGGAAGGAGAGGTAATTGCAGGCCGGTGTAATTGGAAATTCGTTTGTTTATGTTGTCATTGTTGTTGTTTCTGTTTCTATTCCTCTTGCCGCTTTTGGCCGCGTCTTGTGCGCAAATTGAAAATTACTTAATGGTTCAGTGGCGATCGCTGTCGCTCCCGTTTTCCCTGCTTTTCCCCCAGCTTTTCCGCTTTTCTGCCTGGTAATTTCCCGCTTGTCGCTGTCTTTGGCTACTGGTTAAATGAGCTCAAAGTGCCGGACAAATGCGAAAATTGCTTTCCACGAAGGTCAGAACAGGAGGGGGTCTTGGAAGGTGAGTTCAGGCTAATTTGTTTATCTTTGGTGGGGAGTTGGATAGTTACTTGGATTTCTGATAGATTAAAGAGTGTTCTCTAGGTTAAAAAGAGCTGGTTAAAGAATTGAATGAATAGGGTTAAGACCTGGAATTATCATCATATCATATTCTGTTGACATATGTGTGATGGTTCATCATATTTTAGTTTAAACTGAACTCGGCGAAGGCACGCTTTTACCTTTAAGTATTCCTTTTCAAGGGTTTACTTGACAACTTTTTGTTTGGAGAAAGAAAAAAAATATAGAAGAAGAAGGTATAGAATTATTTCATCAGTTTGATGTAAACTTTATGATATTTCTCCATTTTTTACATCAATTTCAACCCCAGAGGCAAGCTTTTACCTTTATCAATTCCTTTTTAAGGGGTTATGTCTGACTTATTTCTTGGTTAAAAGTCTATGATACTCGGTCTATAATTAAATATTTTTTGCTAAGTTGTGGTTTCAGTTTCTTTAAGGTTCAAACTTAGCAAGATAGTAAATACTGATATATAGGTTTTCTGTATAAGTTAAGGAACTTTAAGAATGAACTCAAGAGAGATAAAAGGCATTATTTAAACATACTTTCATTAAAGGTATAGTTTCCAAAACCATTTATTTAGTGGTTAAATTTATAAAGTAGTAAAAAACGCTCCCCTAAAACCTATCCATCCACCTCTAAACCCTCTGTATAATACCAATATGCCCCCTTTTTATTAAATTGACTCAAATCGATTTCTGATTAATCCTGTACCATTAATAAAATCAATATAGATTCCATAATTGCTAGACACCAACAGCATAGGAGCCTGCGCTCGCCACACCTTCCAACAATAAACCCGTAAAATATGGTCTGGCAATTTCCAAGATTAAACGCCGTCTTGTATCGATTATCGAGGTTTTATTATAATGCCATTAATCCAAAAATAAAGTCCACTACCACCATATGTTTGCCATATATCATGGGCCCGCAAAATGTGCCATTTAATGCAATTAACTAATTTGTTGCCCGATGGCCTGTACGTTTTTGGCAACTGTTTTAATCTCGCCTACGCTCGCACACGCGGAATATGTTGCATTAATTTGTCAAATTAACACCTTTGTTGTTGGATTATAAAAATACATTTAATATTTTTCCACCGCACCAAAAAGGGGGCAATTTTTCAAAAGCAACAAATTTATGACGCTGGCATTTTATTTTAGCCGATTTTGTAGTGCACTGAATGCCGCCAAATCTCACGCTAAATCATTGTTGGTCGCCGCAGCTGCAGTCGGAGCTCGGCCTCCATATGGAGCAACTCCGAAAGCGTTTCCGAATCGGAGTCGTAACGATAACAACGACAACGAACGACAAAGCCGCCATCGCCTACAACATTCATTCAAATTATGGAACCGCAGTGCGATCGAGATCTCGTTTTAGTCACGCTAAATTTATACAACAAAAAGCAAAGCAAAAAAAAGTAAAGTAAAAAAAAGAACTCCACTCGACTTGGTAAAAAACCTACAAAAAATGAAACTGAGAAAAATGAAAAAGCCACAAACAATAAACACACCTTAAAACCTCGCAGCGCAAGAGAGACAGCCTGCGTGTTGGAGGGAACCAGCGACAAAAAATCGTTTCAAGTTAATTAGCGAGCGCGACAAAACCCACCCAAAAGCGTAGATTTATGCACTCGGAACTCCGGAATTTTAGGGGACTCCAAAATAATAATTATGGGTTTGACATTCATCAGGGTAATGAGGAAATTGCCCGGGTATTACACGTATTTTAATTTATTTGGAGCAATACTTGTAACTTCATTATAATAGGGTTTTTTAGGGGAACAATCTTAGGGGAAATAATAGGGCATTTTTTCCTAACTCTTAAATATCTCTGGAGACTTCTCTATAGGGTTTTTGAAACATTTAAACATTTAAATACCTTTGGAGACTTTTCTCTGTGTTTTTCCTTTCAACCCTTAAAGATCTTTGGAGACTTCTCTTTTGGTTTTTCGAAATACTCTGAGTTCTACGGAGACTTCCAAAAAAACACTTGGAGATCTTTGGAGACTTCTCTTTGTGTTATTAGATACCCTTTAAGATCTTTGGATACTTCTCTTTGGGGTTTTCTGAACACTTAAAGTTCTATGGAGACTTATATTGGTGTTTTTCCCTGAAACTCCTAGAGTTCTATGGAGCCTTAAAAAAACGTGTGGATAATTGCTTAAAAACTGTCGTAAATGCTTAAATGACATAGCTATGCAATCTTAGAAATTGCCTCTAAGTGACTCTAAATAAAGCAATTAAATTTGAGTCATTAAAGATGATCATTCCCCCAGTTATATGATCTTTATAATGATATAATCTGTGTATAATTCTATTGTTAGGTAAGTGAATCCAATAACGTCTTAAATGAATTAATGCTTATAAGTGCTATTTGAAGCTGCTTAACCCGTAATTATTCATTTAGTAAGGCTCGATCTAAGGTAAGTATTTACAAATCTTTCACAGCTAATAAAGGCTAGAACCCCTAATCAAAATAAACACCTTTCAGTGGTTAAATCACTTTGAGTATATCCAAGGATTTAGCAGAGATTCCACAGGATTACCCCAACACACAAAATAGAAAGAAAACTATCAAAGAATCCCAAATTGCTTGTTCAAACAGCAATAAGGCCACCCCATAAATGAACTCTCCCCCACTTGGCATATGGAGTACACCCATTCCTGGTATTGCCTCGCTTTCATCCCCCTCCCGGGGAGCCATCAGCACCCCACTTAGTTGGCCGCATGAAATTATTAGGCAAACGATTACGAATTCCCTGCGGTGGCATAAACTAAATTCATGAGTGTGTCATGATTGCCGGGAGGTTTTCCTCTTATTGGGGTGGCTTTTCACACACACACACACACACACACACACATCCCTCGAAGAGGGTGGTGGCATAATGAGCTTAAGTTATGTTACATAAGCCATAAGGACATAAAAACCACTCGAGCAGACACTTCACATCGGGGGTGAGTGAGTGCTCCTCGCTCCTCGCTCTCTTTTCGGTGGTTGCCAAACTAATGAGCTGTGGGCTGCTCTTGCTCCGACTCTGGCTGCGGCTTTGCCTCTGTGGTGTCTGTCGCTTGTTTGCACAACCGCTTTATGACCCAGCCACCACCGCCACTGCCACTCAACAGCTCGTCTCCTCGAGTGTGTTTGACTTGGAGAACAACGAGGCAAGTGAGTGAATGAGTGCCGCCGGAGTGGAGACGACTGGGAGCGTGAGTGAGTGTGGCCACCGGGTCTAGGAAGTTAAAATGGTTTCGTTATCCTCAAAGAACTCCGTAAAACATAGCTCCTTTTCGGAGTTAAAACTTTTTCTTCTTTTATAAATGATAAAATCTTTTCCTTAAGGACATGAGAATTAATATGAGTATTCAATAAAGCTATAGTCTGAGATTTTGAGCGAAATTAGAATACGTATTGTTGAATTTTAAAATAATAATTATACCCGACGGGTTTACAAAGTTTTTTTAAAGCCACAAAGCGTAAAATCTCAAGAGTTTTATAGAGATTTTGGTCTTCAAGAAGTTACTTGCTTTGCAAGATTCTCCATAATATTATTTATATATTTATTTTAAGCACAATTAAGATTTAATATATATTTTAAACCTTTAATTAAAGGTATTTTCCTCTTAATTAATAAAATCAAAGAACACAAAACTCACCTGAGCTGGGGCGATCACTGTAGCGGGTGCAGTAGACCCACGCTGGCCAAACAATGGGCGTTCCCGAATCCTCGCTGGATTTGCTTCCCGCACCAGAGGTAGTGCCTCCTCCTCCTCCTCCCGCTGGCGGTGGCGACTTGACCAGATCCACAGGCGCCACAGATGTGTTGGTGGTGCTGCTGCTCGTGGCGGTGCTGTTGGAATCATTGCTATTGCTGCAGATATTGGCCAGTGAGCTGGAGAAGCTCAGACTCGGATTGACGGCATTGCTCTGCGCCAAGTTCAAAGGCTTGCCGGCACCTTTTTTGGGCACTTTCAAAGGACTCCTGCTGCCATTGGTTCCACTAGTGCTCTTGCTACTTCCCGTGGCATTTCCGGAGGCGCTGTTGCCACCCAATCCCACGATTTTTGGCAGCCTGGAGCCAAAGTCCGCCTTCAGGATGTTGTCTATGCTGAACTTCAGAGCTCTCTCGTGGAGATTCTCGTTGTTATTGTGGTGATTCTGCAGGTGATGATGATGATGATGATGCACCTGATCCCGCTGCAGGAGGAGCTGTTGGTGAGGTGCCTGTCCGAGACCCAAGGCGGTGGCGGTCAGCTGAGCGAGTGCATCCTGGCCAGAGGGCGCCGTTACCGCAGCAGCTGCGGCGGCCATGGCGGCCATTTGCAGCTGTTTTCCCGCTGCCGCCGCTGTGAGAGCATTCACCCGGGCGGCGGCCATTAGATGCATCTGCTGCTTCATCAGCTCCTCGGCGTAGAGCTGGGATTTGCGCAGGAACTCCTCTTGGAAGGAGGAACCACCGACGGCGGCGGCGGCGGAGGGCAGCAGGTCATCGGGCAGCGAGGAGAGTTGCAGGCTGTCCGCCGGCGGCGTTAGGACCGTGGTCGTCGCGCTGCTGAAGGCAGACGGCCGGTAGATCTGGCTAATGAGGAGCCGCTGCCTGGCCTGGGCCTGGACCTGAGCCTGAGCCTGGGCGGCGGCCTGTGACTGCTCCTGGCCGACGCTCAGCACGCTCGTCTCGCTGCAACAGCTGGCCTGGTCCTCCAGATCAAGATCCTGCTCCTCCTGATCCGCCTCCTCCTCTTCGTCCTCGATGTTCAGCTGCTCCTCGCACTCCTCGGCCGGATCACAGTCCTCGTCCCCCACTTGGGGGGAGTTTCCGCCTCCATGCTGCGCCAGCGGCAAGGGCAGGCAATCCGGATGCATGGCGGCCACTTCCGTGCTGCTCCTTCTCCGGCAGCTGCTGCTGCTGCTGCCACTCCTCCTTCGCCGCTCCTCCTCCGACTCCTCGTCCTGATCCTCCAGCAGGGAGGGAATGGTCAGCTTGAGCGGCTGCGGTCGGCTGCTGGCCAAGGTGGACATCAGTTTTCAAGGAGCGAGAGTTTTCAGCTCGAAAGTTCCGACGGCATTTTAAACTGGCACGCAGGCATCAAAAACAAATTGAAAAACTTAATTAAAGCACGTCGATTCCGATTTAAGCTTCGATAAACAAATCAACGATTGGCTGGAATATCAGCGATTTTATCGATACACACGATACACGCCCGTTATAACGTAACGTGCGCTGTTACTGTTACGCTGTTGCGCTGTTTCGAACCGCCGACCAACTGATTCTCTTCGCGAACTGAAAACGCCAAGCGAGACGGCTGCAGCTAAGAGAGAGCCGCATACACACGCACACTCTCTCTTAGTCTCTGTCTCGCTCTCTGGTTTTTTTCGAACATCCAATGAGAGGCTGTGGGGCGTCTTTTCCGGTACCATACTGTTGTCCTTCTCGCGCTTGTGGGATTTTGCTGTCAGTTGAGGTTATGTTAAGTGTTTGTATATTTGTTAATTAAGTGCGTCGTCGCCCCAAGAAAAAAATATAAAATAAAGAAGAGGACTAAGGAAAATGAGAAGGAAACGAACTCCACTCCATTTCCATCTGCGCCTTGTCGTTTTGATTATGCGCTGCAGCATTTAAGTCGTAAATCTCACTCTATGTAGGCTTCCCGCTCTCCTCTCGCTCTTCCCTTGCGGTCTGGCATCTGCAGTCCTTTTCGGTGGCATCCTCCATCCCGCTTTATATACCCATACACTCACACAGGGCCGGCGGCAGGAGTGTGTGCGTTTATGTATAACACATGCCACACAGCCTCCCCATCTCCTTTGGTCCTGCGATTCGTTTTTGCGAATTCTCTTGTTGTTTTTTTCTGTGTTTTCGCCCTGATACAAGCGAAAATTTTTGCGCTTTTTGATGTCATTGTTGTTGTTAGCTGCGCTTTATAAATCACCACCACACTTTTGTTGCTCCAACATCTGCCGTGATTTCATAATTGCTTTTGATGCTTTTTTGTCGTTGCTTTTATTGTTTGTTGTCGCTCTCTGCCTGTTTCACACAGCCCATCGGCCGACAGCATTGATGATAGTTCTGCGTAAATGAATACCAAATATGTGTGCATGTGTGTGTGCGAATGCATATGGTAATGGGTGCAGGGACGTGGGGATGAAAATGGATCCAAAGGGGGTCTTCTTCCAGGCAGTTAGAAAGCTTGCAAATATCTGTCAAGAATATTTTAACTATTTTAATTATAACTATAATATGTAAAATATGTAATTAATCCCCATTTATTTTCCTTGCATTAAGATGCCATGAGTACAATTTATTTACCTTAAAATTCTCCACACAAGTGATTAACTTCAGTTTCCAACCCCCTTTTACAAACGCCCCTGCTGCCTGACCGAGTGACATGCTTATGTTTTGGGCTTGTCTAATTGGCCAACATATTGCATTGTTGCAGTGCTTTGTGTGCTCATAAATCTGTATTTAGCTTTCCTTTCAAGTATTTGTGACATTTTTTTATACATATGCGGCATGTGTGGGGTAAAAACCGGTTTATGGCATCGCTTAATGTGAGGTTATGCCCGGGAATGTTGATCAGAGTGATCTTTTTTTAATTAAATCAGAAAAACTTAGCTTGAAAAGAAAGAAACCTAGGCAGGGCTGATGCTGCTGCATTAATTTGCATTATCGCTCGCGTCGGGAGAGTGCTTAATGGATCATATTTCATATCTGAAATCGACCATCAATGTTGCACCTTTCCCCCGATATCGCCGACAGATTGGCCATAAAATATCGGAATTCCAGAGATCTTTCTTTATCGCTGCTGTTGAACCCATAAAGCCGGAGATTATGGAAGTTTTTCGGCTCGGGCCTGTCCACGCTTTATTATCGCCTCGGATCGGATCGTTTGGGACCACGCCCCGCCCCGGACTGCAGGCCAATCCAAGCCCAAGTCCAAGCCCAAGCCAGTTTAATAACTTTGTTGCAGCATTACAAAGCGGCGAGTGCCAAGATGCCGACGCGGCGATAATATAACCCCAGACCCAGACCGACCAACGAATTAATCAGGCTTAATTTCCAGCCCTCCTCAACAAAAGAAACAATTATACACCAGCGATTAAGGTGGAGAAATAAGAAAACGAGGAGAATAGTTAACAGGAAAAGAGTTACAGTTGGACTTCTATAAAGCATCCATTTTAGAAATTAAACTGATGTAAGTTCTGGCCACATTCAAAACACAAAAGATTGTTGGAATAAGTCGATAAAAATCGTAGGTATGAGTTTACCAAGTCATGATCATTCTTACCCACAAAACACCGATAAAAATCACAAAACTACAAAAATAATAAAGTTGATTTCGTAATCTCTAAAAACTTAAAACTATCCAATCATATTACCATTAGAAAGATAACCATCTAAAACCAATTAAATTACTTAAAAGCCCCAAAATGATGCGCCAAGTATCCATTAGAGAAGCTCGACTGTAGAAATTAAATGGCCGTAACCCAAGACCACGAATTATGAATAAAATTAAATGCAATTGCTCAAAATGTCTGAAAAAAAGCGAACTGATTTAGTCCCCTTCTTCTCCACAGTCTTTTTCCCCAAATAGCCTTCTTCCGCAGATTCCGAGCCAAAGAGGAGACATGATTAAAGCCGCGCACGAAACGCTTTTCACATAAAAGACGCCGCGGAGCGTAAGACGATCTCTCGCTAGTTAATCGCGCAGAAAATCTTCATCAGAAATGGACGGCAAGCGAACAGAGCGAAAAAAAAGCAACAACAAAAAGACAGCGGCGCAGTAAAGTTACTCAAACTAAAATAAATACAATCAAAACATGAAGCCTACAACGCAAGCAATAAGTAACAACGACAACGACAAAAGAGCAAAGCGCGCCGGCAAAACATTACAAGGCCCTCTCTTCGTGTCTCTCTCACTCTCTGGCAGCATCAGCTCCCAGCAGCAACAACAACAAATAGCATAATCGAGGCAACTCCAACGCCCCCCTCACAGCTGCCCCACTGGGCACACAATTTAGATGCGCGGCAATAGATAAACTTAAAGAGGCTTTTATTTAAACAAAGCGCAGCAGCAGCAGCACAGCGTAAGAAGAAACGCCAATGAAGCTGCTCACTCAGGCAGAGACAGAGACAGAGATTTAAACTGTCAAAAAAAAGGAGCGGATTGCAATAGGTAGAGGGTATTGGGGCGCTTATATTCTAGCATTAACATTATAATATTACTGCTTTAGACCAATAAAAATTCCTCCTGATATTTCAAAATCTACATCAGAAGAAGAAGGAAGAGTTGAGAGGCTAATATTCCAAAGCCTAAAATGTAAGCAAAAACGTTTAAAAATAAAACCAATTTCATGTCCAACCTTTATGTAAAAAGAAGCCAACAGTGCGTATGAGTAATAAACTTTATGTGATAAACTTCATGTAAAAAGGCAACAGTGCGTATGAGTAATAATTTTTTTTAAAGGAAAAGCATCAAAAAACATATTATTGAGAGTTTTCGAAAACCCTTTGCATCCTTGAATCCACCCCTGTGTCCTTTAGCAGTAGCCCACTGCACGGCTTCAGCAGCAGGAAAGAGTGGGAAAGGGGAAAATCAGAGTTGAAGCCTGATCTTTCAGGCTCTGCCGGTGCTGCTGTCGGGCGAAGCGCAAAAATGTATGTAGCTTACAAACGAGCAACATCGTAAGAAGAAGAACAGAACAGAAACAGAACCGAGCTCAGGGATTGGTGCTCTCTTTCTCGCCCGCTAACAGGATCGATGGCTCTCGTTAGCTTCGCTCCCGCCGCTCTCATTGTCAATCTTATTGGACGGCAGTGCTGTCTGCCTAGCTTTTTTATCGCCAAATCTGGCATATTTCCAATCAAATCAGGATCTTGTTAGACGGGATAGGTATTTTTGCCACTAGATCTGGCTACTTTTCTATTATTTAATCAGATCTGAACTATTTCGCTGCCAACACTGTTGGACGGTTTGGCTTTTTGTCCCTGCTTTTTGCCCGTGTTGTTTTTGCTGCTTTTCGAGCTGATCTTTTAATCGAATCGTAGCATTTATTATGTCGCGACTTGGGGATTGGATGTGGATTGTTTGTTGGACCGTAATTGTTGTGATTTTGCGGCCAGTTTGTCTAATGTCGTTGAGCAAACAATGGACATTGCCTGTCTGTGTCATAAGTTAGCCAAAAAAAAGAAATAAAGCGAAACAAATGGACGACATTTGTTGCGCAAATTAATAATTTGCTATTCATTCGGCTTGCGCAATCCGGCTTTTGACGTGTTTGTTGTTTTGATTTCAAGTGATTCCATTTGATTCGTTTTGATTTCTTGTCTCAATTGGAATTTGCATAATTTATTTGAGTTTGCGAGCGTGCTGCTCTAATTGCAATTAACACGTGATGACAGCGCTAATCATCAGCCTCGCAGTCGAACCTCTCTCCCCATTCCCACTCCCATTCCCCTTCCATTATACCATTTCTCCCATTCCCCACGTTCGTTCCACTTGTCGACAGTTTGGAGAGAAAAATCAATAACAGGCATGTGGAAATTGTATTTAATTGACAGTTAAATGGTTTTCAACTCGCCATGGAAATCGATTGGGTTTGGCCCCGCAGATGGGCCATTTGGGGTTGCCGGCGGGTTAAGAGTGTGCGGTGCTTTCCAAGGGGGGCGGGGGCTGCGTAACAGCCAATTAGCAGAGGAAAAGTTTTCAAGGAAAATTAATAAGCAGCAGGAAAAAAGAGGGTACTTGTCAAAGGGAAAACAGGGTAGTGATTTGTTGGGTTAAAGCGTTGGGCGTTTCTAGAAATAAAAACCTAGGCAGGGAAACGTGAATAATTTAGAGCAATTTAAAGTGGGAAGGGTACTATTTACTTACTTCTTTACTTGGTGAAACCTACATTCGTTCCTTAGAATCTTTAGAATCCAAGTAAATTTTTCATGTTTAATATTTTGTAGCATACTTTTGGCCGCCATTTTACTTGATTTCAAAACCACCCTTGAAAAAGTACAGATTTTGTATTAAATTTGTAGAGCTTACTGTATTTTCACGAATTTGCTGAGTGCACTACGACTCTGTTCTTATACCCTTCTCTCCACCCACTCTCTACCTTTTCTCCCATCCTTTCCAACTCCAATTCGCCCTGCGAACAAACGGTACGCCAAAGTAAATAAACAAAAGCGACATTTGAACCGACTGACAATCACCTAATTACATGAACAAATACTGCGGCACACACGCACACCACACACACACACACACACTAGTAATTGAAGTGCGAGCAGTACAATGACAAAAAAGCGAGACGGCCAACAATGGGGGCTGGGGGTAATTGCAAGGCGATGGCCTGTCATCAGTTGCTGGTGTGGTTGTTGTCGTTGCAAAACGCTTAAGCAAATAGCATTAAATAAAAGGTTAATAAATAGCACAAAGCACCGAGCACCGGGCACAATAGCAGCAACAACTGCTCTGCGGTCGAGCGAGCGAGCGAGAGAGGGCGAGGGAAGCAGGCAGACAGACAGACGGACACAATATGGCCGACAAGGCTGACATGTGTGTGATGTGTGTGTGTGCGCGCGAGAGAGGGAGACGGAAAGCTCGGTTTGTAACGCCTGCTTATTTATGCATGATAAACGAGAGAGGGGAGCCGCGAGGTGGGGACTCTGGCGGGTCCTTTCAATTTAACCGTCGCTCCTCCATGCAAATGTCAATTGTCGGTTGTTGTTGATTTAAGTTTATTTGGTACAACAATCAACTAATTACGGCTTGTTAAATTGCAGCCATTGAAATGACCATTTAAACCATTCAATTTCAATCGCATGCAATTTACCCCGCCCCCTTCTGTCATGTGTCAAGTGTGTGTGTGTGTGTGTGGATTGTATATTTGATTTATTCACGATAGTGTCCCGCAAGCGATGGTCATCGCCTGTCCCAGGGTGATGGGAATTGGGTTGTGGACAGTGGAAATGGCATCTGTAATTCGTCGTTTTTAATATGAAATTTGTCCCAGAATTAAATATTAATTGAAAAGGTTAATTCAGTTTAATTTGGGCTCTAAATGTGGTGTAAATAGATTGTAAGCAGTGCGATCTCCCGTTCCACCCGAACACTGCTTGCTATGTGGAATGTGTTAAGTGAATTGTGGAGCTCACGCTGGGTTGCGTGGAGAATTTAAGATTCCCGTGTTATTTTATTTGAAAGTATGTTATTCTTTAATGCAGTTTTTAATTTACATCCAACTTAGACCAATTAAGAGCCTCATTTAATATATATTTCATATTACAAATTTTAAATTCCATCGATCTCACCACACATTGCATCTGCACTGCTTACTTCATGGAATATGTTCACTGGAACATTGTGGAACACAATATTTTGTGGCGGCATGGGGAACTGCGCTAAGCTTTCACCTTAGAAATTACCGTAACGCCTACGAGATATCGGGCCTATCATCGATCTGGGATCTGGCTTGGAAAACCGAAACGGACAGCAACAAAAGCATCGACGCCTCTGCAATTTGTTGTACACGAAATGCAATTTGCTTAAAATTTATCGCAATTTAATCATCAACATGGAAATATGCCCCCAGAGAGAGAGACACCACTGCGGGGTGCAGGGGGAGGAAGCGTTACAGAGACCCTGGGGGCGAGAACGAGACGGTGTGCGAGTGCAACCAAACTATTAACGCCAAACGATCGAGATGCCGGGACGAGATCTCTCTCCCCAGCTCCTCCTCCGACTCCTGCGATCCTCCACAGCGTTCCACCTGCTCCCACCAAAGGCCGGGGGCCAAATTCGCGATGGCAAATGTTTTCATTCATGGCGGCGATCGCTTAAAGTCCACATAAGAAACGGATTCGAATAACAAATGGCCTTTACATGGGAATTATATGGGATTTTTATGGAAAGTAAGTGACTTTATTACAAGACTTTAAAGATAACTGGGAAACTTTATAGATCGGAAACTAAATAAGTAAGTAAGTAAGTAAATCCTTTATTTTATTTTATTGGGAGCCTCTTATAGCCAAAAAAAAAAAAAGTGATGGCCAAAATCCGTATATATTCCGAATTTCCACTAAAATCTTAACTATTTACAATCAAAACATTGAAAAAATTAAAAAATAAAATTTTGGCCGATTTTTCAAAATTTAGCAAGGGGTTACATCATCTAAATTGTCAAAAATCGGCAAAAATTAATTTTTTAAACTAAGTTTGCAGATGTATTATTCTGATAAAAACTAGCACAGAACAGCTTTCCAAATTGAAATATATGCATTTTTGGTGTATGTTATGCACTTTCTAAATTTGCCAAATGCAAGGGTATATAAACTTCGGCTTATCGAGGTTAGCTTCCTTTGCTTGTTTTACTTTTAAATATAGTAAAAAAATATTTACCTAATTATATATTCTTCCTCCCACCCAATGGACCCCATTGCTACCCCTTAATCGCTCAGCTTTTGGAAGAAACAAAAGGTCAGGCGACCCCGGCTGGCACAGCCAGGAAGAAGAAGCAGCAAGCCAAACTTGGACCCGGGGATCACAGAGAACATGACGAGGAAGAGGTCCGCCATGAGGCCACAAGCCATAAGCGGTAAAATTTGCATTTTTGCCACATTTAACGGTTTAGTTTTTTTTTCTTCTTAGCGGCTAGCAACCGCTTCATTGCATTTAAAATTGATTTGTTCATGACGAACTCATTTCGGATAATGGATAATGGGTAGCAGCGAGTTCCAGAGACTCGACTCCTATGGCTGCCGTTAAGCATTAACCCCTGGGACGCCAAGGAAATGCCAGCGATAGAAAGCGACTCCAAAGGCAAACCGGACCCTGCCAGCAATTAACCCAACAATTTGCAGCACACTTAACGCTTAATTGCTAAGGAAAAGAACTCAAAAAGAAAAGAGAGCTAAAGCCGTAACTGTACTAAATAATATCCTGTTCAACGGACATTGACACATTCAAATCGATCAAACTTATTTCCTTTTCCGCCGAAAAAGAAACTCATTTAACTTTTGTGACCCGGCAAAAGTGTCAAGTCACTGCCTTTGGACGACAAAAAGAATACACATTTCTATTTGATATTTGCACAAAATGACAGCTTTGATTACCAGTGACATTTGCACGCGATTTGACAGGTTCTTTCATGTCTACGGAATTGGGAACTGTACTGGAAAATAGTCTAAATGGATTATCTTGAGGAAATTATAAGATAATTGTGATTATAACTATATAAATGTGATATTTACCTAAAGCGTTTTGAGTTTATTATTATTATTAAAGCTAATAATGATAATTTTGACATTATTTATATGAAATTAATAATTTTTTTGTAGACTCTTTGCCGTTCTTGTATTTCTTTTTTTATTTCTAATATATTTTTAAGCCAAAAGGGTCTGCATTTTTAAGTATCTTTTGCCTTAAACTTTTAAATCCATCATTAGGGCCAGATTTTCATCTATGAAGGTCTAAAAAATATTAATAGAAACGTAAAAATTTCCTAAAATCCTTTTTCTCTGATATCCCTCAAGTAAACCCTCTCTTATACCCCAGTTTCCCATACAAAAGCCCTCTTTTTTTAATGCCAAATCTCCCTTTCACAGCTCTGACAGCCTTCGCTAATGAGCTGCAAAAAAAATAAACCAACTGCAAACTGATTTTCCCATCAATTTCCCCAAACACCAAAAGACGACACTCGCACACACATGCAGGGCGACATGGCTGCATTATAATAAACATCATGTCGAAGCCAAAAGGTCAACGGCGAAAGGAAAGTCCTCCAATATTCACACAGCCAGCCTCATCGATACGGATTCCGAGTGCCATTCCTGCTTCCCGATCCCAGCCAGCCAGCCAGCGAGCAGCCAACAAAAGTGGCTTAAATCAACTGATGACAATGCTAACGAAGCAGTCAGCAAACAACAAACAAACTGCGACACTCGGTAAGAAGAGCTAAGGCACAACAGCAAAAAATGGAGAAGGACCTGGCTTGCAGATGAGGAGGAGTAACCAGGAGTCGGCACCTGGAATTGAGTGCAAAATATGGCGCAGCAAAAAGCGAGGGAATGCATTTGGGGAATATTAGAGTTTGAATTAGGAACTATAAGGTTAATATTAAGAGATTTTTTTGAATAAAATTTTACATATTTACAAAAATTTTTGTGGGATTTTTGTTAATTTTGAGTATGATTTATAAAATCTGTTTGGTTTTTTAGGGATTGCTCTTTTCTAAGATCTTTTTTAAGACTTGGGAAAACCAGGATAAGGTTTGAGGTCTGAAAAAATACATCCTAAACTGAAAAAGTAAAAAACTGGAAGGAAAGCTAACTTCGGTAAGCCGAAGTTTATATACCCTTGCATTTTGCTAATTTTGAAATTGCATAACTTAGCCAAAATTGCATATATTTCAATTTGGAAAGATGTTCTGTGCTAGTTTTTATCATGATATTAAATCTGCATACTTAGTTTAAAAAATTAATTTTTGCCAATTTTTCACAATTTAGATGATGTAACCCCTTGCTAAGTTTTGAAAAGTCGGCCAACATTTTATTTTTGATTTTTTTCAATGTTTTGATTGTTAATAGTTAAGATTTAAGTGGCAATTCGGAAAACATACGGATTTTTGACATCACTTTCTTTTTGGCTATAAGAGACTTCCAAGAAGACCTTAAATTCGAGCAATTTTGTGTTACGAAAATAGAATAAGGTATCATATACTTAATTTGAATCCAATATGTTTAAAATCAACGAAAAGCGTACATTTAAGGCTTAATATTCCTGATTATATTATTTTATACATACCTTTCTTTTTTCTCCATGCATCCCTGTTGGAGGAGGAACCTCCTTATGTCTTGTCTGGGCCATATCCATGTAACTTAGCGTCTTAGAGCAGTTGGCGCGTCATGTAGCCAATTAAAAAAAGCGAAAAACGACAAGCGCGAACTCTGAAGAACGGAGATCGAAGAAAGGGGGGGTGGCTGCAGCCAGCCAGGAGAATTGTGGCTGAGATTCGACAATGGCGGTGGCTGGGTTGCCTTGTGGCTGGAGGTGCGGCGCAACCGGCTGCTGTCCTGGTCACGATCTCGGCCAGAGTCGTCGTCGCCCAGAAATCTAAGCGAGGCAATCAAATTAGGCAAGAAAACAAAATCGCAATGCATTCTGTAAGCCTCCCGATCTGACCCACAGAGGAAAGTATATGGAGGGGAGCCAGTGCAGCGCCTTAATTGCATCCTTAATGTGGATCCACACACACACACACACGTCTCGTATGCTAATAAAGGTCAGGCGGATATATGCACATCTCGATAGGCGAGTGTCAACGTACCGTTGAGCAAATTTCATGCCTGATTTTTTCGGCTTTTCTGGTTTTTTTTGCTCTTTTTTTGTTTTGAACGGCAGCTGGGACATTGCAACATGACACCTCGACATGACAGCAAAATGAGCTTCTGTTGCCCGACTCCTTTTTGAGATCTCTGCTGCAGCAGCAGCAGCAGCGTGGAGTGACAACTCCAACGGCATGGCTTTCAAATATTTAACACCAGCCTCCAGCCTCGTCCAGCAGTCGATTCGGAGCCCAAGCTTCGACGCACCAAATGCATGTGAAATCGATGCCAAAGCGAACACTTTTCGCACTCACCCAAAGATATAAACACGGACAGGGAGAGTGGACACTTGCTATTACAGTGGACACATCCTAATACGCACGATTGGGAAGTTTCATAGAAGTTCGGAGGATCGTTACCTAAATAATTACTATAAAGATAGATTTTAGAGACAAAAGAAGACAAAAGAATCTCTTTAAAACCTATGCTACCAAAATTCCATTTTCTGATTATACATAAAGTATATATAGTCTTAACCAGCATCACCTGACGAGTTGATCTAGCAATATATTTAAGTTTCCAAAGGAACTGTATGTAATACATATCAAAGCTAAAAACCTCCCTTTTAAAATTACCAAAAGGCTTATGAAAATAAAAATCTCTTTACTAAAGTCGTTAGCGATTTAATTCCTCAAGTTTAAATTTATCTTTATCTTTTTAAGCAGCCAGTTATGCCTCAGAGATTGCTGTAGCTTTGAAACCAATTAAAAAGGTAGCCAAAAGTATGCAACAAAGTAAATATGTTACTCAACTTTTTACCTAACAAATGAATCTGAGACCTTTTATTTATTTTATAGAATTCTTTGTGACACTTTTTCTATTGATTTAATATCCACCAAGTTAACTTTGAAAACAGAAAAAAATAAAATTTTTGTTAGAACAAATCATCTGAATAGTTTTCTTCCTTTAAAAATATTTTAAATATATTCCTATCTATCGATTTTCAAATCTTTCACTTAAATCGATAAATCCAATCACTTATCGACCCTTCACTGTGGCCTTTTCCGGACAGGCTTCTCTCCTCGATTTTTCAACCAATGCCAGTTTGGCATTCATTTATTCGCATCTGTTGCCAATTTACAAAACTCAATTTCAGTTGATTTTTTTCCTTCTTGCTTGATTTTCGATTTCGATTTGGTTTTTTGCAGGTTTCTCGCGTTTTTGTCAAACGTCGGGCCGCCTTAATTGATTTTGGCGCTTTAACGAGGCGCAAAGTAAACAACAAATACACCCATTTGACAGCTCTGTGGGCCGAAACGAACTTGGCTATCGGCGTGTTAATTGAACGCGAAATTGTAACGAGATTGAAATTGTAATGTGTCCGATTCGGGGTAAATAGGTGGAGTATCTAATTGAATCAGAGATTGCTGTATCTTTGATCTGCTCGTGACCTTCCTTACGTAATTGCCCATCCTCCAAAATAAACTCTCAGTCAGTATTAAATTTTTATATTTTTTATTTCTTGTCGTAATCATGCAAGTTCTGTTGATTTGCATTTAATTTTGGTTGCTTTTCCGCTTCAATTAGTTTTCCGTAATATTCTGTAATCGTCGCTCCATCACCCACCGCTGCTGATATATATTAATATTAATATATCTCTTTATTAATATGTACACCATTGAAATTCGGACATTTTATATGGATGAATATATAGACCGCGATCTCCATATTACACATATTCTTTAATGAGTTCTCTCAGCTCCCACATGCCTCTAAATATGAGTTGTAATATATATTTTTTTCGGTTTAGTACTTGATAGCTTATGCAAGAAACAGTTAAAATCGCTTATGCCGTTTATTTTTCCTTGTATTCAATAGATTATTCAATTATCCATCAATCTCTAAGTTAATATTGGGTTTTATATTCGCATTATTCATGTTATTCATGGCTTATTTTCTTGTGCTTCCGTTTGTATTTTTACAGTGTAGGCAAGTAGTCTCAATTATGTAGATTAAATATTTAGTTAATGTTAAATATATGTATAAGTACGTCGTAATTTTTGTCGTTTTTGTTTTTTGGTTTCTTTTTTTTTTTTGGTTTGTTTACTTAATTACCACAACAAGCGTTTCCAGTTTTCTTATTTGATTTACTAACAATTACAATACATTTACAATATTTTTTGGGTTGATACGGGGGAATCATCATCAGCTCAACTGTGGATTTGGGTTTGATTTAATGGGTTTTTGAGACCCCGAAAAATATTAGGAAACCATTAAACCGGAACAAAAGTGCTAAAAAAGGATACATATATTAAATACACAAGGAAAAGGTTTTAGGGAGGCCACAGAAATTGCTGTAAATATGAAATCTTATCAAATGCTTCCCAAAAGTATGCTACAAGTTACTACACCCTACAAAGAACACCAAAAATATTTTATAACATACTTTCAGACGCTGATTTCATTGATTTTCAAAATTACAACAATTTCTGTGGCACCCCTGCTTTTTATAAAAAATAGTATATAACTAGAAAAAAAATAATATCCTTTTAAAATCGTTTTGAATTCCTGATTACTTTAAGTTCTATACAGAGAGGCTACATGCAGATTAAGCTATTAATACTCGATTGGTAACTTCTTCACATATTAATTAGTTATAGAGCATTTTCGATAGAGAGTGATTGATAGGATGCTTTTGCATTTTCGAGGGGGAGAAACGGGGCTGCATTCGCTGTAAACAATTTCACATTTAGTTTATTGGTTAAGTTCAAATACGAATACGCAAAATGGCTGTATCGATTATATATATATACATATATGTATATATCTATATATATAATACATAAATATTTTTAAATATATATATTGTATAATTTTTTCCAATCGCTCTCTTCTCGTGTTTACACTTCATGCAAAAGAAGAAGTTTAAAAACTGTTAAGTACATATAAAAAATATGAATATCCAACCAGCCCCCCTTCGCTTCACTGAATTCCGCGTGCAAAGGAAAATATATATATATTTCTATATAAGGGTTAAGGGTATTATCTTTTTGTGCGCGGGGTAAATGCGTAATTATTTTGAAAGAAAAGGATAACTGGAATTGTTAATGGGCAACACGGAATTCAGAACAAGGCTGTCTGTCTATTATAACTTTTGTTATTAATCATAACTATGTACAGGATATTGTAAAGTACTAGACAAAAGGAGTTAAAAAACTCTTACAAAGTCAAAGCTATGATTTTTCTCGGTTTTTATCGGCTCTAAAGTTCTATTTGCTTCTCGGTTCCATTGAGTGTTTGTTTTTCTTCGGGAAATTTTCTATTAAAAAATGTTTCCTCCGATATTAAGATCCAGTCGTTGGTATTAACTGTAATTAATGTTTATATACACTTTATATATATATATTTATATATATGTTTGCTTACTATATGCCGCTATATATCTGTAGACTGATTAATTAGAGTTTCGTGTTCGTGTGTTTACCCGTATTTGCTGTTGCAGAAAATGTCATCAAATCATAAATGTTGTACGCATCACAATTGGTATTATATATGGTTTAAATGGATATCGAGTATGGGGAGGAGCGGAAGGAAGGTAGAATAATCGTAGAAGAATTTAATCCAATGCTACACGATCTGGCAGAAGATACAATGTACAAACATGCAGTCCTGGGAGAATACCGATAAAGAATAATAACGATGACGATTAATTTCGATTTTTCAGAGTTGGGAGAAACGATAAAGAATAATAAACCGATGACGATTTCGATTTGATCAGGGTTGGGAGAAACAATAAAAAATAATTCGACGATGACGATAAAGTTCGATTTTTAGAGTTGCGAAAAACGATAAAAAAATAATACGATGAGAAGAATGACGATTCGAAACAGTAAGTATAATTCGACGATGACGATAAATTTGGATCTAATCAGAGTTCGAGAGAAACGATAAAGAATAAAAGGCCGACGAAAATAACGATTAATCTCGATACCATTAGTGTTTTGAAACGATAAAGAATATTGTATCGATGACGATGACGATGAATTTCGATTTAATCAGAGTTGGTTTTTTTGTTGCTTGGTTTAAGTTGCAATTTCTTTTCCATTTTATTATCGCTCTTGCTTACGCTCTTCTTACCGCTCTACATTTTTACATACTACGAAATTACATCGCTACATAATTATTATTATTGTTTAAATGTGTTTTTGTTTTTTCGTACTCGCTTTTGTTTTGGATCTTTTAAAATATTATTATTATATCGTTATCATTAGGGTGTATTATTATTTATTATCTGTATTATAAGACGTATTATGAAGACGCATTAGCATGCTCTTTCCCGCTTCCTTCGCTTCCTTGCAATTACACGAATACAATTAAAATTATTACCTTGTATAAAAAATAATAATAATAATAGCATACATAATAATAGTGTGTGTTTTGCTCGCATTGCAACTCTACATCTTGCCTCTGAAGTTGCGTGTTCCTTAGTTAAAAATGTAACTAAATGTAGTTTTCTTTTTATGTTTCGTTTTTTAAGTTACAGGATAAGTTAATTTAATTTACGTACATTGAAAAATGTGTTTTTGTTTGTTACTTTTTGTTTTCTTCCTCGGGCTGCCCGTGGCGAGGCCCAGCCCCTCCTTGATCTTCAAGGGACAAGGTGGTGGTGCTGCTGCTGGCTGCAAGGCAGGGGCATGGGCTCAACGCTCGAGCGGCCCGGCTAAAGCGCGTGGTTCTGAAACGGCCAGGGCCGGAGGAGAGAGTTGCCTCTCTCCCATCGTTACAACTATTCGTATCACTAAACATAGTTTCATTCATTAATTAATTAATTTTTGCAGTTACTATTATTTCGCGTGTGTGTGTGTGTTTGCAATTATTATCGAATATGTACAGTTTTTGCTATTTAACACTTGAGTTGTTTGCGGGAAGATGGATGGATGGAGGAGGTCGTGGTCGGAGGTCAGGAGAAGGGATCAAGGAGGGAGATGGTTGGGTGTCATGATCTCTCCTGGCGCCCAGAGTGAGAGAAGGAGCCAAAAGTTCTCCTCTCGATATACATTGTACATATAATATATATATTTCGTTTTATTAATTTAAATTCCTATCATGGGTTTTTGTTTTTTCTTGTTTAGGGTTAGGCGATCTTGAAAAATAAGACCTAAATCGTTATACACACATATGCTTCTTCTATATATAGCTATAGAAAATCAGAAATTAAGCGAACTTTGTTAATGGTGGCTCTAATTTATACAACATCTCCGTCTCCCACTCCTAGTTCCACTCCCTCTCTCTCTCTGGGCGCTTTTCTTGGCTCCTTGGCTCAATTTTACAGGGAAATGTGCCTGTAAAACCTAGTTAATGATCTCGCTTTGCTGGTTGACCAAACAGAGGGCACAGCAACAGCAGTTGGGCTGCTGCAGGAGCTGGCCCAATGCCAGCTGGCCGTCCGCCAGGGGCAGGGCTATGGCCAGCGCCTGGGCTTCCGCTTCCGGTGGCGTCAGCGACGGCGCCAAGGTGAGCAGAGTGCCGTTGGGCAGTTGCACGGTTGGTTGCATTCGATGTTAGCTGCTGCTGCCGCTTCCATCCGCGTCTCATCTGTTGATGGTGGACGTCGTCACACCTGCCGCTCCGCCTGCTCCGGCCCCAGTTGCTCCACCGGCTGCATTGGCATTAACACCGCCGCCGCCTCCTCCTGCTGTGCTGGTCACAGCTCCTCCTCCTCCGTTCCCTCCATTGCCGCCACTGCCATTGTTGTTGTTATTATTGTTGTTGTTGCTGGTGGGCAGCACAACTCCGCCGTTGTTGGCACTGGCTATCACCTGCTCCACGGTCAGGGCCTTGCCCACATCCTTGGCGCTCAGCAGAGTTTGGCCGCCATCCTGGGAGCCCACATTGTTGGCATTCGTGGCGACCAGCTGCCGAATCGTCGTGGTCGTCGCCGGTCCCACACCGCCTCCGCCAGTGCTGTTCACGGTGGTCCCTAGCGGCAGGGTCCGGGTAATAATCGCCGAATTGTTCAGACGTCCGCGCAGCACCTGCTGCAGTCCACCGGGACCCAGGTGCATCTGCATCTGGCCGCTGTTGTTCTTCTGCAGCGGCTTCACGTTCAGCAGGCTGGTGTACAGCACTCGCTTGTCGCCGCCCTGCCCGGGTTGCGAGTTGCCGGCGGTGGCCAGGGTCTTGAGCTTCTGGTGCTGCTGCTGCTGTTGTTGCTGCTGCTGCTGCTGGGACTTGTTCAGCACCACCGTGGTGGCGCCCACCTGCTGCGGGCCATCGCCCGGCTCCCGAGCTGCTGACAAAGTTCAGCTTCAGATTGGAGTTGGTGGTGAGTTCCTTGTAGTGAAGCTTCTGGCCTGCCGCCGCCGCTGCTTGAAGCTCACCGGGTGGCAATGGTGAAGTTGCCAGTAGTTCCGCCGCCACTGCTGTTGCTGCTGCTGGTCAGGAATATCTTGTTGGCCTGCTGCGGACCCGCCTGCGTCGTGATGATGGCCGTGGAGGCCGGATGCAGGCTGTAGTTGTGATTGGCCGCTATCGCAGCCGCCGAATTGGGTTTCAGCTGCTGCTGCTGCTGCTGGTTGGTTCCCGACTGCTGTTGCTGCTGCAGATTGACGTCCGAGACAAGCAGCGGGAACTGCGACATCTTGATCACCTTGCTGAGCTTCTGCAGTTGCTGTTGCTGTTGCTGCTGTTGCAGGAGGAGTGCTTCGCCTGTCTCCACCTGATCGCTGCTATTGCCTGGCGTCGTGGCCACAAGCTCCTCGAGATCCTCGTGCTGCACCAGCTGCTGGAGCTGCTGCTTGGTCAGCTGGATTTGTTGCTGCTGCTGCTGCTGCTGTTGTTGCTGCAACTGCTTGCGCAAGAACTTGCGATTCAGCAGGAGTTTGTTGATGTCTGCAAAGTTGAGTGACAACGAGACTGTTAGTCTTTCGAAATTAGTCGAGTTTTTAAATAAGAAAATAAAGAAATATGGCCATGTAAGTGAAAGTTTGAAGAGTTAATATAATCGTGTTAGTTTTTACAGGAAATTGGTTAATTAAGTTTCGTATTTCAACAAAGAAAACTTTCTAAAGTAACTAAAATGATGGGTGGAAGATCGGAGACCGTAGACGAGTTGTTCGGAACAAACACCGCGCGCTAAGCAATACAAAAACAAAACTTATACATCGTCGGAGAGGAATATCGGACCCCAGCGGTATAGAAACATAACCTATACATTCTATGAAAGAAACACACAAAAACATAACCTACACATCGTCGGAGACAAAACCGGGCCCTGGCTTAAAAAATGTACACATCACCGGAGAGAAACAAAGCCGTCTTAGCACTAAAGAACATAACCTACACATTGTAGGAAAGAAACACACCCTTTAGCGCCAGACGCAAACACTGCGTGTTTAGGCTTACAAACAATATCTACACATTGTCAGCGCAAACACTTTCTATTTCTGGCTCTTATAAATCATGATATAAGAGAAGTTCTTTTATTGGGACCTTTAAAATTGGTTTAAACTATAAGTTTAATAAAAATGGATTACAAAAACAAAACTTATACACAAGACTTTCGATTTTCCTAATGTTTTGCTCACATATTCTATTCCTATCACAATATTTAAGGCAAGTTGCTGTGGTCAGTCATTGTTATCTGTCTCTACGACCTTGATATTCGGATTAGTTTTTAAGTTATATAAAAATGCTAATAGAAACCATTATCTAATTACTTAAAACCCTTGAAAGTTAGCTAATCTAAAAAGTGGACTGCTTTTTTAATTATATATAACAAAACCCAATCAAAATAAAACCCACTCTAGATTAGATAACAAAATTCTAGAACCACTTAAAGCCAAAAGGCAATAACCAAAAGGAAAGTTACAACAATAACCAAATATTACGACAAAATAAGCAATTAAATAACCCTTTTATAGGCTTTAGTCTCACCTGTATTCTCCGGTCCGTTGAGCTGCCTCTTCTGAGTGGCCCGACTCGTCCAGAGGATCTTGTTGCTCACCGCCACCGGCGAGGAATCCACCGTGGTGGACAGCACTGCTGTGGTGGCCACGGCCGTATTGGTTCCGCTCACCTGCCGCCACACGATCGGCTGCTGCTGCACCAGCTGCTGCTGTTGTTGCTGCTGCTGCTGCTGGACATTGTTCCGCGTGGGCGTGGTGATGATCAACGGCGTGCTGGTGGTCACCTGCTGCACCTGCTGCTGCGACTGCTGTTGCTGCTGCAGCCCTGCAATGCTGTGCACGGCCAGCTGCTGGCCACTGGCCGTATTGATGATGTTTACGCTGGATCCAGAGTTGCCATTGCCGCCCGAGGAGCCATCATCGTTCTGCACCTTGACATTGGAGAGCGTGATGACCGTGTTGGGTCCAATGGAGGCAGTGGTTCCGGCGCCGCCGGGCACGCCCGTCGTCTTCTGGATGGCATAGGTGACCTTTTGGGCCGCCGCCGCCGCTGCAGCCGCGGCCGTTGCCGCCGTGACAATCTCGCCGCTGCTGGTGGTGTAGATCATGTGGTTGCCCGTGGCGCCAGCGCCGGCAGCTTGCAGGGGCGTCAGGGAGCGACCCGTGGTGTCCCGCTGCATCTGGAAGAGCAGCTGCTGCTGCTGCTGCGGGGGATTCTGGTTCTGGTTGGGATTCTGGGGCGTCGCCTGCCGCTGCTGGACGGTTACGTTCCGGAGCTGGGCCTGCGCCAGCTGGTGCTGCAGCTGCTGCTGGGCAGTGAGTGCGGGCAGCGGGCTGCTTCCGGTGTGCGGCGTAATGGTCACAATGTCACCCACAGCTGCCCCGCCACCGTACTCGGTGCGAGCGATGATCTGGGGACTGGCGTTGGCGAACTGATTGAGCAGCTGTGCCACCTGTGGCTGCTGGAGCGTCTGCTGCTGCTGCTGCTTCTGCTGGGTGGTTATCTGGGCGGGTATGTTGATCAGCTGGGCCGTGGGCAGGGCAATGGCTTGAGGAGGCAGCTGCTGCTGCTGCTGTGCCGCCTGGGGTGCAACAGCAATGGGTACAATCTCCGTTGCCGCCGTCTGAGGCTTCTCCAGCGCCGGTTCCACCTTCACAGTCACCAGAGCTGCTTCCTTTACCATCGCCTGCTGCTGCTGCTGTGGCTCGGGCTGCTCCACCTCTGCCGGCGGCTCCTCCTTGGGTGTGACCAGCACCGGCGGCGCCTGGCTGAAGAAGAGCTGCCGCTCCTTGAGAGACTCAGCCGTGGGACACACTGTGAACGTGGAACTGCCCAGCGGGCATTGCGCTAATCTCGTCTTGCGATTGCGACCAGCGCGCTTGGAGGCTTCCGCGCCAGCGCCGCCCACCTTTGGCTTCTTCTCGTCGATGCAGTCCAGCAGCTGGTCGGCAATCTCCACCTCGTCCACCGCCGCCTCGCCGTCGAGGATGCCGTTCCAGAAGCTGGTGGCCTGATTCAGTGCCTTGGGATCGTCCATGGCGCACTCCTGCAGGATGTTGTCCAGCATATGCTCGTGGTTGTCGTCCTCGTCTTCGTCGTCGCCCAGCAGATTGTTGATGTCGTTCAGCGAGTCGCCGCCACTCAGGTTGAATTCAAGGGCGGATCCCGTGCCCGAGCCGGAACAGTTGGGACTCTTGCTGCTGCCGCGCGTAGTCCTGGGCTTGAACCGTCTGCAGCAGCTGGGCGTCCGAGTCGAGATCCGAGTACTTGAAGGCGCTGCTCAGGAAGTACGAGTTGGAGTCGCTCAGCTCCTCGGCGGCACTCCGCTTGCCCAGACGATTCAGCTCCACGCTGATGGGCGTGTCCTGGGTCCAGTCCACTGCATGACCATCGCAGGATTTGCCTATATCCATATCCTCCTGGCCGTCGGACAGCTCGTCCGTGGGCGTCTTGGGCCGGAAGTGCAGCCAGTCGCGACGGATCTCCGAGAGCAGCTCATTGCAAATATCCAAACGCTGGCTGGAGGTGGGCGACAGTCCGCCCAAGTAGTCCGCATCGGCGTCTGCTTCTTCCTCGGCCGGCGGCTGGATAAACAGATCCTTGGGCCGCGCGTGCAGCTGACTGTTGCGCAGATTTTGCAGGCGAATCACATCCGGCAGCTGGTTCAGGGTGGGAATCGATTCCTCCTCCTCCATGCGCCGGGCCAGCTCCATCTGCTGTTGGACGACCTGCTGCTGATGCTGCTGCGCCTCCAGCTCCTTCTTGACCGCCGTGTGCCGGATGATACTGCTCAGCTGGGCGAGATTGACGTCGTCCTCGGCCTCGTCGTCCATGAGTTCGGGCACCGAGTCCTGCGACGTGGTGGCGGACTGCAGGACAGCAGCGGCCGTGCGAATGCTGCTCAGCGGTTCGTTGGAATCATCGGCATCGATCAGCTCGCGCTTTATCGTCTTGGCCACTTCCTCCACCGAGAGTCCAGAGGCATTCGTCGTCGCTCCGGCTGCTTCCGCTGCAGCGGCTGCTTCGGCTGCCCGGGCGGCGGCCGCTGCTGCCGAGGTGGAGGCCACCGGCTGATCCTCGCCACCCATGATGCATGCGTCCTCGTCGGCCGACAACGCCGCCTCCTGCTTTATCACATTGATTTTTTCGCTAATGCTAACATCCTTATTCATAACACTACTACTACTACTACTATTGTTGTTGCTGCTGTTGTTGTTGTTGTTGTTGTTCAACACGGTATTGTTGTTGTTGTTGGAACGGTGCTGGTGCTGATGATTGGCTCGCGGCGGCTGCAGCTGCTGCTCCAGCTCCTGATCCTTCTTCTCCAGCAGCTCTGGCGCCAGATTCTCGCAAACTTCCTTCTCCTTGCTCTCCTCCTCCTCCTTCTTGAGTTTCTGGCCCAGAACCAAGGCCAGGCGTTGGAGATACGCCCGAGGCAGTGGACCCAGTGCTGGCTTGGACTCCTGCTGCGGCACATCCTCGCCAGCCGCCGTCGATGCCACCACCTCGGAGGATCGCTTCAGTCGCTTGGCCGCGTTCAGTTCGCGCAGCTGCTGCTTTTTGCGACGCAGGCGGCGACGTTTCTGGCGCAGATCCAGCGAACTCTGAGGCAACGTAACAGCCGAACTGTAAATACCCAGCCGCGACACGTTCTCATCGTCGGTGGGTAGGTCTTCATCCTCCACCTCCATCTCCTGCCCCTCCTCCAGTTCCAGCTCCAGCTCCATCTTGCTCTCCTGAGTGGGTTCCGTTCCCGCCGCCGCTGCTGCTGCAGCTGCTGGTTTCTCAACATCGCTGGCAGGTTCCACCTTAATCAGATCCGGCGGAGCCACAGGCAGCTCACCTTCGATGGGTTTTCCGGCTGGCACCAAATCCACAACCGTGGGCGGCGAACTGGGCTTGGACAGCGGCTCGGAAGGCTCCTGCTTGAGCTTGTCGCCGCCAACGCCACACCGGTCAACCACCAGGCTCTCCATGACCGTGTAGTCCAGCTGCGACCAAAAGTCATCGAAATTCGTTGTGGCCCGGTCCAGGAGGATGCGACCGCCCCGGCCCAAGCGACGACGCGCGAAGCCGATGCAACGAGGCCTGTAAGATGATCCCCGATTCGGATTGAGTATGGGCATGGACATGGGCCAAGTTAGATGGCAACAAACCTGGGATAGTTGAGGGAGGTCAGCGTGTAACGGTATTTGGCATCCGAGCAGGCTCCACTGGACGGCCCCAGCTCCTCGTCGGCAGAGTCCCAAGGCCAGCGGCCATCCCGGTGACGTGTCTGTGAGGGGATGCAAATTACGAAGAGGATTTAGAAGGGTTTATGACTTCATTTAGGATATACTACTTACCGGCAGGTAAATACAGCTCGACTTGCGCCTAAATGCAAACGGCGCCTCCTCCTCGCTCTCGGAGCCCAGCTTGTTGCCATTCTGGGCACCGGCGCCAAAGTAGTCCTCCTCCTCGCTGTCTGCAACCGAATCGTTGGCCGCCGGCGAGGAGCTTTGCTGCCTGCTGAGGTGGTGCATGTGGTGAGGCAGGTGATGAGCTGGCGACACACCGGCGGCGCCTCCCGACGCCGGCAGGCCCGGCAAATACTGTTGTTGCTGCTGCTGTTGCTGGTGTTGCTGCTGTTGGGGCTGCTGCTGCTGGTGTTGCTGCTTGTCGCGGGGCAATTTGTGCTTGCGCTTCTTGTACGGACGCTTCTCCTTGCGACTGCTACTCCCATTGCCGCTGCCACTGTTGATGGCATCTAAAATAACGATCAAAAGATTAATTAGAATGCGAGGATAGATTAATTATAAGTTTACCCTTACCCATTGTCAGATTCGACGTGTTCAGGTACTGCGACGCTGATCCATAGACATTCGCATTGCCCGCCGCTCCAACGCCACCGCTTGGCAGCAGACCCGTGGGCAGGGCGGCCAGAATGGCACCAGCCGTTCCCACTGCCGCCGCCCCTTGTGAGTATTGATTCGTATACAATGGATTATACGCGGGTCTGCAAGGATAATTAGGGATTTATTAATACATTTATGGCTTCCAGTTAGGGTTCCTCGAAGGACGCACCTTGTGTTCTTGTACTGAGCATTCAGCTCGGAGTAGACAGCACCGTTGAAGTCGCGCATCTCGACGCGCTTCTCAAAGATGTTCACCGTCATCTTGAGATGATCGCGCTTGGTCTCCTCGCGTCGCCGCACCATCTCCAGTATAGTGGTAGCGCGCTGTAGGTCGCGTCTGTGGAGGGTAGAGAAATACAAGGATTAGTCAACGAGTCAGGTAAAGAGAAGTTGGTCTATAGCAGATGCTGGCTAATGGCGACTACCTGTATGAGATATATGGAAATTTAGCAACCTTTGACACCTTTTAGGGACAACTTAAGAGGAACCTTAAGCAAGGTAATGCTCCTAGTCAACAAATCTTGTTTAGAAATTTAGAATCTGGACAAATTAAATGCAAATTGCAGAAGAAAAGCAATAAATGCACAACTAATTGTTCAATTATACCCATTTTTTCAGTTACTTGGCTTTACTTTTTTACCTAATCATCGTGACACATGTGTAAGACGATCTGCAGTAGCAATCAAGCCTCAGACATTTTGCTATTGTTTGCAATAACTTGTAAATAAAATAGGAACTATCAATAATCATCATGAAATGGAATACTCTCAGACATAGGCCGTACAATGTCCAAGCACTATGATAAAGGGTTCCATGACTATCCATATAAAAGTACTAAGCACGATTAGCCAGCATTATTCACATAATAATAATAATCTCAACCGACATTAGGCGAACCATGACTCAATTTCTTACCGCAGCTTGAGCATCTTCTCGTAGGAGGCCTCGTCGTTTTTACGATTTTTGCGGGTTTGCATTTTCTCGGTGCGTCGGCGGAAAGCCAAATACGGATTGTTGGAGCTGGCGCCGGGTCGACTCTCCGTCTTAACAGTGAGGATCAGCGGGTGTTGCTATTGAAGACAAACAATATTAACTTTTAAGTTCGATTTAAAGAGTAGATTAAGAAGGAATACTCACCATCTTGAGGCGCTTGTTCAGCCAGTAATCGTACACGGATATACTGGTCTCATCATCCTGATTGAGCAGCGACTTGGCCTCGTTCAGCGTGACCACTGTTTGGCCTGAGCTCTTCTCCAGGCGGTCCATCATCTGCTCAAACTTCAGTTCGGTGAGCTCCAGACGCTGTTGCTGGCTGAGCCAGTCCTCATCGGCGCTGTCCATGTCGTAGTCGGGCACCTCAGTATCCAGGCCAAGCGCTGAGGTAACAGAAAGGTTTTTAGTTAGTTTAAATGCTCAATTTTTGATTAATCAATAAAGTAGGGAAACCATTTGGCTTAGTTCCTTGGTTGCTTACGTTGCATATGGATCATTTGGCGGGGCATCTTGTAGTCCGGCGGATAGTAGGCATCGTAAAAAGGCTGATCCGTCTGCAGCACCTCGGGCGTAGGGATGATCAGGCCCGTGCATATAGCACGCTGCAGATGGTGTTCCTGCGGGGTTACAAAGCCAAATTAGTTTCTAGGTTTATAGCCAAAGGAGATTCTAGGGTCAAACTTACCGACTCCTCCTCCTTCTCCATGCCACTGGGCATCTGCGGCACCGCCCGATTGATGGCTGAGTACTCGGGCAGGTCGGGCAGCTCCTCCGCCAAGTAGATGGGCATCTGCTTGGACGGATCCAGGTGGCGGGCTCTGAACGATAGCTTCGACATCTTGGCGGCTGGTTGCTTGGTTGTGTGAGTGGGTTGTTGTGGGTTTGTGTGGTTGGGTGGTGCTGGTGGTGTGTGGAACGTTTCTATTTGCTGTGGCTCTGGTGTGGAATTGGCTGCTTAGGTTGCTATAGATGCGGCGACTCCGACTCCTAGTCCGGCTGTCCAACTGCAGTTGGCCAACGGCAGCCAGGGATTTGTGCTGCTACTGCTGCTCCCGAGGGCTCTACTCCGATGCGCCGGCTTCGTTGTTAGCGTTGCTGCTGTGCCTCCTCTACTCGCTATTGAGGGTGCTGTTAGCTGGAGGTGCTCCTTGCGGATGTGGATGTGGATGGGGTTTGGGACCTGCTCCTGATCCTGCGCCGATGAGTTAGCACCGGGGCTGCGGTGGCTGTGGCTGCTCTGCCAGCTGGTTAACGCAGCCCCTGTGCCCGTTCCCCTGGCAGACGTAATGCCACTGCTGGTGCGGATCGGGTGCGGATTAGCAACTTTGGTGGCTATATACGGTGTATCCCTATCCGGATCCGTTTCGACACCCTCCCTCAACCCCGCCGCCGGCTCGAGCTTCTGCTCCTCCGCTCCGGCTCTGGCTCCGGCTCCCGCTCTCGCCTCCTCCTCCTCCTCCGCCTCCGCCCGCCGCTGCTCTACCTGATCCTCGTGGATTTTGGCCGACAGCGCCGACAGCAGGAGAATGGCCAAGGATGCGATTTGATTGCAATTACGACGACAACGCAGTGGTAGCAACAACAACAGTGACAACGACGACGGCATTTTTCACGTTGAAATCGAAGGTGCTATGTGAATTGGCATAATTACGTTCATCAAATTTGCACATTTCAGTTCATCATCGTTTTTGCTTAATCGAAAGTGTAACTCTCTCTCTTCGCTTCTCTTCTCTTTCTCCTCTCGCTCTCTTCAATCTCTCTCACTCTGCTTCTTCCGCTTCTTTGTTTTTGTTGTTGTTTATAATTATTATGCTGCTTGTTATTTCTATTCTTTGCGTAGTTGCTGCGAGTGTTGTTATCGTCGACTGATAAAAATCTACAAAAGAAACAGGGACAACAACAAAAACTAGTAAGTAAACAACGCACAGACACACGTACACCGCTCTTAGAACAACATCCTACACATGAGGGAGCGCGCGCGGGAAAAATAAGACTGAAATATACACACGTACACACAGCGGCATTTATATATTTTTGTTGCTCTGGCCGGGCTTTAAATTAAAGGAACACGCACAAAAACATTTTCGCCTTTGTGCGGCACTATGATTCATTGCCGTCGCCCGTTTCATTTTTCATTTTTTCTGTTATTAAACTGCGAAAAATGCCAAATCATAGAAAGCCGAAATAAAAAAGGCGGCATAAACAAACACACGCGCGGCGACAGACTCAAACAAACGCGGCGAATTGCACGAAGTGGAAAAAACACGAAGCGCAAAACACGACGAAAAAGTAAAAAAAAAGAACGGAGAAAAACTCCGCCTCATGTGGGTTTTGTTTTTTGCATTTAATGGCTTTATTGGTGCTCCGCAATCGAGTGCGTATGTTTTTTCGGGCTGGGATTAATTTTTCACACACTTTACCGCACTTTTCACGCACCAGCGAGCGCAATTTTGTTGATAATTCGCTCGAAAAATTTACACAAAAATCCCGATTTTGCGTATAGCGTGGTTTTGCTGGAAAGCAATAATGGCGGCCAGAGAGCCGAACACCGACGACGCTGCGGACTGCCGAGCCGCGATTAACGGGCGCCGACGGCGGCGATAACATCGAGCGGCGAGCACATAGCGGCAATTTATTTGCCTTTATTTTGCACAAAACTGTCACTGACTGTTAATTTAAAAATTTAGCATTCTGTAGTTTAATTTTTGCAGCCTGCAGTACGCTTGTTTACATATAAAAAGTGCATTTAGTTTTGCAGAAGTTATCGATATATCGCCGTTGGTTGGCGGTTTATCGCGGCCTGTTTGTCCGAAGCAACTCCGAACGTTTGGTTGGCGCCCCCTGGCGTGCTCTTCCCGCACTAAACCGAACGCTGCATGACTTTTTTTTCACAAACAAAAAAATCGATTTAATTTTTTCACGCACATTTTTCACACTGATTTTGGCTTGGCCATGCCTTCAATGGGCCCAAATGATGCGTATTTTAGCTTATTTACCACTGCCGCACCGTTTCCAGCTATATTCAAGCAGTTACGCTAGCGCAAACGATCGAAATTGTTCTTCAACAGCGGGACACGTAAAAACGTGTAAAACTTAATGGGCGGCCACCACGAATGAGATTTTCGGAGTAGTCGGAGTCGTGCAATCGTCGCAAATGTGACGAAATTATTTTGGCTACCCCTCCGGGCGAATTAATTAACCAAATCGAGTGCGGTTTTCGGCGAAATCTGTGGAATTTTGTGGGGGGTCGAATACATGCATTGGGATCGTTGGAGCCCAGCTCCATTTGTTTAATTTGTTGTTAATTTACGCAGCCCCCAAATTGCCAGCTGCCAGCTAGTGGTGGCCGATAATTCGGAGTGCGCAGGCGTTACGCTGTTTGTATCGTTTATCGGTGGTCGCTCACCAATGCGTTGGCTTACCGGAAGGTACTAACGCTAACGGCTTAGAATACGTAACGTTATATATTCTCGATCTGGATCGCCAATGGAATTGCTCGGAGCCAAAAATGAAATCAACTTATTTGAAAAAATTAGCAAAAAGGATTTTGACTGTTGGGGTAAAGGCCACTTTTCTCAGTGGCGCCGCCACTAGTTGTGTGTCGCCACCGCATGGGTAAAAACGTGTGTAAAAAGTATGTAGACAATTTATTTTTTCAGTTTAATAATTTGAATAATGAAAATAATGTTTAAGATATACCCAAAATACCAAATAAATTAGATTTTTATTATTTATTTACTATTTTCATAATATTTATTCAATAATTGTTTGATAAACCTGTCCTTGTTCGATGCTTATTCCATACATTTCAAGAAATGTAACTTTCTCGTTCGTTTAAATGCTTTTTTCTTTATTATAATCTCTTACAAGGCTTTGGTACTCGCTGTTTTTGCTTAACTTTCTTTATTTGCTAGTTACAAGTGGTTATTTTTTTATAGATTTAAAGGTGCTTGACTTGACTTTCTGCGTTTTTTGAATACAATTATTTTTTTTTTAGTTTTTTTTGTAAACATTCTGGGAGTATGCTGATTTATTATTTGGCCAAGCGTTTGATTTTTTGAATGCTAATTTGATTTGTCCAGCAAAGCGAGTTGGAAGCACCTGCTTAGTAAAAAGTAAGCCTTAAGCTTTTGTTTCGAAAGCCCAAGAAGCAGAAGAAGCCTTTTTGATTTAGTTGTTCCCACGCCGATGCCGATTCTCCAACGGTTTTCAGCTGCCTTGTGTCCACTTTATTACATTTTTTTTGTATTTCTTTTAGTTTACTTTTTTGGGGATAGCCGCACGGACGTTCACAATTACAGTTGGGGGGCGGCGGCCGCCTGTTTCCAAAAGCGATATTTGGATATTTCGCCGGTGTCAGGCGGCACTTGGCCTCTCTCTTTGGTTTCAGATGCTCGACAATGCACGCGCGCCTGCCGTCCACAACTGCCAGCCCTCAGAAAAAGGGGGTTTCTTTTCTTTTTGGGGAGTTTTAAATAATAATAAATTGCAATTGTGGGACGGCTGTCGCGGCATTGCGACCACTGGGCATGGCTGCGATGGCGTACATGATGAAAAAAACATGTCAGACAGTGGTGTCGTATGTGAAAAAGCACCATTTTGGGGGGGAGAGGGAGTCTTTCGGGGGCGTGGCACAGCTGCGAGAGAGAGATAGACTCGGGACAAGATAAATTCCAATAAATAAATTCCAATCTAGCTTCTCTCTCAGTCGCAGGCTGCGGCGCCTGCGCTCTTAAGACGGTGGCGGAACATATGCGCGCCACCTGGCGGCCTCGATGCGAGAGTGGTGTGTGAGTTGAGGTGAAAGTGAGAGCGAGAGTGGTGTGGTGGGAAGGTGAGCGAGGTGATCTGAGGTGGATAACTCAATAGAAGAAAATCTGAATTATTCTGTAAAATTCAAGATGGAAAAATCGAATAAAAATCAAAAGATAAAAGCAACTGCTGAATCTTCTAGAGAGTTGGTTTCTTTCTTTGGGTCTTTAGTGTTTCTTACTGAGTTGTTCGCCTTTAAGTTTTTTCTTTGCAATATTCAACAACCAATACCAATATTAAGTTTAGTAGCGCTCGGCTATTATTGGTAAGATCTTTGATATTAATTTAGTGCTTTTTGTATTGTGAGGAATCTATGGATGTGAAGCTCAGCCCACAAATATAGGGCTCTCGAAACGGTTGCGTAATTACTTTATAAAGATTCTTTGATCTTTCGATATTAAGAGATATTCGCGCCTACAAGTAGTAAAAATTCACCATTGTTTTTGTGGTATTCATGAGTGTTTTGATTTAGTTTCTTCTAGGTGCTTCGCTAATTCTGTAACTGCATTGTACTTTCTGTATATATTTCGCTAAAATTTAGTGAGTGTCTTCAGGTGTCATTGAGTGTTCTAAATATTCGTTTTACTTGTCATTTGAATATTGTATGCTCTACAGGTGTGCCTCTAGTGGAAGAGTTGTAGTTCTATGTTCTAAATGTGTAGTTCTGTTTTGGAAGAAAGTTAGTAAAAAGAATAGTCGCAAGATCAAACAGAGTTGTTAGTATAGAGTGATAGAGAGATAGTTAAACGAATAGAAAGATATACAGAGAGATATAGAGAGGAGGTACAGAGAAAGAGAAATATATAGAGAATGTTGTTGTTGGCGCTGAGAGATAGAGATGTTGAAGGAACTACAAAAAGTACTAAATTAAAATAAGTTTTTGTTTGCACTACAAATCCATGTGTGTAAGTTTTCAACTTCATTGCCTCGTTGTTAATTATGTTAATTTATGTTTTTTGTTTTGTTTGTATTGTTAGTAAACTGTTTAAACGCATTAACCGTCAATCAATCAATCAAATACTGGTTATAAGAATATTGTCAACATTCACAAACCAAAATCGGTTAGATAGTTAGTGGTTAAGTATATATATATATAAGTTTATCTGTTATCGAACAAACCAACATACCAGGAAAGCAAGAAACTATACAAATCGAAACTAAAAAACGAATGGTGTAAACATTGCATTTGGGGATTTTTGTTTTTCGCTAAGTGTACGGGAGAGGTGTTGGAAAGGGGGGGTTGGAAGGAGGGTGCTGGATCGAGTGTGTGTGTGTGTACCACCGAGATAGAATCGGCTAAAATATCCGAATATATCCCATCCGTCTACGAGGCGAGGCAAGAAGAGCGAACTAAGAAAACGGTGCGCAACTGTACTTGACTTTTGGTTTAATTCTTGATTTTAAAAGATTTTTTTGCTTGAGACTTACCTGGGCCCAAAAGCAACGAAACTTTGAAGTTTAGCATGCTTCCCGGCTGGACGGAAATGGACAATCGATCTATTGCATATTTTGGTTAATTTCGTTAAGCATTTTTTGTTTAGTAACTAAAGCCAAGTATAGAGGGGTAAGTACATATTTTACAAATGCGTGGGCAAAGGTGCACGAATGTTGAAAAGTTGAGTAGTTAAGTGAGTAGCGATTAGGTAAAGCAAATCGAAGCCAAAAGTTAAGAGTAAATTTTGCTAGATATAAAGGTATATATATATTTAAATATATATATATATGTATGGTAAAAATGGTTGTTTATTAGCCAATTTTCAATTATACAAACGAAAAGGTTTACGCTTAAAATACAAAACTTCAAGTCGAATACTCTAGTCGAGATGATAATCATAACCATTATTAATTAATTAATTAATTAATTCATAATAATATTAATCCAAATTCAAATTCAAAAATCATAAGCTATGTAAGCTACAAGTTCCGATTCGATTCGATTCGTTTTTTAAAACTATCACTAGCATGAATGAGAATTGAGTCAATTTCAATTTCACAATGATGGGGGACTTGGGGTTTCGGGTTTGGGTTGGGGTTGGGCTTGGGCTTGGGGTTCAAGGTCTAGGATCCAGGATATCTTCTACTTACGAGCTAATTATCACTTGTTGAACATAAACCAAAGGGACCAGGGTGATCGGTACTTTATACAGTTTGGTGCTGGTGGCAGGTTGTTCTATGAGGCTAACTAACTACACTAAGATCGATATAGGCTACGGCTACCAGAGTTCGGTCTCATTGTTGCTTCGTTACGTGATATGATGCGTGGGGTTTGAACCGAGAGTACAGCTTAAAGGCTAGGATATCTAGGGGTACAGAGAGTATTAACAACAAATCATCAACGTGTGTTATGCATATGCAGTTCGCTTTTCCCACTTTGGAATAAACAAGATGAGCAAATGTTCCACTTGGTCACTTGGTCACACTGGCAAATACTTTTGGATGATCTTTGATATTTCTTTGGGCTGGCAATATGTACAGGCCAAAAGTAATTGGCTAGTTATTCCAAGTTTACATAGATTTCGATTTTCGATAAATTTGTATAAGTACTAAGGTCTAGTTTGAATCGATTACTGATTACTGTTTATCGGTTTCGGTTTTAGTTTCGGTTTCGGCTTGTCCCTCTGGTCGGGGGGCATTTACAAATGTAAGTAACAACGAAATCAAAATGTAATAATTACTACGAGTCCTACTTAAGCGCTACATGCTTCAGCTTTAGCATCAACAACATGCAATTCAAATACCGAGTACTGTGATTCGATTCGATTCGATACGATTCGATCTCAAGAACACTGTGCATCCAAAGCTGGCTTCAGTTTGTGTGTTTTCAGTGTGAGTGTCTAGTGTTTGAGTGGGAAATAGAAAGCCTTCTGTCTGTAGAGCTTTGGATTGCATTCACATTCCTCGGGATCGGGTTCTCGAGCTATCGCTGGGTGCTGATCTAACTACCCGGAGACCGTCTTTGTGTGCTCCAAAAAATCATTCGTAAATCGTAAAGAGTAACCGTAATTAAATCAAATCAAGCTACAAATCATACGCTTAGAGAGAGCGAGAGAGATAAGGAGGAGAGAGATAGATAGTGGTGAGAGTTCGTGTAGGATTACTGTATGTTCTGAGTGTTGTGTTGGTTGATTTGTGTGTGTGTTGATTTCTGTGGTGATCCTAACACTTTCTATCTGCTGAGCAATTGACCCATTAGCCATGACACTGTCATTGTCACTGCCACTGCGATGGGTATGAGATGCAGCTGGCAGCCGTTAGTGTGTAAATTTTTACTAGAATTGCACATATCTTCCTCACAAAAGCACATATGTCCATTGCCTGAACTTTCCATCATGCACACGTGATCGACCATGAATAAATTGATCTGTAACTGTGACGTACACATGCGCCGCACCACCTCGTACGCTAAAAAAGAGATCGAGAGAAAGGGGAGAAAGAGAGAAAGGACACGCAACAAAGATCGCGTCAATCAATCAGTTATAGCTTTTATCTTAATAAATTTGAGCTTCGTCACGGTCGCCATGTACTCACGTGATCTCTGATGCCGCACCATCTTCACGCAGCAACCGTTGCAGGTCATCAAGGGAGGTTGGTCCCTCGGCAAGGCCGTGTAATTGAAAGGATCCTATAGAAATAACCTCTATGTGAATCAATGTAAAGTTAAAACTCTCTTCAGTACAACCTTGCAGCGGGCATCTGTCCAGGAATCGCACTCATAGCAGTATATCGATCGCGCTATATGAAAAGATGATCATTAATATCCCATACTCAACAGGCGGCTTCTTTTCTTTGTTCATCTTTCGTCTAGTTTGAGGTTAGGTTAAAATGTTCGGGTACAGTAACGCCAAAACGTGCATCACACAAAAGCATGCCAAGAGTTGCCAACACAAACAAACAGCAGGCAGGCAAGAAACATTTATTGATGCCAGTTTCGAAATTAAAAGGTGGCTTGTTGCGTTACTTTTGAAATCGTGGTGGTTATTTTTGAAGTTTTGGAACAGGAAGTGGGTTCTATAAAATACTTAAATATTTAACAAATCTTTCAAACTATTCTAAATACTTATTTGCAAATTAAAGATAAGATAAATAAAAAGAATAAGAGATATGTGTTGGATTTATATCAGGGTTGCTCTCAATGGGGAAGTGTCTTTCTAAGGCATGCACTCACACTCACATACCGATACACCACAAACAGACGCACACACAAATATCTAGGATAAAAGTTTGATATTCTGGATAAAGTTAGTTTCAGAACCTTTTTGTGACACAAACCTAGGAAATTAAAAATAACAAGAAGTTCCGAAACACACTGTACCACAGAGTTCTTCCAGACTTAATGAATTTTTATAGGAAAGATCAAATGAAGGTAAGTCAAATGAAGGTTTTTATCAATAAAAAAAAAAACAAAGCCTTGCCTGGGTGCTAAACTTAACTAGAGAAAAAAGTGCAACAGAAGGAAAAGTGAAAAGTGAGGAAAGAGTTAAAAGGGATGCCCCGATAACTGAACTGATATATTTTTATTTATTGGAGGCAAAGCTTTAGAAATGAGCGAGAGAAAGAGAGAGCTCCGATATCGGTATCGGATATGAAAAACGAAAAGATCTTAAGTAACACTGATAATCCAAAAATATTCCTTAATATTCATTGCGAACTCGAAGTAAACCGACTCGAGTTTGTTAGAAATAGATAATACATATACTTATGCATGACTCTTATTATCTTATTTTGTTTTTAATGTTTTGTTTTTGGCAAAAAAGGTAATCGATAGGTTTTAAGCAAATTCAGTTTTGAAAAGGCAATGGACTCATACTTTGACATTCGGCTGAGGCCTGCGGAATCCATATGAAAGTTAGAAATCCGAATACGGCTGCAAATAAACAATGGAAGAGAAGAGAGCAAAGTAGAAGTGGGCAGTAGAAGGAGCACGAACTGAAGAAACCAAATATCAAATGGGCGGGCGCTGGCTGGGCTCCATGGCAAGTTCAATTCCGAGCGGGGTCAACTGTACCTGCCTTGGAGCGATCAGCTGAGTGTGGAGAGAAAGGTGGAGTTGGTGGTGGTGGGTAATGGGTGGTGGATGGTGGTTGTGGTGAAATGTCGACACTCTACACACGCCGGAAATCGTTCCTGTGCACACACAGAGTTCCAAATGCCATTCGTTTCCACCGCCTACTCGAAAGTATACTTATAGTTTTACCAAGGTGAGAGACAGTGTTGTAAAAGGCACAGAGGATAGACAATTTACAAATTACGTTTACATTTTTGGTGTGAACTTCACTGCAACTCAAGACGCATACGTGTTGTTTGTTGTTGTTGGATGTGACCAGGAATATATGCAATATTAATGGGTTATATAGAATGTATAGAGTACAGACAGCTGCTTATAGTCGATATATAACGGCATTTACAATCAACGGCACGTACGAAACGAAACCAATAAGGGGAAAAACCAAACGAAACTCAAATCGAACGCAACAATTTCTTTTTTCTTTTTTCACGTTTTTTTACAGGGGATTATTTTTTGTTTCTTTTAAGATTAGTACAAAAACTGAAGGTAATTTTGTTCAAATCGAAATTTGGGGGAGTGGGCAAGGAAATCATACGCAAAAAAAGGAAACTTACTTGGAAAACAATTATCGGTGGTAGCGAATTTTGCCAATGCCAAAAAAACTATGTTTTGATTTTTGTTTACCGATGGAAAATGAAAAATAAAAAATACAGTAAAAAAATGTTTTCAATCAAATTCAATTGAATAGTGAATGGCTTAGCAGCTACAATATATAAAAGCAAATGAAAATCAATCATCTCGTTCGGTGCCCTATATCTAAACAGTTCTTTTCGATCGATCAGTTTGCACCTGGAATGGAATTTCCCTAGCTTTTCATTCATTTTGTGAATTTAATGGAATTCGGTTCCTGAGAACTTGCTATTTCAAGGAATTACTATGATAATTTAAATATAAAATACATTTCCAATGCTATTTCAGGGTATTTAGTAGTTAATTTTCTCATTTTTCCTACATCTCCCTGCGGCTAGACATCTAATAATCTTGTATTATATACATTTTCTTTGATCTGTGTGAGAATACGATTTGATGGTCCATAAAGCAGCTGGAACTTATGCTGGCTCTTGTTTATTGTTTCGGCTTCTGTGTTTATCATTCATATTCGCTATGGTGTTGACCTTTGTTGTTCATTAATAATTTTTATGGTTGTTTCTCTGGCTCTTTATCTGTGATATACATATATTTTTTTCGATGCTTGTGTTTGCGTTGGGTGAGTGAAGGGATTACCTGTTACGATTAACAGCCAATTGCCAGCAGCAAAATTTCCCTTGTTCCACATTCTGGGGTTAATCCGACGACTCCACCCACCTGTAGTGGGTTTACTTATTAATTGTTTGGATTTTATGTTATTTTTAATAAATTATTATATTTTTTACCTGGTAGTGGAGCTTAATTATTGTAGTTTTGTACTGTAATTTCTGTCTCTCCACTCAAGTCCTGCTCTTGCAGCGAAGCATTGTGCTGCCGTCACTAAAAGTTGGTTGATTTTTATTTTAATTATCAGTAAATATATTTGAGGAAAAATAGTAATAAATTAAGCTCGTAAACATATACATTTCCAGCTCTTTAAACCAAGATTATGAGCTTTAAATTTCACAATAGTTTTCACACAAAAATTCCCTTAAATTTCCCCTTTAAAGTATTTCTATTTTTATTTTTAATTCAGGACGCCTTCCCTAGAGGCAGTATAGGAACCTCAAAAATTAACACTTTCCCTTAGTTACTCTGGCTTCCGATTTATGGCTCTTTAATGGTTCACATGTGCGAGGGTCGGCCCTGGAGTTTGTGTTTAATATGATTTGTGGCTTCCCATTTGATGGCAACACTTTAAGTTCCCGTGAAACACAGAGTCAAAAATGTGCGCACGTCAATATGACAATATAAATATATGGCTTATATTATATATAGATTGGTATGGATAGAAGTGGATCAAAAACAAGGCCCTATAAATAGAGCCGCACAACCTCTAATAAGTGTTCTAGGTCAGTCGGTGTGTGTCGTCGCCGTGAGTGTGCCTGCTGCGGGCGGGGTCGCCTCTGGTGCTCTGTGTGTGAGTTCAAGTCATGGCTGCTGCTGATGTCAATGGTTTTTCTGGCTATTTTCTCGCGTGAAAATGTGATTGACCGGCTGCTCAAAAGCTGGGACAGTATCACTCGCGGGTCTCTGCATTTTACACACACATTTCGTTCGGTTCGCATGAATTTATAGTGGCATTTTTTGCATTGAACTTTGGCAAAGTGTCAAAATAATGCGAGGGCGGGCGGCGGACTGGCAAAGCGAGGGGAATGCTGGGGCACCGCAGACAAAAACTATTTATATTTATATGTGTGCCACCGCTAAGAATACTCTTTAAGCGGATAGAAATTGAGGGGATATGATTGACGGGCTAGGTACCGTGGAAAAAAGTGATTTTATAAATTATTATCCAATTTCTAATTAGTTTCACAATGATTTTCTCTAGGAAAACACTAGTTTTGTTGCCTAAAAGTATGCAATAAAATATTTTCATAGGAATTTTGGGAAATAAAAATGTGTTTTATTGTTTAAACTATAAGTTTATCATACCTTCTAGTGTTACAAGGCAACTCTTACCAATTACCACACTATTTACTGGATATATTATACTTAAAAGTGTATTTAATCCATATAAAAGCAATGTAGATTTAATTAGCTTTTTAAAGAACCTAGATTTTAAATAAGTACTGCTTAATTAATTATTTATTTAAATTCCCAGACATTTTTCATAATTCCACACTTCTTTAGGTAAACTGTATGCATTTCCTAAAATAATTCAAGGAATCTACACAGAATTGTTAACCTTCTTCAAGTAAAATATCCCAAAATCAATAAACCCATATACCCTCCGGTAATATCTCGGATCCTATCTGGATCATTAAACTGCCTCAGCTGGCTATTCCTATTTTTCAGGTTAAGGCTTTGGCTGGGCACCACTAAATTTAGCGCAATGTTCCGCCAATATATCGAGCACTCCTCCGCCACAATGGCACCATGGCACAGTGGCAAGTGGCAAGTGGGTCGAAATGTGGTTCAGTGGCCGCCGACGCCTCCCGTTCAACAAGTGTTTGGAATGCCGCCCCGTTTTAGCCATGGTTCACATTTCATTAGCCCATTCATCACAAATTTTAATGGCACTAACGAGCTAATTGCAGACTGGGTCATCCCGCCCAGAATTTAGTTGGGATTTTCGCTTTTAATAAGGGCCTCTAGATAGAGTCTAGAGTCTCCCCTGACTACTTGCCTTAATCCCGGAGTTACTGGCTTACTGAAGTTGGCCTTTCGTCCATGTTTTGGCCCAGACACACGCGAGTATTGATTTTCGTGTGCGCGCCTGCAGCCTCACCACTTTCCACACTTTTCCTTTCTTTTCACACTTTTCCTGGTGCTGCTCGACTGGGCCGTTGTTTCATAATAAGTACACACGGATCGATGGGGCCGCAGCTTAACTGGGCCAAGTCTCGTTCTTAGCCTAAAGCCTAAGGCCTAATGCAATTTGCATTCGACGACCCTCGATGCGGTTGCGGTCGCGGTCACATTTGCTGCTTCGATTTTCCACCTTGTTTTCCACTGTGTTTTCCTATTGATTTCGCTCACAACACTCTTGAGTGCAGCATTCTTTTTTGGCCTTTGATTTTCCTCGAGGGGCTTTTCGCCTAACCGTCTGCACTTGCCAATTGTTTAATTCACTGATTTGTTGCTGGAAGCATTTGTTGTTAGCAATTTCTGCTTGATTTTTCAGTAACTTAGTTTGGTTTTATTTTTCTTTCTTGGAAGGCAACACGCAACACGACATGGACAACGACTGCGGCCGAGCGAGCGGAGTGGATTTTCCGATTTTCCCTTTACGCTTTTTGACAGTTTTGGCGCATGACGCTTTTGACGTATGCTGCGCTGCAGCTTTTCCGCAAATGCAGTGTTGGGAAAAGGCAAGAGAAAAGCTCTCAGCATAAGCTTTTCCGGGGCGGTATTTTTAAAAGGGAAATTAAAAATTTAAAAGGAAAATAGAAAGAGATTTAAGAATAATATTTTGATTTAATAAATAATTGTCTGGGCCAAATATTTATAAATTAAACAATTAATAGGATATATTTCAGTTAATGTTTTTTCCACTTTATTGTGAACAGATGAGAATACAAGAAATTGCTTTTGTTGTTTGTAGAATTTGCATTTTTAAGGCAGCTTACACATTTAGGTATTAGTTAAATAAAAAATGAACTTTTCATGAATAAATACACATAAATACACACGAACGGGGGAAAGTACACGACATAAGTATATGATAGACACTGCAAATGAATGGGTTTCTCCCTTCTCTAACTCTCTAGATTCGAGTTGCTCGAGTTTCTTAATTCCTAAGCATAATCGCGGGCTCCTTCCAGTTTGCGCATCTGTAAAATATATAGAAAATATATTGATAAAAAAATTAATTTATATTTAGGGTTTATTAATCAAACAGGGATGCAAACCGCTTAAAAACACAGGTACGGTTCTTGGATTATTGGAGCCATTCTCAGGGGCTTACATTATTTTTGGCATGCGGGGTGGTTAGCGCTTTTAATATACGTAAATTTGCTAAAGCGATACAAAAATATATAATTTCAGAAAATTATAAATTTTAGATGGCCATGAGTTAGAGGTTTATCATTTTTTCAGAGTAAAGTTTTGAGTTTTAGAGGGTTTTATGGCTTAGAATAGATTGTATGTTAAGAAAACAGTTTGAAATCACTTTAAGATAAGCCTAAAAGTATGCAATAAAAACTAAATGCTGTAACTCTTTTTTGTGGCATACTTTTAGGCGTTTCGAGAGATTTTTGACACTTTCAAAACAAAGTTTGAAAATTTAAGGTCCAAAATATTTTGTTAAGAATGAACCGAACCGAAATGAACTGGAACGAGTTCGTAAAGTAAGCTTTTTTTGGTTCTTATCGCGGTTCGGGTTGCATCCCTGAAATTAGGAAAGTCATAGTATTTACAATGTGGTGAGAGATGTGTGTGTGTGTCTGTGTGTGTTTGTATGTGAGGTGTGTATAATAAGTGATCACTGATCACTGATCAGTAGAAGGACTCCTCGCTCCAGGCGCTAATCAATCGTACTCTCACCTCGCGTTCATCGGCGTGCGTTCGGTACTTCTCCGCCGCCTCGTTCGTCTTCGGCGCCGGCTTCGCCTCCAGCACCTGAGTGTACAGCAGGGCGGCGGCCACGCCTCCCAGCACGGGACCCGCCCAGTAGACCCAATGGGCGGACCAGTTGTCGGTGGCAAAGGCAGTGCCCACAGTGCGGGCGGGATTCATACTGGCTCCAGTGTATCGAATGGTGCCCAGGTGACCCAAAGTCACCGCCATGCCAATGGCCAGGGGCGCCGTGTAGCGGGAGTCCGGTTTGTTGGGATCACAGGCGCCGAACACCACGAGGACGAGTAGGAGGCCCAGGAAGAACTCGATGCCCAGACCCTGCAGTTCGGTGATATTGGGCGCCAGGCTGGTGTGACCCAGGCCATTGTAATAGTCGCGATCGATGAGGATCTGCGGGGGGGTGGATATATAAGAATTATATTTATTAAATAATTTTATCCCTAAATTTATATCAATAATAATTATATTATATTTATAATAATTAAATTATACCTGAAGTACTTCGATCCGAAGATTTTAAACATAATAAACTTATATCAAATATAACTAAAAAAATAAAACTTCCTTAAATATATTTTTAACTCGATAAATATCACCTCTTTAAGTATGCTATTTTTAGCCTAAAAAAGAAGGAACACTTAAGCTGTGCATCAAGAATTTCACAGATCGAGTGTGTACTTAAATACTTATCATCGGCATGACTTCATAAAGACTCTCGACATTGTCGCCAGCCCCTTCTCATTTATCCACTCAACGAAAGGGGAGCAATTGTCGAAAGCCGAGTCACTTTTTTAAGCCACCACCGGATGTGGGGCAATCAAAGCCGCGAAAGATAAATGACACAAGACCATGCTTAACATTTCATTGTTTTCCAAAAAAAAATAAATTACGTAATCTGAATAGTTTTCAAAGATTTAAAAATAGTTTTACTTTACTCTAGAAATGTTTCTATCCAATTGTTTATCAATTTACTCACCCTGACAGCTGCAGTTCCAGCAATGGCTCCCAGGCACTGGAATACCACATAGAAAATGGCCCTGATGAAGCTGATACGTCCTGGCCACCAACATTCCAGCAGTGACGGCAGGATTCACATGTCCGCCACTCAGGTGACCCACAATCTGTTAATTAAAAGGTGAGAATATTATATAGTTTTGGGAATTATTTGAACTACTCACCGTTATGGCCATGAAGATGGCCAGGCCAAAGGCCAGCGCCTTAAAGGTTCCATCCTCAACTTGTGTGCATGCTCCGCAGGCAAAGAAATTAAGGATCAGATTACCCAGAAATTCTCCAATCAGGGCCTGCCATAAACGCAGCTCCTTGGATTTGAGCTGAAATAAATAATATAAGTATTACGTATTAAATAAATATAAGTTAGAAAAAATTAATATTAAACTACATTTTAAATCATTAGAAAATTTAAAAAGTTTAAAATTGAAACCATGAAGCCGAAAAGCGACAGAATATTTATTTATTTTTTTTATTTTGTACAAGTTTTAAATTGAAGCTTCTTAATATTTGCTTAATTCCATTTATGATTATTTTTAGAAATGTTTTCTTTATTTTCCTTTAATATTTCTTAATCCCAACTCACCTCATTGAGACCCAGTGAGTACTCGAACTTTCCCATCTTGTGCGCTTGGCTTTCCAACTGAAACTGGACAAACTGAAAAAGAAAAAAGGAAAACTATGAGTGAGGTATTTCTGGTTAGTAAAATGCAAATGTTAATCCGAATTGCAAATTAAAATGGGTATCAACATGGAAGTGGACATTTGTCGGACCTAATGGCCACTTTTTTCCCCTCATTTAAGGTGCGAAATATTGCTTTGGCCTTTGGTGACAGCTTAAGTGGCTGTACTTCCGCTGCAATTGTCTTGGTTCCTAATCGGTTGACACATTTGTCTAGTCAGTAATTAACATGTTTATTTACAGGTTAAAATTAAGTAAAGGTTGGAGGTTAAGCTCAGCAGAAAAAGAAAGATCAGGATTTATAATTAAGGAATAGTTTTAAAAATGTTTCCTCCTAGCTTATTTATATTATAGCATATTACAACTTCCTCATTGCATATTCTACACTTAACCTTGTAAAGACAACCTTTTTTGCAGTGATAAAGATATTATCTTCCCCATTTTATTCTTATTTTTCCGGTTAATGTTTATAAGTGTCGAAAGTGGGCAATTAAGGGCACCCCCTTAATTCTCCACCAACTCGATCTTATCGGCGTATGCAGTCGCCTGCGATAATATATATTTTTAAGCAAACAGAATGTATAATATTTAATTGGCAACAAGTCGTAAAAGTGAGGTAAATATTTATTTGAGTGCGACACAAGCAGAACAACACTTGAGTATCAGAAGTGTTTAACTTGGGGTTAACTCGGGTGAAGCTGCCTGGGGATTTAGGCCTGTTTTTATAGAGTGGAAACAGCTTGGAATCAGCTTGAAATCATCTGAGACTCTGTTTGCTTTGCTGTTCTTATTTGGCGCAATGCGGTCACGAACATTTATTTGCCGGCCAGGCCCAAAAATGGGCTAAAACTCGTTGGCCATGTTGCCATCACAACCACACACAGCAATATCAGCATCTAGCATATTCCATTTGTAATTTGTCTTTGCCATCAATCAGTGAACGTTCAATGTTAATTCCCATTTTCTATGCTCTGAAAAATATTTCAAGTTGTTCATCATTTTTCACTTTTTTGTTTTTGGTTTTTTCTTGACTTTTTTTAATGCAATCTTAATGAATTTCTTGTTTATTTGCGTCATCTATGCGGTCCCCTATCGATATCAGACAATAGACTTCGAGTGCTCTGATATGGAAACGCGCTGTTCCATTCCTTAATTGAGGCGCTGGAGGAGTGTGCTGTGGATGAGCAGATAGTAATTGAATTGACTTAAGGTTGGGCCTGTTCCTCCTCACTCATCTCGGGATAAGTGCCATACCTTGTAAAACCTTCCCACACAAACGCTGCCATTGATAGAGAGAAAACCCCATGAGAACCCATGGATCTCTAGACATTTGTCATCGCTTAATCATCCCAAGCATTGTAAAAATATATTGATTCATTAATTTAAGCATGTAATTATATTCCTTATTAGCTGCCATGAGTGTTATTTTAATGGGAAACCTTCCGACCAACATTCCCTAGCTGAGATTCCCATCGTCTGACTCTTCCAGGGTTAATTAAAAACCCTATCAGGCTGGGGTTGTAGAACAATAATAACGAAAAAATCTGGAACCATTAATCGGCTTTGATTAAAGTTTACTTTGCGATTATTTGCGAGGCGATAAGTTGGTTTCTATAATTGGAAACCTTAGAAGCAATCCGAATGTATTCACCATTTGTGGAATTTTCAATAATGCGCTAATAACTTAATAGGGAAGGCGGCGAGTGTCCGTGCTAAATCGCATAATATCCGAACTATAAAGTAAAAGTTTGCTCAACAAATTAGCACAAACGGCGAGAACGAAACACACAAAATTCACACATATTTTTGCACACTTATAAAAATTGCATTTCAACGCATTTCGCATTGATTTCTCGTAATTCCAAGGTGCATATCCGAAAACGTGTATGAACAGAGGGTTCATGAACTTGAACTGAACTTCGCAGGTCGGCTAAAAATGTGTTCCAATAAAATTTAATTATATGCAAATAATGAAGAATATCGTAAGGGAAATGCGACATCAGACAAAGACAGACGTCGTTGGTCGTTAATTAAAAAAACATCGAGATAACGAGGTTATAAATCTTTCCTTTGCTGGAACCGATGATGAGCTAATATCTTGTGTTTTTGTTTTTTCTTTGAAAAGTTTTTATTGTTGACATGGGAACAGGTGACAGAATAATGTTGTAGGCTTTAATAGCACCTGGTTTTTGAGTTATTTACTTAACAATTTGAAGTGGGTTTTGGGCTTAAATTGAGTGGAGAAGCTAAGAAATTTATATTTAAAAAATATGACTAACTGCTGCATTTGTAGAGGGTTTTAAAAATATTATAAAGAATTAAGTTGCGCTATAATTTTGTAAATGATGAATTTCTTAGGCTGTATTTTATTCCAACTGTTTTTTCAATCTAACTATTAAATAAATTTCTTATTGTTTGGTATTTAAGTAAAAATGGTGTCCTCTTAGTCCTAAAATTCCCTAAAAAGTATATAAACTTTACTAAATTTTTAGTGGAAAAGTTAAAAGTTAACTTGGCATTGTTTTAATTAATTGCTTATATAAGATCTAGCCCCAATTGCGTACGCCTGTCTGATGGCATTTGCCGATATAGACATTTGCAATTGTTAGAGCCGCAACTTTTGTCACTTAAAAAGCCATAAAACTTACTTAAGCTTTAAATTTGTATGCAATGCGAAACGTGGGCAGTGCACGGGGATAAACAAGAGGGGAAAGGCAACTCAAGGAAGAGAGTACAGAAGCAATTGCAGAGTTAATAGCCGCGAAACTCCCACACGTGTTTGCTCTGTGTGTCTGCTACAGTGGAGTCACGCTAAGAGCTAACTAGTAACAGGTAACAGGTTACAGGTAACAGATAGCTCTGCCAATTACCAAATCATTTCACTTTTGTTCGGGGCGGAGCCATCAATCATGAGTGTCAGATATGAACTGAATGCCACCGGCAATGGGGATTAACAATAAACATTACCATACATCAGGGGATCAGGGCCCGTGCCCGTGCCTAATTAACCGCACAATAGAGGGGAATATATGGAATATATAGAATACATATAAATCCTAAAAGCTTAAACAGATCACACGACCGCATCCATTTCACGCAACGCTGGCTTTGCAACAATAATAAAGATTAATCACAACAATCTGTGTAAAATTTTTAAATATCTTTTTTTGGCAGCCCCAAGCACTCTTGTATTTTTATTCTATTCTATATCCGCGGCTTTTAATTTCTGGGAATTACTCGGTCTAAAAGTAAAATCGCAAATGAATACATAAATTGTGATATTTTTACGATTGACACATGCGAGCATTCGCTCTGATTTTGTTTATTCAAACGCAAGAGAGGGAGTAAACGTGCAAAAAGCTCGAAAAATAAGACAGATCAAACAAGATGTCACAAAGCATGTTAGAAGAATGTTGTAAAGGAAAATATACGAAAGGGATTCGACACTGGGAGAAATATTTCTTATTTACTTGGAATATATATTTAGTTTAATTGTTATTTCTATTTAATATTACCTAGGAGGGGTTTTAGTAATATTTAATTAAAAAAATTGGTTATGGAAGTTAGATTATGAGGTGTTAATATTTTATTGATTTCCAAACGCTTGCTAACGGTTGCTGATAACTTATGACAATATTACACTTAAATATGTAATAATTATTGGAATTTTAACTCAAAGTGCACCAGAAAATATGTATCCTTAAAATAATACATATTTTTTGGCATAAAGTTATAAACAATTTTGAAATCGTTTGTTTTGATTAAATTTAAAGGTAATTTATGTCTTATTAACGAAGAAACAAAAGATCAAAATTTATATTTTCCTTCGATCTCTTTAAGAATATATTCCTAATAACAAAACAATCCTTCAAAAAGTCAATTAAAAATATTTTTTAGCCTTTCAAACCCCTCATATTTACATAAATCAACACAAAGTTAATAATTTGCTCTCAAGAATATCAACACTTTCAATTAGAAGTTTACCTTGCCGTATGGATATTAGCTCACTTTTGCACCTTGCACTCGCTAACGAACTTGACTCAACGGAACAGTAACAACTGACACATTAACTTGCACTTAACAAATATTTAATTGTGGACAGGAATATAAGGGGTGAGTTCGCCTTTCAAGCGATCCGCGCACTTTGACTCGACGACAAAAACTGCGATCGCTTTTTGGCAGCGGAAAGCCAAAGCCCCCCAAAGCAGAGGAGAGAGCGTCATGTAAGAGAGCTCCCACTGAAAATCGGAGAGAGCGAAAGAGCAAAATTCTAGAATTAATCGTGGAGAGCGCGGGCGCAACGGACGAATTAAAAGGTTTGAGATTATCTCGAAATAAATAAATAAGGAAATCACCACTCACAAGCGAGGTTGAGAACCGTATAACTAAACACACCACAGCTTAGCTTAGACCCCAACCCATTTAAAGACAATCAAAATAAAATCTATCAGGCAGGCTCCGGTTTTCACTTTAGTTTTTCGTTTTCGTTTTAGACCAAAATCGTACGTTTTCGTTTTTAGGTGCTCCGGTTTTCACAAACTTTTTGTCATCGTTTTGTTATCGAAATATTTAATTATTTTTATTGCTCAAACAGTTGACTTGGATGTTTTGAAAAGTAAACGGAATGTTTAAATGGCTTTACTTTTTTTAATTGTTTGTTTTAAACCCAAATAAATGCAGAAATTGTTTATTTATCGGTTCAAGAGCGCTGCCACTCTTTAAACAGGAAATTTTATACCTTTTTAAATGGTAAAAGTACCATTTAAACAATAAAATTAAACTGTTTTATTTATTAAAACCTTTCTTATCTTCTTTGAACATAATTAATGCCCTACTTTTAATTTTACAAGCATTTCGACCAGATTGTTTCGTTCCACCAACAGTACAGCACTGGCAACCAAAACGAAAGTTGTTGTTGCCGACGGCAAATATTTTATTTGCGAATTCGAGGTGGGGTCAGAAAATAATTATTTAAAAGTAATTACGAGCTAGATTGATCTACTGATGGTGTGAAATAAACATCAATAGACCAACGAGCCAACTATTTTGCAATTAAGAACCGATTTGATGTAGAAAAGGCGTTTACTTTTCATTTCGACAAGACAAACTTGCCCGTTTTGAAAACGAAAGAATCTTGTGAAAGTGAAAACGGGAGCACCGATTTTCGTTTTCGAAAACGAAAACGAAAGAATCTTGTGAAAGTGAAAACCGGAGCCTGCCTGTAAATTACGCCCGCAATCAGTTTAATGCCAATTTATGGCATGCAAATAATAATAATTATTAAATGTGAAATTGAAAACCAAACCCAAATCATCATCTAACGTCAGCGCGTGACGTTTGCAGGAAAGTTTCCACATTGCTTTTCTGCTTATCACAGAAATCAGTCAAAAATCGGGTTGAAATCAGCCCGAATTCGTGTCTCTGCAAACAATTTCTTTAATTAATTTAGTGTGTGCTCTTGAGGGAACACTGAACTTTTCCACAGACATGATTCAATAAAATGATAAATTGACGTAAAAGCAAAATTCACGCTATCTTGGCTTATTATTTGTCTTAATAAATTAACAATTGTGGAGCAAGGTATAAGGGAAATCGAGAGTTCACCAAATCCAAGCACACTTTTACGAGGCGCCATAAATTTATGGCTGCTAGCTGGCGCTGTAAAATTGACTTGGCGTGTAGATGGGATGTAAAGTAAGCTCTGTATTTAAATGTATTTTATAAAGTTTATTAACAAAAGATTAAAATATAAAAAAAATGTTAAAAAGATAAGAAAATAAATTCAAAATTGTATTTATTATTTTTTAAGTTTTGTTTTTATATTTAAAAATCCACACAGCAACAATGAACACAATAATTATTGCTTTATGAAAGAATTTAGAATAGAAATATAAATATTTAGAATTTTTGCTAAGGCAGGTTTTGTCGTTAAAAATTTCCTATAAAAATAAATTAAAAAAACTTTAACTAAGGTAAAAAAATGATTCATTTGCTTTACAATGACTAGAAGCAGCTTAACTACTTCCTAATACCATAGTCTTAGCCATACAGATTATATAATAATTACATTTAAATATTTTTAAATACTTAAATGGTTATAAATGTTTACTTTGCTATTACTACTAATACAAAACTGACACTCAAATAAATCATTTTTAAACCCTTTCCAAAACTATGACATTCCTAAATCTCTGCAATTACTGGCTAAAGATAAAAATCTTTTCTAATTTACATACATAAGTACACACAGAGTATGCCTTTTTTGTGCGAAATATAAAGCAAAATCAAGCCCACATTTCACTTAAAAGAAAATATATGACTTTTATCCTCCTTACTGACTCTGGCTGAATCCTGACACCTGACCAACGCCCACTTTTCAGCCACAAATACAATAGTTCTTCCTCGACCTTGGCCCGACATTGCGTCCATTTGCATACAATGAAGGGTGGGGCTTTTCTCTTTATTTTTTTTTTGCCAGCCAAGAGCCTTACTGTGAAATATGGAAAAGCAAAGTAATTGTGTCCTGACTGTGCGAAATAATAAATTAGAATTGTCCGGTCATCGCGCCCCCAAGTGTGTAAGGAAGCCATTAATTAAATCAGACATCAGACGGGGAATTTAAAGCTGACGTGATCCCAGGAAAGTCTTCAGGATAATAACAAATATATTTACTATATTTAAATACCTTTATTAGCTTAGACATACCTCATCTAAGAAATACCTTTGACTAGCTTAGATATTTATTGTTTGCTTAGTTATTCAATTTCTTTAACAATCTGTAGAATCTTAGTTATAAGTCTGTGGACTGTCTCTTCGAAATATTAAAAAACTTCAATTCAAATCAAAACAAGAAATTACTTTGCTCTTATCTTTCTAAACTTAATCAGTAATTATTTTCAACAATTGTTTTTTATTGTATTTACTGCTTGTTAACTTTTACTGATAAATCACGCTTGCCTTATCGGATATAGACACTTCCGCACCTATAAAAGGTAAAATAATGATCAGAATAAAATGGTTTTAAAACAAGTGAATTTAATTTAACTGGAAACAATTAATTCAATACTTCGCTAGCATTTTAAGTAAGGTTCTGCTGTTCTTTTTGTTCGACTCTAGCGGAAGCTTATATAAATCAAGCAGGCAACGAACTAATTTCGTTTTCGTTCAATTCTCAAGAGCGGCTTGAGATTTTGCTAACAAAAAAAATGCCCGAAACATCTGCTTATCAGCATCATTGGTCTTGCGCGAATTTTCATCAATTGCCATTTTTTACGAGCCCATTACCGTTCCCCAGCTTAATGGCCACTCGATATATAACACGTACGTGTTACGGCCGTGCCTAACTTAACAAAAAGCTAGAAGGAATTGAAAACAAAACAAATCGCTAAAGCTGCGACAAAAAAAAGATCTGTTCTTGATGTATTTTTATATAAAACAAAAGCCACGCGAGAACAAAAAGCCGAAGAAGTTGAGTAAACACAAATGGCGAATTGTACAAGCACCAAGTGCTTGTGTCAATCAAAGCCATGCGGCTCTGGAGCTGGAGTGCTGGATCTTTTTAGCTGGAAGTTGGAGAGTGTGTGGTCTTTTTTTTCTGCTTAATTACCTGCAATTTTTTGGCCCGGCACGCGCTTCCCGCTCATCGCTCATACGCCGTGTGGAGTTCAGGAAGTATACGCCTCGTGCGCCAGAATCAACCTTAACATTTTGCTTTAACCGAGAGAATGTGAGGCGTAGATCTTGATCCATGACCAGAATTCGGCTGCGATGCCCGCATAAGATTCGTTTCTACGAAAGATCTTGCAAATATATTTCCCACGGCGCATGCGTGAAGCAGCAACAATAATAACCAGAGGTTAGTCATGGCTGCAAACGCCAAGATGATGGAGTCTCGAGTTGGAGACGACAAGCGTCTGAAAATGTGCAAAACAAATAGCTCAACAACAATTCAACATTTCGAATTGGACTTGGACGAAGCTTGCCAAAAAATTAAAAAAATAAAAAAACAAGTAAAGAAAAAAGACAATAACGAGAACCGCAAGACCAGCAACAGAAATAAAAGCAAACCGAAAACGCCAACAGCCGCAAGCAAGCGGCCTTATTGAAACATAATGTGTGATATATGTATGCTTACAGTGGATAGTGCTTAAGGGTGACTAAAGGGAGTTTAAGATAGAAAAAATTAAATAATTTTGAAAAAAATAAAGAGTAAATAAGGCATTTAATACAACGACTAAGAGGTAAACAGGGTCGGTTTAAGATTAAAATATATTGCTTGGCTTAAAAAATTCAAAAATATTAAAAGAAAAATAAAATATCTACACAGAAATTATTTTCAGAGCTACATAAGTTCTTCTATTTTATATTATAAGGAAAATTTTTTTTCTTAAATATTTTTTTTGCTCTATCTCAGAAGTAATGTGACCAAATCTCTGTTTGCTTTAAAAATATGGTGACCAGGTCTCTGTTAGCTTAATAGATAATGTGACCAAATCTTTGGTTTGCTTAGGATAGAATTAATTGATAAGCTTATCGATTGTAACTCTGTTAATACTTTTTTTTTAATCTTTTTTTAATTTTCTAATACTTCCTGTAGCTGTATTTTGTACTATTTAAATAATTCCCAAAGCTTAGGGCTTAACAAAGGGTATTTATTAAACGTTCTACAGCTTCAAAGTTCTTTTTAGCGAGTGACCACTGTACTGCACACGTATCATACATCATTTGTCTGCCGCAAAATAACTGAGCAAGCCATAATCAGAGCGCTGGCTGAAAATTTGCATAGCCCATTGAGTGTACGAGCAGAGACTTTGGGACTTGGACACTCACGCATCGCGGACTCACACTCTAACCAAGATTGATGAAGTGTCAAACGGCGGAGATAGAGCATCAAATCACATGGAAAAAAGTGTAGAGGGCTGCGACATTGACCTTTATTTTTTGGCTTTTTTTCTTTTTTCTCTTGGGCACGCTCCTTAATTTTGTATTTTTTCGCCACCTGATTGAACCAATTTTTGGGGCATTTAATTTTCTACCGACTCATTGGGGTAAATTCATTACAATTCGGTTTATTAGCCGCCCCCATTGAACAATAACTGGTACATAAGCATGCATAATATTTTATTCGAGATTATTATCGTTTCTCCCCTATGTTTCTGTAGTATTTATTTTCTTTATTATTTTCCTCTGCTTCTTCGTCGTAGTTTACAATTGCGAATGTTTCAATGTCACTTTTTGGAGTCTGGCTTACAGTTATTATTATTGTTGCCGCACTTCGTATTATCCAAGATCCAAGTGCCAAGTGCAGAGAAAACAGATAATTGAAGAAACAAAATGAAAGATTCAATTCAATTTGGATTTGGTAATTGCTACCAGCCATGGGTTTCGGCATGGATTTTATACAAATTTTATATGGGGTCCATTACTACGTAGTTACTGGCTTTTGTTTTGAGGAAAAGCGTTCAACTTTCACTTGTGCACATGGTGGAGTCCTCTAATATTTAGCTATGAACATGTAATAGCCTTTTATTAGTTTTTCACGTATGAAAATTGGGCAGTTATTTTTTAATGTTATACAAAAAATTTCAGTATAACATGGAATGATGTTATAATGGTCTTTTAAAGGCTTTGTAGTAGATTAATTATTTGCCTAAAAAGTAATATTAAAATCACAATTTCCCTACCTCATGTTACTATTAATGATGGTTATTAATTCTTTCTAATAATAAAGTTAATCTTTAATTACATTATTTATTGATTGTTACTTTCCCTAAAATATTTAATAAGTAATTAGTCTGTAATTTAATATTTATCAATGTATAATTGCCAATCACCTAATAAGATACATATTCTTTTTCCAGACTAATTGATGTGCTGAAATAATTCCTAATATCCCAAATTACTTTTAAAATTATTTTCAATTGACTCAAAAATTTCCTATCTGATCAAATTATGACTTTAATTAGATTTCTGTCTGAGGAAGCTTATGGTCGTAAATTTGCTGAATGAAAAAGGAGGCGGGAACGACTGGCAAAGACCCTCTCAATGGATCTGCGATGATTATCTCGCCCATTTAGCCAGAGTTCGTGCCATTTTAATGGTTAACTGGCATTAAAAATAATTACTCATTAAGGCAACAAAGTCGGCACAATACTCATAGATACGAGTGTACTCGTAAGTAATTCCGTCTGAGCCCTGGCTCTTGTTTTGATAATGAGACTCAGGCGGAGACGCTGCCACCAAACAAATCCGAGGCTCCCGCTCCTTGTATTTCGGGTTGTCACTTGTTTTGTCAATAACCGGCAACTGTTGCTCCCCGCCAGATATATAAATAGGCTACAACTACGACAAGGTAAAGGCCCTATTCATAAGCGAAAAACCGCAATCAATATGGCACATTAAAGCCGTGGAAAGTTGTTTAAAAGTGAAACTGATAAGGGCCCAACCATCCATAACCCATTAGCTGTGTTTTAAACTGGAAAAGCTGCCATTAAAACTAAATGAACATTTTTCCGGCATATTTTGATGGATTTTTTTAGACTTTAGGGTGTTAAACCCAGTCACGTGCAGCATTTGTGGATTACCCCAAAGTCAAAACTCAAAAACTATGCTGAGATAAGATTTGGGCATAGCGATAATGATGTCTGAGGTTCTGCATGACAGGCACAAACAATACTAGATTAATCGAAAATGTTTATGGCTTTTTAAGTGTTATAAACCGCACATGCTATAGCTTTTAATATATATTAGGTGCCCAAAATGGCAGGCTGACGACGGCTGTGTGCAAAAAAAATGTCCAAAATGGCTGTGAACTTTCCCCTTGGTCAATAACAATTAGATTAAAAAATTTGGCACAGGTCTTTGGCTTAATAGAAATGGATTTTAAATTGACTGCCATATGGGGTATAATTAATAATAATTTACTAAGGTTACTGCAGAAGATGACTTGAAAGATTAAGTGCAAGGCTACGGGGGTACTCGAAATATTTGGTTTAAATCTTAAACGATAAGATAGGGGTTTCTAATTTTATTTAAGGGATTAGATTTCGTTGGCTTATTTCGGTTTCTTTTTATAATTTCTGGAATGTCAAGATTTATGTTAGAATAGAGAGGAATTTTTTTTTACCGTCGAAATTATTTTCTGTTGGACTTAGTTACCTATTCTATTAGCCTTCCTGGCTCTCTTAGATCTTATTGGAATTATTTATCACCTACACAATTTTACCAATAGATTAATTATATCCTAAACAAACTAAAAATTAACTAAAGTCACTTTATTTTCCAGTTTCTTACATATTATATTTTATTTATAAATTTAATTGGTTAAAGCTTCTTCCAAGTAAATAGGTTTACCTTCTCCCTCAAAAAAATTCTAAATAAAATTCAATAACCCTAGAAAAACCCTCCTAGATCCTTAGATAGAGTTAGGTCAAGGCAAAACTAATAACTTTTTTGCAGCTGCGATTTAATGTGCCATATTTTAGCGCTTGCAACGAAAGGTAAGCACTCGGAATTGGCAAAATAAACCCATCAAAAAATCATACTCGTAACATCGTTTCCGCGCCCCACAAGAGCCATAATAAATATGTTTTTACTATATGCGCCTCACGGTGCGAACTGACAGAAGAGCACACACAACCCCCTTATTCGATTAAGTCATCATCGGGGAACAGGTGTATTCCGAACCCAGATCCTTAGGAAAAACTACGGCCAAGCCCCACAAGAAACAAATCTGCCGCAGTCGCAGTCGCAGTCTAAGCCAGCAGAGACTTCAGCAGCGACGCCGACTTCGGCAGCGACTGCGACTGCGAGTATATCAGTTACAGCGGCAACGTTGCCAACGTTTATTTGCGCTCGAGCAGCGAACGTGGTAGCACAGCTTACGAATATCCCAGCCAACCCATAAAGGCAACTCTGCGGCAAGTGAAAATTCGAAAATTCAAAAAGGAAATCGAGCTCGGAATCCAATTTAATTAAAAATTGTTACAATTAAAATCGAGTTATTGTTGCGCTTTCCAAATTCAGTGTGGAAAATAAGTGAAATTGATTGACTAACTGGAGACTCTGGTTTTGTGGTCAAGTGTGTGCCTGGGCAATTGTGCAACCTCAAGACTCTTAACCTTAACAATTATATTTATTCGGCCACACACAAAAAACTAAACAAAGCTATTTGGCACAATTCAGTTTCGATTCAAGTGCTCACTTTTACCTGCAGCTAAATTAGTAAAAAAACAAATAAACCCACAAAAAGCGCGCCTCGAAAACGAAAGCAAAACATATACACGAGTTTGATTGAAAAACCCCCACGCTCTGCGAAATTTTGCTAAATTCGAGTGGCAACCGAAAAAAAACAGCAGCACATAAAACCCAAAAAACACCCCACAGAAGACAGCAAAAATGGTCGAGAAAACAGGTGAGTGATTGGAGATTTTCGAGAGACTTTAGAGATCGGAGAATGCCAACTATGCGTGTGCGTCTGTCGGCGAAGGTTAATTGCGAGTTAACGGGGGCGAAAAGAGTGCGCGAAATTTTTTGGGTGCTTGTGCTTGGGTTTGGGTTTTGTGAGAAAGTTAATAACAATATTTTAGGGATTTCCTCTTTAGTTTTAATGGGAAATAATAATAGAAAAATAAATATGAAGCAAATACTAAATATTAATAGGGTGCAGGTGTGATGGAAATTGGAAGATGATCTTGGATTGACCTAGAATAGGTTTTGAATTTATTTAAGAAAAGTTAAGTGCAATATTATTTAAATGGAAAGCAATTATGATTAAAACTGAATGATACTGATTCCAAAAATAATATTAACAAGCTGGAAATATGTGTTATATATTAGTAACAATTATTTTATTTAAGCCTTTTATCCTTTCTTGGAAAGTATATAAAATGGAAAATATTTGACCATTTTAAGTCTTAAAATTTTACTTTAAAATTGAGATAATTTCTATAAACATACGCAAACTATAGAAACAAAGAACAAACTAGAATTTTTAGAGTTTTGAAAAAATGTAATATTTTCATATAGAATTAAAGGACTTTAAAGACAAAGAATGCTTTGCTCTTTTCAAACGGATTTTTGCCCCATTTTAAATGTAAAACATTTTCCATTTAAATGTAAAGCCAATTAAAGCATTTTGTAACTCCATTATTTAATTTATTTCAATTATTTAACGTTTTGCACTCTAATTAAATATCTCACTCCTCTGCCTTTGTTTTCACTTTCTATGCAAAGCAAATTTTTTTGGCTTAAAAATTAATCACCTCGACACAATTAATCATCTTTAATAAGCAATCGTTGGATATTTTTGATAAATCATCTTTCTTTATTTTTATTTTGATTTTTTTTTTTGGGTGGCTTGGGATCCTCCTATCGATAACGATAACAAGATGATTGCTTTTCAATAATTTCTCTGACAGCGGCGGCGCAGCATGACAGAAACAGTAAATTAGCCCCAAGTTATTTTTCTATAGTTATTTGTTGCTGCTTTGATTTAGCTTCCGTGGCGGCTGATGATGATTTCTATAACTGAAAGTTTGCATGACAGAAAGGCCTCAGAAAAGCAAGAAAAAAATAGTAAAGAGATAGAGCTGGAGCTGGAGAAAACTTCGATAGGTAAACAACAGCGGAAACTACTACGAATCGAGCAATTTAAACGACGATGATGATGATGGGTGATGGAGGTGACTCTGGCTCTGCCCCAACGAAAGCAATAAAGTGAATGAACTGCCTCGGTGCGGATCGAAATGAGACTTATAGGAAAAGTACCAAATAAAACTAATTTAAAGACGGAAAAGGGGATTTTCTTTGCTCTTTTTTGGCCATCTCAATGGGCATTTAATTAAAATCCTAATTGCTTTTTCTTGTTTAACCCCAGACATAATTTAAACCAAACAGAACCCGAACTCTGGCGTCATTTTCGCCGCTATCGAAGCTGATAATGGCGAAAATATTTACTTACCAGAGAAGCAGGTGCTCCATTATCGAAATTCTTGGTTCCAGCTAATTAATGTCAACGCCTCTAGCGCACCTCGGGCTGGGCCTATATTTGATCAAGTGTTTAAACACAAAATTCAATATTTGATTTAAATATTAAACAGTTTTCCAGGGCTAATGGCGGAATTTTAATGGGAAATAAAAAAAACTACGTATGATAAAAAATACTTCATGCTGCGTGAGAAATTCCCTTACCCCTTGGCGTTTAAATTCTGCAAATTATAGTACAAACGTGTTGCTAATTTCATCTCTCTTTGGCTCTAATGTCTTGCCCGCCTCATAATTCAATGCGTTGTCATCTTTTAGCCAATGTCGCTGGATATATATAGACTCTAGACTTCCAGCTGACGCTAGCTGTTGTTCTTTATGGCCTGGGATTCGCAGATATAAAATTACAGTAATAATCGTGAGCCGGGTTGACATGACATCACGGTGAAATTGTTCGCGTTGGATGGCATTCGCAAAAACAGTAGCTTGGAGCCAGGAAATGTCCGAGCTTGAGACATTTGGCACAGTTAGTGCAACTTCTCGGTTCTCAATGGAAGATCAACTTGTTTGTTAATCGGATAGCTTATAATTAAGTTAATAAGCTGCCTTTATATGCTGAGATCTACAGTAGCGAAGATGCGCATTTGTTCCCATGGAAAGTTTTTCGATTCACGTAACCTGGAATTAAATCTAACTGAATAGGGGGATGGATAATAGCTTAAATGCTCAGATATTCAGATATTCCGCAGGTTAATGAGTTTGATTGGCAGCGGAATGGCAGCGGAAAGTGTAAACAAACTTAGGCATACTTTTGTAATTAATGCTAATAAATATGGTGAATAAATCAAGAATGTAATTAAGAAAGTAAGGTGGGGATGTGGGATTTTTTCAGAACTTACAGCAATAAAAATTAGTTTAACAAATCTTTTAAAATCTGAATATATTGTTTCTTTTAAGGGAATAATAATAGTCACATTATCTAAAGACTATAATTAATTTTGAGTTCATTGTTCTGAAACAATGCTTTTAAAACCCCTAATTAATCAGATTCCCGGGATAAACCTTGTCAGGTGCCAAGAACTACCAATTAGTTACTTTTAAAAATGTCTCAACAAATCTCCCAAAATTCCCTATCAATCTCACCTCAAATAATCGCAATTAATCGGTAAACTGCCAAAGTTAGTCATAAACCACAATTAATTTATAACGATTTTAATGGGCAGCGAACAGGTTTCGATCAGCCGCTGCTGGCCGCTATTATTATTTATAAAATCATCACCCCAGCGAGTCCGAAGAGAGAAAATAAATAATCCGATTAAATTGATTAATTATTGTGGGGGAAATGGTAGAGAACCTTTTGTTATTACACTTTTTTTTAAGACGAAATTAATGCTCCTGTTGTGGCATTAACTGGAGATTACTAAAATTAACGGTGGGATATGTGTATAAATAAGTGCGTAATTTGCATACGCACAAAAATAAACAAATGTAAATTTACAGACTCCCCTGAGCGGTGCCCACCTTTGTACGGCTTAAGTTTATGGTTAACAGTAAAGTTAAGTCATTCCTTTGTTCTGGATTTTTTGTATATATTTTTTGGGGCTTGTTGCGTGACGAAGAAAATCTGAAAACAAATGTCATGATGTCAAGTTTTACTTTCAGTGCGTGATCGATGCAGGGGAAATGCATAATAAAAACTCTATAAAGAGTTTTCAACTTTTACATTAGAAAGGGAAATAAATTATTATAGTTTAAAGCTTATATATATTTAATTTCAGCCTTTCTTTTCTCACTTTTATATACTTACTAACTGAGCCACCTTAAAACCCATCAAAGTCCATCAACTGTATTTCCATAAATCTATTCTGTCAGCCTTGCTCACTTTCTTCCGCCCCCCTTTTCGATGTTTTGTTGCGATGATTAAAAAACATATGAGCAAAAACAGACATAAATTAGGGAACTTATGCCAAATTTGCGTGACTGAAGCGAATTAATGAGCTGGCGGGCCAAAGGGAAAAATGGAGAAATGCTTGTAAACCAGGAACGAGGTGAGAAAAGGCTATACAGGCGATGACATTGCTCATGTTCTAATAATACGCAGATAAGTCATGATGGCTAACCTGGGGCTAGGTTCCCCCAATCAGCATAACCAGCAGGAGGGGGCCAGGACTTTGGGAGCGGCTCTCGGTGGAGCCAAGCCTTTGACTTGGCCAAGGCACGTGCGCCCGACCCGACATCCCGCACCTTGATTTCAGTTATGGCCAAGGTTGGACACAAGCACTTGAAGAAATATTCCACAAATTTAATAAGAAAATTCAGGAATAACAAGACAAGTTTTTAGCAAAAATTTCTTTGTGTGCCCGCTCCACAAGGCCTGCAGGATGTTGGCCACAATTACGACAACCAGAACAAGTGCAAGACCATGTCGAGCGGACATCCGCGGCCACATTCAGTTTATGGCAACTGCAGCGCCTGGGGCCGCGAAATGCTTTCAGCCGTCCAGAGCCAACTTGGCATAGATTCCTATACGGATACAAAATGTGGATTACTATACTTGGACTAGACTCCCGACCTAGGTCTCAATGCCAGGGAGTTGCTAATAATACGGCAATGTTTAATAGCCCCTCAATTAATGCAAACTCTCGGACCTTACATGGTGGGGGGAGATCCAAACTCCAAGCTGTCAGTCGCCTCACCTGACTCACCGTTTAGTTTTCTATTTTCTATTTCTAGGAGTATCTTATCGGTCAGTCATTCCACTCGCTTGTCCGGCAATAGCCATAAATCGTTGGCAGAGAACGCGCGCGCTTGGCATTGGCATGAAAGTGAATGAGCGCCGCGATGCTATCGCCTGCATTGCAAAATAGTTTAGGTATTACGGACTGAGTGCCACTTGAGGCGAGGCAGAAGGGTTCTGGTTCTAGTTCTGGTTCTAGTTCTGGTTCAAGGAATTTTTCCCACGAGGATCGTGATTTATGTGGCTTTGTTATCGCGATGGCGAACGTGCTAAGATTTCTTACACAATAGCACATTGCGTGGGTGGACTGTGCAGCGACCTTGACATTTGAAGTGAAATTTCTAAGATTTTATTGATGGGGAATTCTGAATACCCTACCTAATATATTATTTTTAATTAAAAAACCCTTTTAGGTGTTTTTTTTTGCTGGAAAATAAGATGTATAAGGGTTGTATAACAGTAAAGTAAGAAGAGTATACCAGTAGAAGTAAAATATTATAAAATAAGACAGTAGTAATAAACTAGCAATTAATAAGTTACTGTCAGTATAACAGCTATATAAAAGAAGTATAACAGTCATATGACAGTTATATAATCGTACTTTGAAACTGAATTCAGTAACATGTATAGCTTTCCCTTAAAAAGTACATATAAAACTATTTTATAACAGTTGTATAACAACTCTTTAATATTTATTTAACAAATATATGACTCTTCAAAAATAATTTGTACTAAATCTTTAACCGCATTCTAAGCCTTCTTTCATAAGAGTATTTAAGGCTCTTGAAACTTCTCCGAGACAGGAGATTTCAATCTCAACGAGCACGAGTAATAAAAAAAATTGTTTTTTATTTTCCTTTTGCACATTGTTGCGCTGTCGTTTTTTGCTGTTTTCAAACACGGAAGCCTCCCAAAGAGAAAGAAAGGAAAAGAGCCAAGAGTGAGGCAAACTCTGAAACGAAGCCAATCTTTTTTACCTGCTTTGAATTTTAAATTTCCGCCTGGCGCTGAAAAAAAAAAAAAAAATAAAATACGGGACAAAGCCATCAAAAGCAAGTGCCAGGTACAGGTACAGCTACAAGTGTGCTATAAAAACAGGTACTTTATGGTATGTGGGTCAGGCAAAGGCTAACTCCAGAACTGAAGAGCAATAATTTTAGCAAACCGATAAATATTACGCATACGGCAGGAATTTTTCGATTCCAAAGAAATTAAATGTTAAATGGAAGAAGAGTGTGTCGTGTACTTGTTTTTGTGTGTTTATGTTCTCTGATAGCGAGACACAAGTTATGTTCGCTTCACTAATTAATTTCATGTCGATGGCAATGGCAATGACAGTGTCATGTTATGATTGATATGGCGGCTGGGAGAGAACTAATGGATGGTACCCAGTTCCAGAATTGATTTAGAACTCACCTCAGTGAGCGCTAATCGAATCACTTAGAATTCATTTAAAAAATAGGCACTGCCCGAATTTAACTTCACCCTCTAATTAAATTAATTACAATTCATTATGAACATTATCAAATGGTATTCGACAAATTAAAGGCGAAATTAACACAGATAAATCTCGGCTGCTGGCCTTGCTGATGGATTGTTTTTGTGTTTATTTGATTTTTTGCTAAAAACACACAAAATCCCGTCAAAAGCCTCGGCGTCGTCACGCCCTCACCTTCCAATTGATGACTATTGTGTGTAATTGTTGTTATTATGATTTCTTCTCTTTTTGTTAATATCATTTTTTAATGAAATAATAAATTTTCTTCAGACCTCAGACCAATTTCAATGGCGAACACATATCAAGATTTAGCCTTAGCCAACTTCCAAGGATTGTGACAACAAGAAGAAGGCCTATGAAGGTTGGGACTGTTTAAAGCCACAAAACAAATCGCACTTGGGCAGCGAGCAATTTAGATTAAAAACTAGGTAAACTATTGAGATAAAGTTTATTTTTAGGTAGCAGCTCCTATAGCAACACTATAGTGCCTTATCTTTATAGTTTAAGAGGAACTGGCTTCCTCAAAGTGAACCTCTTGTTAATTATGAGAACTGATTGTGAGTGATTACTTAAGCTAAGTAAGCTAGATACCCTTCTGCCTTAAACTAACTAAAAATAACATCTAATTTGCTTTCAAAACAGCCATAATTTCACGGCTGAAAGCTTTAGCTTTAAATGAAAGTCAAAGCAAATGATTTTATAAATTATATATCCAGAGGTTCCATTGAACTTGAATCTCTCGGCTTTTCAATTCAATTGACGATTGTGATTAATACCGCAATCAGCCGGGCAGATGAAGTTATTAATTTCCTCCGAGTATTGATGGATTGTCAAACTCAGCTCCGTTGGATGTACAATTCAGCAATCACACAATGATCGTGTAATTATGCTTGACATTTCGTTATCTTTAATTGATTTCCATTTACATTTGTTTTTGTCTCTTAAGATCGCTAAGCTAAAAATTAGCATAGAGAGAACCCCGAATGAATTAAACAAATGTTCATGGCAAATAAACCATAAATTTCGTACACTTTTATGCTAATTGAGTTTTGGCCAATTGCGATTCTTGTCAACAGGTCGATCTGGTTTCATTAGCCAATCTTATTTACGATTCCTAGAGTGCGTGGGAGCTTTCGGTATAAGTGGAAACTATAAGAGTCCGGCTCGTATATCACTCGCTAGAGTGCCTTTAATGCTTTGAATTTTCATTAATGGGCATTTCCGGGGCTCAAAATATTTAGATCAATAGCGGAGATACTTTTTTATCAGATTTTCTGGTTAGTCACCCAATAAATTCTCACTTTTAAGTTCTCCATACATTTATTGCCTTATCAGACTCGGTTTGTGATAAAAAGTGACGCCAAGTTTTGAATGGAATTCGGAGAGCTATCACTAGTTACTGATAGCTTAAGTTATTTATGGTTTTCATGGGGTCTGCCTTGGAGGGATTTCATTTGGTATACTCAGTCTATTCAGATCACGTTAATGCCTGCATCTCTTGCCAAATAAATCATTTGTTATTTTCACTTTTCTCACTTTGAGTGAATTCAAATGAGTTTTTATGTTTTTTTAAGGCAGTTACAGCTCTTGAAGTGTTGGCAGTAGCCCGTAATAGTTGCTTTTATGGGGTTTACTTATTTTTATCTCCCACAGTCATGGGGCCAAAGATAATTGCCATATTAAGTGTGGAAAGTGTGCGAACTTGGCGCGATAACAAGTATAACACACTTATCAGCGGAAAAAAGGGGCGTTGTGTGTTTATCACTTAAGGAGACATATTTTTTGGTCAAGTGACGGCGATTAAATAATCCCTATTTAAATACGGCTTAGGTAACGAGGTCTTCTTAACTCTCTCTGATAAGCTTTAGGGCAATTAAAAGGCAGTCTCATCATCAGTTAAAAATACTATTTATTATTGGCAGTGCAACCAGAGCTTGGGCTTTGCAATATCTTGATAAATATTTGTTGAGACAAATTAATTAACGCCCGCTCATTAGCACTCAACTACGCGGGACGGCACGAGCGATAATGACAAATGAAAGGCTTCTGCTTCTGTCAGGAAGTAAACACCAAAGTGCTATTAAACAAATTAATTAATCAAACTATGCAAATTGTTTGAACAGTCACAGGCAAAGGGCAAATTGTTTAAGCAATATATAAGTATTTGTTTAGAGGAGAACGATGATCTATGAATCTTTGATCTTTTGGGTTATTCGTCTACAATTTAGATATATTTTTAATTAGAAATTCCTAGTAAATAAGCTGACGTAAAACTTTACTATATTCATATTCTAAAACGTATTTTTATTGCCTATTATAACTGACATGACGTAAATTACCTTCTTTTTTCTGCGTCACCTTGTAAAAATTGAAATAAAGTCATGTCTCTATTAAAAAAATGTTACAGAAATTTATCAGCCATAAAATTGGCTAGAAAAAGAAGTTTTACTTCGTTTTTTATTAAATTTCCACTTAAGTAAACACAACTTTCCATGTTGTTCTTTTTTCTGCTTCCAGCTTACTGAATAAATATGACAATAAGCTGACAAAAACTAATAATTAATTATGATTTGGCATGCGCTGCACTGCGTTTCAATCAATTGCGTTTCTGAACTATTACTAATGCCATTTTTTTGTTGTCTGATTTTTCCATTTGCAGAAATGTCGAAATTCGTTGGCGTTGCCGACATAACCGAGAACAAGAAAATCTGGCGCATGCTGCTCGGCGAACTGGTGGGCACATTTTTCTTGGTCTTCGTCGGCGTTGGCAGCACGATCAGCGGAAGTGTACCACAAATCGCATTCACCTTTGGCTTAACGGTGGCCACCATCGCCCAGGTAAGGCCAACGCGCAACGCACTTTAATTCTAGTTAGAGTGGACCTGGGTTGGAGGTCCTCTCGAAGAACTTTGTAAGAATTTTGGCTAAGAATTAAATGTTAAGCAATAAAAAATTAAATGCTAAATAAATTTAAGTAATATTTTATTTACAAGATAAAAATTTAAAAAATTATTTAAAGCAATAGTTGGACATGGCGTATACGTAATTTTTATAGCCGCTAGGGAAAAAGGGAATAACAACTTATATTATTATAACAGAAAATGTATGTCAAAGGTAGAGGGACTTGAAGTATATAATTTTCCCGATTAGCGATTTTTAGCCTTGTCCGTTTAATCTTATTGCTATTTGTTCGCCTGTCCGTTGTCCGTCTGTTCGTTGTCCGTCTGAAATGAAAAGGTCTCTAGATCTCCGAGACTATAGGAGCTAGAGCTACCAAACTTGATGTCTACATTCTTATAGGTTCCATAAAAATTTATTTTGTTTTATAATTTGGCCACGTCCTCTAACGGCCTAAAAAAAGATTAAAAACGCATTTTGAAAGCCTTGTAGCTTTGAGAAATATTTTTTTTACTTCTGTGTATTTATTAATTGTATTGTATTCTTTGTAAAATTTATATTTAGCTTAAAAAGGAATTGTTTTTTTTTTATATAAACATTTTCCACTCACCAAGTGGTCCACCCTTATTTATCCCCACAAAGAGAACGCATCGAGCCAAAGATTTCAGAACTTAGATCAGCGATCTGAGCCGTAGATTTCAGATTTGTGACTTGAGACTCACGCAAAAAAAGCAAAAAATCGAAAAAGTCAAAAAAGCGCGGTGCGTGCATTGATCGGCGGCAAGCATTTTCAAGGACAAGCCGCCACCACCGCCGCGTTACACTTTCGGCTCATTCACAAAACGCACAAGCACAGCACAAGCATAGCACAAGCACAAACAACCGTGCTTTTTCGGCCAAGAGACATTGGCATTTAAAAGCGACAACATCGCGGCGGCTAGCAATGGCAATAAAATTGGCAAACGAATGCAGTGCGGCTGCGTGCGTACGAATACGAGTGTGTACGGCGAGTGTGTACGGGTGTGCGAGTAATTTAGAAAATTGACAGATTTACAGAACGCACTGGCAGTGCGAATAATAAATGCTCGCTCGCAGCAAAAGCGTCTGCGCTGGCAATTAACATTAATCAACACGCAAAATATGCAATTAGATTATTATGCGTTTAATTACGTTATGCTGCCTGGCTGTTCGCATTCGCATAACGTTCTTGTTCGGTGACGAGAGTCGAGAGTCACCATTTAAAGCAATCCGAGATCCGAGATCTGCGATCTGAGATCTGTGATTTTTGCCTTCGATTTATGGCCCCACAAAAGTCAAGCTCAACTCAAGCGAATCCATCAAAAAACACGAAAAGGCTTCTACGATTTGAATATATGAGATTTTGTGCTATTTTTAGATCCCTTTTCATAGAAGTTAATCAGGTTTTCTTTAAGTTAATCAGGTTAAGCCTTGAGTTTTGATGGGAAAGTCCAAATAGGAGGTGTAAAATATGTATATTAAATAGTAATGATATCTAAGCTTCGTCTTAAGATATCAGCCTCCCTTAATTGCAATTTTAAAGGTCACACAAAATATGTTCAAAGGCAGTTATATTATAATTAATAGGGAATCATATTTTAAAAAGAAAAAAATATCTATATCTCTTTCAACAGAAGTAAAAGGTGTGCAAATAATTACTAAGCAATTATTGACACAAAAAATAAAGGTCTAATATCCCAGCTGACATTTTTTCTTTAACTGGATTTTATAAAAAAATATGGAAAGACAAATGGTGACTATTTTGTAAAGGATTTTTTAAAAATGTTAATGTTAAATGGTAATGTTTAAAATCTTAAGGTCCAGGAAATAAAATTATAATTTAACAAAAAACTTTACTATGCCTCTAGAAAGTCTCTGCAAGCAAAAGAAAATATTATCTCTACCACCAGTCGTATTAGTAATTTGTAATAAATCTTTAAATTACACAAACAAATCGCTCTAATTACCTAATTTTATGATTAAAATATTATAAAAGTGCAACCTAATAATCGCATTGAAAGCGTGAATAATTTCCATAATGAAATCAAGTAGCAAAAACATTATTGACGCGCGTGACGCTGCCTGCCTTGGCAATTTCCCGGCGCGGCAAACACTTGCAACATTTCTGGGCCATTAGTAACAAATTAGTTGCCAGTCGTCGATTGCTACATCCAAGATGCAAGATGCAAGCTGCCAGAGGCAAGATGCAAGCTGCAAGATCCCAGGTGGAAGCTGGAGTCACATGACTGCAACTCGTGGCAGCCTTTCAGCTTTTACAGCACGAGTCGCGATTGATTGGTAGCGCTCGAGCCCGCGATTACCCCGGGTATGCATTGCTAATTTTCTTTTCGTCAGCATGTGTGACGACAATGGCCATTTGTCGCATTCGTCAGCGTTATATATTGCCTTACAAATATATTTATTTAAAAAAATATATATAAACCTATATAACTGTTCAATGGAGCAAGACGCGTGGCGTCAAATTGGAAAACGTGCTTATTGCCAAGCTAAATAATGTGTGTGCCCTGGGGAATGGCGTAGCCACTGGGACAACATAAGCTATAGAAATAAACTGTAGAAAATAAGTCAAGAAATATGATATGTGTGTTGATCCCTCAGAGAGCTTAAGGCTATCGCATTCCCAGAGATCGCCACTTCAAATGCTAAATCGCCGGCAGATCCACATTTGTATGCAGTTCGCGTTTCGCGTTCACTGAGCTTGCAAGGAAGTAAAGCTAGGAAAATGCTAATGTTTATAAAATAAATATATAAACGAAATGCAACTAACTATTATGGAGGGAAAAATGGCAAAACAACAATAAGACGTGCATGGAAAAATGTGAATTAAACGATTCTAAAGTAACTTTCAGTTTTTATGTGGGTTGTAAATTGTCAAGCTGTCTCCGAGAGTTATCGCAAAAATCAAGTTAAAGGCTTGGCTGGGTTTTTTATTAGGAAAATAGAAATTAATGTGTAAAGTATTCCTATTTAGATATTTTTCATTTTGTTAACCAAAATAAATTCACCATAAATTGTTTTCTCTTCTTTAACTTAACTTATTCATTTTTCCCTGTTTCGAAAAATCACAAAAACCTCTAAGTTTAGTCACAACTTAATGCCAGTACTTGATTTAATTATGCAGGCGGCTTTAAAAACAAAATCAGAGAAAAATGAAAAACAAGAAAACTCGGTGCGTGCAGCATTCACGTTTTTCGCTTTTCAATTCTAGCGATCGAAATCGAGAGTCAAGTTGGTTGAACAAACTTCAACTGCGACTTCGACTTCGACTTCGACTTTGGCTTTGGCCCGATGCGAACTTGAATTGAATCGGCAAGCAAGCACTAAAAAAAAACTAAATAAAATAGAAAAAAAATCAAAGCAAATACCTACAACAACAATCGCCAAAATGTTGCTGAAAAGCAGAACGAAACAAACAAGTTAACATTCGATTTTCAGCTGAAAAGCCATAAAATATGATTTAAGCGTAAATGTCGAGCTGCAGCTTGGCACGGAGTGCTGTTGCTGCACATGCGTAAGCCAATCGATCTCGATATATCTCTTTATATATTTATAGATGTACATATATATATATCTCGATTGGTGGAAGAGACAGCGAGGAGACACCGAGCCTCGGCAGACTTTTCGTAGCCATTGGAAAACCTTGAGAGTGCGCGCTGAGTGCTGGATACGAAAATAAAGCTCGATCGGCTTTAGATTATGGATTCTGATATGGAATATTAATGCAGATTTTGTAAAAAATATTATTTTAAAATTTTTAAAGAATTTTTAGTCCCAGATTTGAATTTAAAAATATATAGATTATGAATTATATAAATATAATGTATATTTTTTTATTCTTATTTATTTAGTTCTTTTTTAGTCACATTTCCAGTTCTTATTGAAAAATCTCAAAAGATTTTATTTTTAATAATAATAATCAAACTGTTTAAAGAGTCTTTGATGTTAAACGTTAAATTATATATTTTTCGATTAAATGTTGATACTTTGCTTAAGATTTAAATAAGAAAAATCTCAAAGAGTCATAAACTACTAAAATTCCATATTTTAGAAACCAAAAATAGGGTTTAAGAGTCTTTCCAATTCCGATTTGTAAGATTCCTTTTGTTAGATTTAAATTTTAGATGAATCTAAAAATCCGCAGCCTTCTCGCAAATAAAAAACAATTTCACAAAGCACTTATTATCGTTCATGGTGGTCCTTCCATAGTTTATTTGAATATCCACACACTCGCCATCCTTGTTGGGTTCTCCATCCGACCAGCGCAAGAAATTCGCCTTGGTTCCCTTGGTCACGGACACATACTCGTTCTCCTTGAACTGGCTGGTCACATCGATCCAGTAGCGATACGAGGGAGTCAGCCTCTGGTTGAAGGCGTCCAACTCCTCCTGGTTTTGTGGGCTAGCCAGGTGGGCACCCATCCTGTGGCATTTGTCCAGGGCCTCGTGCCAATTCAACGAGAGTTCCTTTTCGATGTAGTAATATTTGGTTCCCAGTTGGATAAAAGTTTCTGCTTTTTTGGTTAGGTGTTCAGCTGCTGGCAAGAGTAGCCGGGAATTATTTTCCCTATTCTGCTGCATAGTCAATGGAGCACCAATGGTATCCAATCGCTTGTCCGTGAAGGCCATCCTAGCTATGGAAACAGCTGCCTCACAGGCCTCCGTTCGCTTTTGCAGGATGGTCAGGCTGGATGTGCAGGAAAAGCAGTAAGCTGCGCACTGGGATTGGGATTGGCACGCATCGCCCTGGAAATATTTAAAATATATATTATATTATATTTAAATTATTTAATAAATGAAAGAAAAACTCACCAAGCAGGCTGCAGAAAGTGAAATGCCAAAGGACATTATTAATGTAAAGAAAATAAAAATGCAGCGCATGGTTTGGATTTTGAATACTTTTCTACTCGAGTTTGAAAGTAAGACTGATAAGATTTTTGGGCGAACCGAATTTTATAATGGTAGCAATTCTTTAAAGCAGAAAATCTTACGTTGCATTATTCGGAACCTTATCAGTAGGTTCTGAGAACTATTTACGTATGTGTCTAGTTTATTCGCAGAAAGTTTAATTATTCGCAGAAAGTCTTCCTCGTACGATTGCGAAATTACGAATGCCTGTGAATTGCGCAATCGTAATAGAAAGTCTTTCTGAGAATAAAATAGAGAAAGACTTTCGAGAATAAAATAGAGAAAGACTTTCTGAGAATAAAATAGACATAAACGTAAAAATTTCTCAGAATTTACTGATAAGGTCCCAAATAATGCAGCGTAATTATGTATTATGTTAAGTTTACAGAGTTCTTATGACTAATGTATTTGTATCGTGTATGTTTATGTATGTGAGTGCAGCTGAGATTGTGTAGTACTTTAGATTATGGATTTTGATAGGGAATTGGAATGCAGATTTATAAAAAATAATATTATAAAAATATTTAAAGAATTTATAAGCCCAGATTTGAATTTTAAAATATTTAGATTATGAATTTATATATAAATATAATAATCTAAATATATTAAAATGTATACATTCAATATTTCCTTTATAGTTCCCTTTTAATTTGATAATTATCTCGAATTTCTTTTTTTGTCACATTTCCAGTTCTTATTGAAAAATCTCTAAAGATTTTATTTTTAATAATAATAATCAAACTCTTTAAAGAGTCCTTAGGTGTTAGACGTTAAATGAAACATTTTTAGATTAAATGTTGATACTTTGCTAAAGATTTAAATAAGATAAATCTCAAAGATCCATGAACTTCTAAAATTCCATATTTTAAGAACCAAAAATAGTGTTTTAGAGTCTTTCCAATTCCTATTTGTAAAGCTTCCTATTGTTAGATTTAAATTCATATAAATCTCAAAGATCTCGATACAAAACTGCTGAGATCCAACTATTTTAAAAACAACAAAGTATGGCTTTGGGGTTCGTTTATTTAAATTATACAAATTTAAGATGAATCTACAAATCCGCAGCCTTCTCGCAAATAAAATACAATTTCCTCGAGCAAATATTATCGTTCATGGTGGTCCATCCACAGTTTGATTGAATATCCACACACTTGCCATCCTTGGTCGGTTCTCCCGCCGCCCAGCGCAGGAAGTTCGCCTTGGTTCCTTTGGTCACGGACACATACTCGTCATCCTTGAACTGGCTGGTCACATCGATCCAGTAGCGATGCAGGAGAGTCAGCCTCTGGTTAAGGGCGTCCAGCTCCTCCGGGTTTTGTGGGCTAGCCAGGTGGCCACCCATCCTGTGGCATTTGTCCAGGGCCTCGTGCCAATTCAACGAGAGTTCCTTTTCGATGTAGTAATATTTGGTTCCCAGTTGAATAAAAGTTTCTGCTTTTTTGGTTTGTTGTTCAGCTGCTGGCAGGAGTAGCCGGGAATTATTTTCCCTATTCTGATGCATAGTCAATGGAGCACCAATGGTATCCAATCGCTTGTCCGTGAGGGCCATCCTAGCTATGTCAACAGCCGCCTCACAGGCCTCCGTTCGCTTTTGCAGGATGGCCAGGTTAGACATGCAGGGATAGCAGTAAGCTGCGCACTGGGATTGGCACTCATCGCCCTGAAAATATTTATATATTATATCTAAATTATTTAATAAATAAAAGAAAAACTCACCAAGCAGGCTGCAGAAAGTGAAATGCCAAAGGACATTATTAATGTAAAGAAAATAATAATGCAGCGCATGGTTTGGATTTTGAATACTTTCCTACTCGAGTTTGAATATAAGACTAATGAAGATTTTTGGGCGAACCGAATTTTATAATGGTAGCATTCCATTAAAGCAGAAAATCTTACATTGCATTATTTGGGACCTTATCAGTAGGTTCTGAGAATTATTTACGTGTGTGTCTAGTTTATTCGCAGAAAGTTTAAATATTCGCAGAAAGTCTTCCTCGTACGATTGCGCAATTCAATATGCCTGTGAATAAAATAGAGAAAGACTTTCTGGGAATAAAATACACACACACGTAAATAATTCTCAGAACCTACTGATAAGGTCCCAAATAATGCAGCGTAATCATGTATTATGTTAAGTTTACAGAGCTCTTATGTTAAGTTACAGAGTTCTTATGACTAATGTATTTGTATCGTGTATGTTTATGTTTGTGAGTGCAGCTGACTTTGTGTAGTACTTAAGATTATGGATTTTGATAGGGAATTGGAATGCAGACTTAAAAAAAAAATTTTTTTTTTATATTTTAAGAATTTTTAAGCCCAGATTTGAATTTTAAAATATTTAGATTATGAATTTATATATAAATATAATAATATAAATATATTAAAATGTATACATTCAATATTTCCTTTATAGTTCAATTTTAATTTAAAAATTATACCGAATTTCATCGATTTAAACCTTTTTTAGTCACATTTCCAGTTCTTATGGAAAAATCTCAAAAGATTTTAATTTTAATAATAATAATCAAACTGTTTAAAAAGTCCTTAGGTGTTAAGCGTTAAATGATATATTTTTAGATTAAATGTTGATACTTTGCTTTAGATTTAAATAAGATAAATCTCAAAGATTTATGAACTTCTAAGATTCCATATTTTAAGAACCAAAAAAAGGGTTTTAGAGTCTTTCCCATTCCAATTTGTAAAGATTCCTATTGTTAGATTTAAATTCCGATAAATCTCAAAGTTCTCTATACAAAATTTCTAAAATCCAACTGTTTTAAAAACAACAAAATATGGCTTTAGAGTTCGCTTATCTTAATTAATAAAGTTTTTGATAAATCTATAATTCAGCAGATTTTTCGCATACAAAAAACAGATTCACCGAGCAAGTGTTATCGTTCATGGTGGTCTTTCCATTGTAAGTTCTTATATCCACACACTTGCCATCCTTGGTGGGCTCTCCCTCCGCCCAGCGCAGGAAGTTCGCCTTGGTTCCTTTGGTCACGGACACATACTCGTCCTCCTTGAACTGGCTGGTCACATCGATCCAGTAGCGATGCAGGCCACTCAGCCTCTGGTTGAAGGCGTCTAGCTCCTCCTGGTTCTGTGGGCTAGCCAGGTGGCCACCCATCTTGTGGCACTTGTCCAAGGCCTCGTGCCAGTTCAACTTGAGTTCCTTTTCGATGTAGTAATATTTACTACCAAGTTGGATAAAGGTTTCTGCTTTTTTGGTTAGATTTGCGGTTGCTGGCAGGAGTAGCCGGGAATTATTTTCCCTATCCTGTGACATAGTCAATGGAGCACCAAAGGTATCCAGCCGCTTGTCCGTGAGGGCTATCCTAGCTATGGTAACTGCTGCCTCACAGGCCTCCGTTCGCTTTTGCAGGATGGCCAGGTTGGACATGCAGGGACTTAGGACGCCGAAGCAGTAAGCTGCGCACTGGGATTGGCACTCATCGTCCTGGAAATATTTAAGAATTATATGAACATTTTAATTATATAAATGTTGTTTTTAAAATATTTAATAAATAAAATAAATACTCACCACGCAAGCTGCAGAGAGTGAACTGCCAAAGGACATAGTTAATATAAAGAAAATTATAATGCAGCGCATGGTTGAAATTTTTAATACCTTCCTACTCGAGTTTCAAAGTAAGACTGATGAAGGTTTTTGGGCGAATCTCAGTCAATGAATCTCAGTAAATGAATTGATATAATGGTAAAATCTCTGCAAAGCAGAAAATCTTACGCTGCAAGATTGCATTTATATGCATTATTTGTGCCCTTATCTGTAGGCTCTAAGATACCTTTTCCCACCGAAATTCACACGAGGTATGAGGAATGTTTGGAAGAAAAATTTAAAAATATGAATATTTATAAAGAAATAATTTTTTTAAATTAAGAAATTCACACGAAGTATGTTGTTGCTGAATAGAAATGTTAAAAAATACCTAAAAAGACGATTTTTCTTGAATGAAGAATACTTTCTTGACTTGCAAACACTTTAAGGTGATTTTTAAAGTTATTCTAAATCCATTTGAAGATTTTATGAGAGCTTGTTAAGTACCCTAAGACCTAGGAATCTGTGAATATTATTATGAAAAACAAAGAATAAAAAGTCTACGAAAATTGAGATTTAAATGCTTTAGAAGATTGTAATATTATACTATAAACTCTACATAGATTAATGAATTTAAAGCTTTATAACACCGAATTATTGTAAGACCTTTATTTTATTTTAATATCTCTCAAACTAACCCATCTTAGAAAGATTAAAACAATAATAATATTATTAAAAATCACGCATAAAATAGCAATAATTCTAAACACAAATAACTCAAACTTCAGTCATATTTAATCGATGACTCACTTGTCCAAGTCACTCACTCTCCGGCTTGAGATTTCACACGCACGCAGGCCGTTGATCGCGATTGTTTTTGATGCATATATTAAATTTAATTATGGGTTTTCAAAGCTTAACAACAATAAATTTGATTAATTTCACGACTCTTGGCTCGAGTGTGTGGTTGGAGCTACGAGAGCTGAGAGAACAATGCGATAGGCCTACAGCCGGCCCAAAGCCCAGAGATCAGATCGCGGCGATTAGGTCAGAGTTTCCGAGCGGCAAAGCGGCAACTTAATATTATAGACGAAAACCAAAAAAAAAATAAAATTGCAATGCACGCATGAGCATAACCAAAATGTCAAGAAGTCGTTCGTTCGAGTGCCTCGGTTTCGGATTTGTTGTTTACTTTTTCGCTATTTCGGCCCGAGCTCCAAGCCCGGCTCGAGATCTTGCTCTTGGCGGCATTTGTAATTAGCGTTTGGCCAACACAGATTTTTCTCCACTATTTTCTGTTTTTTTTTTGTGGCATTTTTTTGCGCATTTATTAATTAAACGCAATGCGACGCACGACATTGGCCATGCTGCTTGCTGGTCATATCGAAATCGAATTCGTATCACCAAAACGGCGAAAGAAACACGCAACAAAAAGTAGAGAGATATCAAACATAGAAGCCTGCACATCGACCTTGAGTGCGAGCACAGTGTGAACAGTGCGTTTCGGCTTCATTCATAACACTTGATCCAATCCGATCCAGTCGGATTGGCAATTGGCTTTGGCTGTGACTCCAAATCATGCTTCCATGTGATCTCCTCTCGGGCAGAGTGACTCAGCGGATACACCGATCCAGCGATCCACTTTTACTTTCAAGCCAGCTCGACCTGAACTCCAAAAGATACAAAACGAGACAATAAATGCACTCGAGTGCATCTCAACTCTGACAAATTGCTTGTATCCGTCCGTCCGAAGCGTAAGAGATTGTGCAATGTTCAATTTTAGGAAAATCAAACAATCGCAAAATAAGAAAATCGAATAATCAGAAAATTCGACAAAAAATCACCTGTCAATGGGGCCCAAAAAGGGCAACAAAAATTAAATGGAGATGTTTAAGATATTGCGTTTGTGTCAATTTGACATTTAAAGGGAAGAGAGGCTATTAGGTTGGGATGTTCAGCTGTAACTTTGTGAATTTAAGAGATTTCAAACTTAGAAAATAAGAACAAAAACAAATAAATATTAATATAAATTAGTAGAAAAACACTGCCTTAGTTTAAACCTTAAAGTCATTGCAAAACCTGTTTAGTTATTTATCATTCATTTGTTAGTAATGCCAGAACTTTGCCCCATTTGTTTGTGCTAATTATGAACATAAATTAAAAAAAATTACGCAGTTTTAGCACAGCCTTTAAAATTGTCAATCAATTTATAATAAATTTATGTGGTTATTTAGCGGCTTTATAATTATTGGGTATCGATTTTCAAGCTATATTGCTTAAATGTGTGAATTAATTGAAGCTTAAAAGCAATAAATAATAAGAAATTGAGATAGAGTCTTTAAAATTCAATGACAGTTTGAAATAAATTCCCAAAAATAAAGGAAATAATATTATGTTATGAAAGGAATTCTATTTAATATTTCTTTCCAATTTTGTATACAATTCTTAAACTAAATTTAAATTTGTTAACCTCTTCCAGGGCCTGGGTCACCTGAGTGGCTGCCACATCAACCCGGCCGTAACCCTGGGTTTCCTGATCGTTGGCGAGATAAGCATCCTCAAGGCGGCCTTCTACATTATCGTCCAGTGTGTGGGCGCCATTGCTGGAGCTGCTGTCATCAAGGTGGCTCTTACTGGCGTGGCTGGCGCTGGTCTGGGAGTTTCCAGCTTTGATCCCGCCCTAGATGCTGGCCAGGCGGTGCTAATTGAGGCTCTGATCACCTTTACTCTGGTGTTTGTGGTGAAGGCGGTCTCGGATTCGGGTCGTTTGGATATCAAGGGATCGGCGCCGCTGGCTGTGGGATTATCCATCACCGCTGGACACCTGTGTGCGGTAGGTTTTAATTTAAGAATTTAACCCCCAAGATCAATCAAGAAACTAATAAATTATTTAATTTGCAGATCAAACTGAGCGGTGCCAGCATGAACCCAGCCAGATCCTTTGGCCCTGCCGTTGTCCAGGGCATGTGGGCCTATCACTGGGTCTACTGGGTGGGTCCCATTGCCGGTGGCCTGATCGCCGGCATCCTCTACCGATTCATCTTCAAGGTACGCAAGGGCGACGATGAGGCCAACTCGTACGACTTCTAGGCAGTTTGTCCCAGAAAAAAGCCTTATCTTTGTAAATGTAAATGTCCGCACAAAGCCCGCTTCCCATCCGCATCTCACATCTCCGCTTTCCATCCAGACAGGGACACTTCGAATTCGCTTCCGAAATGTATCTTAGAAAATACAATCCTCACAATTGTACCATTTTTATTTGTTAAAGAATAAAAAAGCAAATGTCTTGTTTTAGTTTTAAATAATGCGAAGCCAACACTTCAAATATATGCAATATATAATTTATATATTGTATTTGAGTAATTTTAAGCTAAATTATACGCACACACACAACATCATTACACCAACCGAAGCTTGACTAAATTGTAACTCGAAAGCACAATATATGTACCCAAGGGATATCGCTCGATTTCGCTCGGTTTCCCAGACAATTGATCACTACTTTTGTTGTTGAGCACCTACGAATTGTATTATGACTATGTGTAATAAAAAGAAATTAAGAAAATAATGCTGGGCGTCTTTGTTGTGTTTGTCCTGGTTATAGATGCTTAAAGATCTATAATAGTATTATTTTTTATCATTCATCACAGGCAATCATTGGGTATTTCTATAATTCCTTATTACTATTAGCAGATTTCTTAGGGTATGCTTTTGGTAAAGAAAAATAAACCTATGCTTTTGCGAATTTGCAATGGAAGATATATATGAATATCTAAGGATATCGCTTACTAATGTTAACAGGGTTCTAATGCTGTTTGCCATCTGTGGGGTTCTCTCTGAGTCCGAAAGTTAATGTATAAATTTCAGTTTAAGAAAGGTTTTCAACCCATCCAAGGCCCTGAACCATTTTTGGTCTCTCGAAGCCTTAAGAATCCCCGTAATGGCCTGGTTTGCCTTTGGTATTATTTTCATTCTTGTGATGATGTACTGCCTGTTAGCTGATGAGGCCGCGCCGGTAATTCTAATAGATAATCCACTCGAGTAAACAAAGGTAATAAGTGCTTTAATAATGGGTTACTGGGACTTTACAGTAATATATTTTCCTTAAATAAATTGTTTTATCATTAAATTTCAGCTCTGAATTAGGTTCAAGATGAAATCTCAAGTGCTTAACTCGAGGGACCAAATCACTCAAAATCAATTCTCTTAAATAATTTACATAATAATAATATAATATACCAATATATAAAAAATATTAATAATACAAAATATACTTATATGACGCTAATGGAATTTCCTTAATAATGTTTCCTGCGTGAATCGCAAAATTTGGATATTAGTTCCTTATCTTCATTAGGAGACTTTTTGGGAAAATGGTTAATTATGGTTAAATAATTAATTTAACGTTTATTTTAGATTTAAAATACATGTTTTCCATTTTAACTCAACTCAGAGAAATGATTTTATTAAGTTTTTATACCCCCTTTTTACATACATTGTACACACATTTGACACACACTCTACACAGATCTTAGTTAGCGCAGACATCAACCACGTACGAATTTACCATGCAGCTGTCTGTGATATAAGCCACATCTTACATAGGGTGTAAAGTTGGCTGTATACAAGTACTAACAATGTAAAATATTGAAATGAAAGAAATCTAAGGAAAAGGATAATCAGGACAGTCAAGTCAACGATGAAGCTTTAGGTTTTATTACCAAGTAAGTGATTATTTATCTAGGCTTTTGACAAAACGGTTTTAATTTATAGAAAGACTTTTTCTCTTTAAGAAGGAGTTTTGATAAAGAACCTTTTTTTTAAGTTAAAGATGTATTTAAAAAATTAAATTAATAAATATTTTCAGAATCACTCTTCCTCAACCTTATCTATAAGATTCCCTGGAATTCCCTGACAAATAATCAAGATGCAAAGGAGCCAACTTATTTATTTCCAACAATTGATAAGAAATTGTTTACATTTATTTCGCTTTCGCAATGACTAATTCGTTTAGGCAAATCTTGAATGAAAACATTGACTCTCTGAGTTCTTGTACAAACACTCTTATTTTTCTCCGAATTTCCTACGTCATGGCGCCCTTTCAGTTGGCATTACTCACTTCATTAAGTTAATGCCGGTTGCATGGAACGGAATATAATGGAAGCGAACAATAAAGTGTTACAAGGTAAGCCGCGCACGCGTGCTCAGCCACCCGCAGGTAATTTACAGTAATCCAAATTTGTCAAATTTCACCTCAATTCACTGATAAGCTTTTATAACTGAATTCTAACCAAAAGACAGAGTTTATTAGACGAAAAGCCACCAGCATCATCTTGGGGCAAAGTAATTGCCTTTTCTCCCTTTTCGTTCTGTTATCAGCCCTCAGCTGTGTCGCGTGTGTGTGTTTTTTTTTCAGTAATGAGTATGTGCTAATGACTTTAGCTATAGCCGAGGCCCAAGCTCAAGTTTCTCCCGACGGGCGGCGATCAGTTTCAGTGTTCGATGCAATCAGCTCACGTCAACACAGCACGCTAAAAATGCAGTCCGCGGTTCGAGTTCCCTTCGTTTTTCTGTGCTTTTTGGTGGCAGGAATAGCAGGTCAGGATGTACAGCCTGAGATGCCAGTAGACTTTCCGGTTTCCACGACAGAGGAAGCGATCACAGAGGCACCTTTGACAACAACAACAATTCCAACTACTAGTATACCACCGGAAACAACAACAGTTCCACCACCGGAAACAACAATAATTCCTCCAACAGAAACACCAACAATTCCTCCAACTGAGCAACCAATTGAAATTACAACAACAGAACTCACCACAACTTCAACAACAGAACCCACCACTATTCTAATTACAACAACGGAATCCACCACAACTACAACAACAGAACCCACCACTATTCTAATTACAACAACGGAATCCACCACAACTTCAACAACAGAACCCACCACTCATAAGTTCACCAACAACCACGCAAAATGAGTCCAATTTATCCGACCTATCAGCCACCCTCTCTACCGCCCTATATGCGACCCACGACCTCGAGACGCCCCATTTACACCACCAAGAATCCTTGGAGCTGGAACGAACCCGCCGAGCGGTGCTATCTGAAAGAGCAGCATCAGTACATCACGCCCTGTTGGGGTAAGTGGAAAATGAGGTCAAGGGGAATCCCAACTGATAACCCGCTTTCTTTTCATTTCAGGCTTTGGCTGGAAGTCGTCATTCACTTGTTATCGGTGTTGTTATTACGGCCATAGCAACTTTGCGGGATGCAGTAAGCTCCATCAGGGTCGCTGTTGGTGGTTCGATTAGGGAAAAGTTTAAGGAAAACACCTGTTGTATATAGAGAGTGGGAAGTAATTATCATAAAAATAAAAGCAGTCATTCAGAAACAGTACAGATAAAGTTGGTAATTAAATTTTGAGAACGATTTCCTGGGTACAAATTTTATTCAATTCAAAACTGATATAAAATAGGAATTAAAAATGATTAAAATACGGATAAAACTCACTACTTGCTGAATTAACATTTCATTTTCTTCATTTAATTGCTTCCTGTTACGTTTTCCATCTCCTTTCCAAAACTCCCTTCTAATCCAAAGTATAGACATTGCCCAAATTGAGGAAGCAGTCCTTGAGATGCTGCTGGCTCTCGCAGAAATCGGGGAAGGGCGGGGCCAGCACATCGTACATGATCCTGATGAGGTCAATGAACTTGGCCAGGGCCTTGGAGTACTCTCCCGTCTCGTAGAGCCTCTTGGCCGTCCTCGTCATCATCTCTGTGTCCTGCATAACCTTCAGTCCCTTGAGGATGTTCGTTATCTCGCCGCAGGTCACACACTTCACCATAAAGTCGTTGCAGCTGGGCGGCACCTCGATCACCGCCGCACAATTGTTCGGGGCATCGCACCGGAAACGGATCACATCCCTGGGCAGATCCTCGAACTTGGGCCAATTGTCTATGCAGGCATCGCAGGAGCACTCGAACCAGTAGAGCTCCTTAAGGCGAGCCAGGCGATCCGAGCGCTCATCTTGGGTGTAAATGGGTCCATAGTTCTCATTGATGGGCAGGCCAGCTTCAATAGGCCGCACACTGTTGATGTGGATGGTGGTGCCACGGAAGTAGCGCACCACGCCGGGATCACAGGAGTGATTGAACAGGGCCAGGGTGGGATAGATGGCTCCTCCTATGAAGATGGACTTCTCTCGCTTCGTAGAGCTGAACTTGTGGAGCTCGGCCACCTCGTGGGTGTTGAACTGGATGAACTGCAGACTGCGCAGGACCAGAGAGCAAATCGCTTGTATCTGATCAGGCTGGGGCTCTGAGCCGAAGTAACCGCCAGCCTGAAGGCAACGGGTCAGGAAGCGGGCCATGAGCACGTGCTGGAAGAAGTTGGAGGGCTGGCGTTCACCCTGATGCCTCTCCAGCTGAGCCACTCGGCGGAAGTCGTCCTTGGGGAGGCTATAAAAAAAATATATAATATTAGTTTTTTAGAAGTTTAAGTTCTTAGTCTCTCCTACCTAATCAGCTTCTCTGGACTCAGTTCCTCATCAATAGTGGGCTTCATTTTTAGAAAATAATCCAAAGGTTTGCTAGCCAAAATCCTCAAAGTTATGTGATTGTTAATGGAGGCTCCCGATCTCCAGATAATGGGCAATATGCCGCACTCGTATTTATGATACTTCTTGGAGGCCTCATTTCGGCACTGCTCCGAGCAATAGATGACATCGGCGCAACGGGGACAGGCCACAGGAACCACACTCCTGGAAATAAAATATATCTTTATGGGATCTTGGTTATTAAATCTTTGTATAATTACCTCACAAAGCAGTTCTCGCAATGGGTCTTGGCAAACTTCTCCAGGAGGACAGCGACAAAAGGACGCTCCACGAGCAACTCTTCGCCGGCTTTGACATCCGCGGAGGCCCGGGCAAAGCGACCTTCCTGGCGATTCTGATCAATCCTCACCAGGGGACTCACAAACTCGGTCTCCACTGGCACTGGCTGGGCCACATCCAAGGCTGCCTTGCGCTTCTGCTGCTTGGCCTCCTGCTTGGCAGTGCGGGGATCCTGTTGGAGCATCTTGATCATGGTCATGGCATCCAGATTGAGCTTGGAACGCTTGTCGGAGGCTAGAGTGGAGTCATCCATGGCGGTGATGCATTTTCTAAAAGGGAATATGAAGGATTTTAATTTAATTTAGAGGGCTTGGAAAGTATTCCACTCACTTGAAAGCTTCTATGGTATGGGGATAATCCTTGAGAGCCATATAGCAACGCGCCTGACGTTCGTACAATTTGTAGATCAAGTCCTTGGGATAGCCCAGGTCCAAGGCTCTCTTGATGTCAATCAGACATTCCCTGGAAAGTATAAAAAAAGAAGAAAATTATTATAGGAAAATGAAGAAAAAGACAGAGGTTAAAGGAAGAAGGTATCCGCTCTTCCTAAGGAAATTTGGAAACTTTAGAGAATTCCTGACTATGAAATACTTACTGATATTTCTGCATATGATACAAGGTAGCCGAGCGATTTGCCAACACAATGCGAATTTCAGCCACTGAAATATATATTTATTTAATTATTTATATTATATTTATTTAATTTGTTATTATTTAGTTAATTAATTTATTAATTTGGCTCACCATTTTCACTCGGCAAAGCCACATAACTCCTCGTATACAGCATCATGGCCTCCAGCCACTTCTTGCCCTTGAAGGCGGCCGTGGCCCGCTCCTTGATCTCCGCCGCCAGAGATGCGTTCTTGCCGGCAAACTCCTGGTTCACCACCAGGTTGGCATCCCCTGCACGCACCCAGGGCAGCTGTTCCACATAGGCCACGCGCTCCTCATCGGTCCCGCAGGCGGCCAACTTGGCTATGTCCGACTCGCAGCCGGCTCCAGCCTCCTCCTTGAGCTTCAGATAGTAGTCGGCAAAGAAGCCCGGTTTCTGGCTGAGTGGAGTTTTCATTATGTCAATATTCTTTCACTTTCAAAATTATGCAAGTTTGTAGAATGATTTTTCTAGTTTATTCTTTGCTTTCGATACACTCAGCCAGAAAACTGCAGAAGAACTGATTGGGAAAATGTAGGGGAAAAACGCAGACACGGCAGCGTGTGGCAGCTTTTTTGGGGTTTTATTTTTAGAAGAAAGAGTACAGAAGCTGAGAAGAAAGAGAGAAATACAGAGAGAGAAGAAAGCACAAAGTGAAAGAGCGAGTGATCTGTGTTTGTTTACTAACAAATTTAGCCGCCTGGCAAGTGTTTGTGTTTATAATGTAAGGTTATATTTACCAAACAGGAAAAGGTATTTAAAACAAATGAAAAATTTAGCTTAATTTGGCAGAAAAGAAAAAAAGAACAGATGGAAAATATTTTGAAATGAGCTATTTTGATTATATTTAATAATTTTAATATACTTTTATAAATGAGATTTTATATTATTTTTACTAAAATGATCATAAAACACGAATTATTTAAATGCTATCTTTGAATAAAATATTCTATTTAATTAGTTTAACCTTAGCTTATTTAAAAAAATTTCCTCAAATTAGAGATTACAAACACAAATTGAGCAATTAATATTATTTAAAATATTTAATTAACATTAATAATAGGTAATAGGTAATAATGCTAGACATTGCGTGAGATCGTACATAAAAAAGATTTAATCTTAAAATAAAATAGAGCAATTTAAAAAACAAAAATAAATATAACTAAATAGTTTTCGTAAAAAAATAAAAAGCAATTAAATAGTTTTTGTTCTTAAAGGTCTCAAATATTCTTAAATTCCTATTCGCGTATAACTCTCATAACTTCTCTCCCAGGTGCAAAAGTTCCTATAGCTTTAGCAACATTTATTGAAAATAGTAAATAAAAACTTAAAAATAAAAAAAGTAAATAATAAATAATAAATATTAAAAAACAAAAATAAATCAAGTTAACGATCTTGTCTGCCTCCTGTGAGGATTGAACTCACGACCCCTGGTTTACAAGACCAGTGCTCTGCCACTGAGCTAAAGAGGCTTGGCAAGGCGGCCGGCAAAAGCGAAACTCGAACCCAGGGGCCGTTCGCTCGCTGCTGCGCCGCTGTTGTTGCTTATTGTTGCTTGCCGCGGGTGGTTCCAAGAGTTGTAGAGAAATTCTACAATTATAATTACAGACCACTTTAAGAAATTGGCTCCATGACAAAGGAAATTAATGCTACTGCTATCTCTGGCATCGGCAGCTGGCAACTGGCAGCTAATGAAGACAAGTCGAAGTTCAGCCGCGCTTCGAGTGGCAATTTGTTATGGGTAAATTGTGGGGAATTGATGTGGGAAGTGAGTGTCGGATGGAGGCAACACCTAATTGTGTCACTAGGCTTGTTCTATTTTCTGAAGACTCAACTGTACATAGTACCGAGTGCAGCATAAAAATACCTTTCCCATATCGAATTACCCCGAAACCATTGTTCTCAGCCCTTTCGCCATTTAAGTTGTATGCAAATCCGTTTCGGGAGAGAAGAAAAGGTGAAATGCGTAAATTACAGTGTCAACATTACAACGCCCACTTTTGGTTTATGTTTGAGTTAAAATTCGAATCGCTTTTTTCTTTCTCTGTGAATTTTGTGTTTTTTGGGGTGTCCCGCCGTGTAAATGCATTATGCGAAACCCAATACCCGGGCCTAAGGGTGCATATTATGTTGTACAAGTATGTAAATTTCCCTAAGCTGTTGAATCCGCGCCCCGCTTTTGACTTTCGGTATTTGTAAACCCCTTTTTTCTCTCCCTTTCTCTGCTTTTGGGGTTGGTGCCGGGCAGTGTTGGAAAGTGCTGTCTGAACTGACAACTGGACATGACAGCTAGGCCTCCTGCACTGTCCTGTCATCAATCATCAATCACGGAGAAGGGGTGCCGCTCAAAACAATGTAATCATCAGGGCTTACAGCGAGATCGTTGCCAGCTGTCACTTGTACTCGCGGCGACTTGTAGTAGTAAGTACAGTAGAGCCAACCACTCAGAGGATGGCCCCGTGTGGTCCTTGATTGAACATTGTCAATACTCATAATCGCAATGTTTATGGGCTGTCATCCCGAGCGCAAAATATTTATCACTCTGCCAGAGAGTTGTGCATCCTCCTGCAGGAGCAACCCCTAATCATCGGGCATTGTGGCGATGCAACTGCAGTTTGGGATTTTCACAAAATGCATTTCGAATCGCTTTCGTCCAGATTTTTGACCCTGCAAAGCCATGATCCCTTTTGTAACTGGTCACTGGCGATGCAAATCCAAATGCAAATGCAAATTCATGCGGAATAAACGTTGCATTTTCCCTCTCCCGCCGGTTAATTATAGTTTATTTTGTTATTTCCTCTTCCCCTGCCCACCACTTTTTTCCTCTATTCTCTATGGTTCTCTCGATAAACACACATCCACATTTATTTATTTCACCAAACTTCCGTTGCATTTGCGTTTTTTGTTTGCCTTTAATACCCTGCGGAAGGGTGTCTCTCGAACTCTTTTCGGTTCCAATTATTTATGTCTGTTTGCCTTCCTCCTTTTACAAAATCAATATTTGTCAAATAGTCTGCTGATGGCTTAGGTATTGACTCGAAAATTGATTTATAATTGTTGTTAAGTGGGTGTTTTTTTGGGGATTTCAAAAGGGTAAACATAGAAGATTTTTTTAACTCAATATTTGACAAAAATTAAAGGTTTTAAGGAAATTAACGCCTTTTTATTTTTATATTTTTTACCATATTAACTTTTCGAGCTATTTAACATAACTTTTTGTTTATTTTAAAGATTTTAAGCCCTAATTAAACTTTAAAAGTATGCTTATAAGACATTTTGTCTCAGAATTATTAGAATTTACTTTAAAATGCCTTTTATTATTATGGAAAACATCTAAATTCTTTACCTTACCATATTATTAAATGATTATATATTTTATAGGATTTTATCGTTTATATTTGGCCTAATATATATTTATTTATGCTATTATAAATGCATATTTTCTATTAATAAAACCCTTTAAAGAATTTTTGCAGAGTTTTCTCAAAATTATAATGGATAATACCTTAATACTGTATTTAATAGTTTATTTATTTTATAAGATATTATCTGTCATATTTTACCTTATATATGTGTATTTATTTCTGATAAAAATTCCCTAAATAGATTTTCTTAGGGTATCCTTAATTCACCTAAACTAAGCCCTTATTTTCCATAGCTTTTTGTGTTCTTGATTTTTTTCCATATACTATATACTTCCGTTTTCCATCACCATAGAGCCGTGTGTATGTGTCAAGTCTTTTGTTGTTGGCCGAGTTTTTTATTGCAATTTTTTGAAATTTTTTTGCAGGTATTCATGTCAACTTGATTTGCACTGAAAACTCACAGACCGTTGTTCACAGACAACAATCGAATAAAACCGAAATTAATTGCAGCAACTAAATTGTGTTTAGGCCAGGCTGAGCACCTTCCTGTCGCAGCCGCAAAAACAAACAACAATGAACAACAACAGCAGGTAAAAATAATTAAAAATCTGGCATGCAATTGCCGCCAAAATGTCATTTTGTGGGCGACGCATTTGGCTTTGGCTCTCGGTTGACATTTGGGAAAAACGTCATAAATAATTTATAACAAACAACAGTCTTTTGCATTTTGGCCATTGTCTGAACGAAAAATCTTGAACATGGATTTTATGGATCTTGTACTTGATTGCCAGCTTGGGTTTGTTTTTTTTCTTAAATTTATTTATGAGTCAAGTTGGTTTTTATGCAAATTAAAGTGTGCCACTTAATTAATTGTGAACGATCGGCTAAACATTTAAATAAATTAAAGCCTCGGATTGATCGAAATCAAGTTGTTTTCGGCTGATTTTTGTGGAGATTTCTTAGCTGATTTGTAAGTTAATGGGAGGTAAATGTTGTTGAGCGAATGTAAATCACACAAGAGATAATGCTAAAATCAACAAATTCGTGACAATAAATTGAGTGTCGAGTTGGGGATTAGCTAGTGGCTTGAATATTAAGTTACCTTGGGTTGTATGGGAAAGGAAGTGTCAAGAGATGGGTTTTAACCTTTTCTGAAAATGATTGGCATTTGTTCATCATATTTTCATAACTATTCAATCAGCATTCATTTATATATGTTTTTGTGAAATTCTTTCCTTTTATTATAATCCCTTTTGATCTCTCCCTTCATTCTTCAAAGGCAGGAATCAAATTTCAATTAAAATCTCCACTTGAATATTACCTTTCAACTCTTTTCTTTGGCTTTTCCTTTCATTTATTTCCTTAATGATTTTCCTTGAGAATTTCCCTCTTCGCCACATGAGTTCCCCTTGCATTTTTTATTTGAATTTTTATTGTCCCTAAGTTCAATGGAAGTGCACAAAGGCCTTAATTCAATTTGAGTTCCATTAGAGTAAAACGCATTGCGTGGAAAACTCTTCAGACCGAAATCAGTTCAAATTAATTAAAAAACTAAAAATAATAAAAAATAGCCGAAAAGAAAGCACAAAACACGAACATGTTGTTGTTTGTACAAAGGCAACAATGGAAAGTGCTTCAGCTCAAGTGGAAAACAAAAGCTAAATGAAGTAAATTTTTCGAAAAACAATCAGAGGGGGTTGAAAAATGAAAATATTCCCAATTTTATCAAGAGCGGCGTCGGCGGCGGCAGCTGGCAAAAGGGAAAGGGTCCTGCGGGCCTAGGGCCCAGGGCAGGACACGAAAAAAGGGGAAAAGGCACGTGGCAGAATCCCGATTTGGGTCGGGATCGTAAGCTGTTACATCCGTAAATACAGTTACAACCTGAGATTGATGTGTGCCCTGTGTCGGGGATGAGTAGATGGATGGGAAGTGACAGACTGTGACGAATTGCCTCAGGCTACCCCTCTGCTTCGAGCCTCGATCTCTTTTCGGGATGCTAATGACGAAGCCAGCCATTGATGTAATGTCCTTTGCCTGTCAGCGGGTATTAGCCTCATATTTCTCTCTGTTTTTTTATGGCAACTGCAATTTTACACTAAATCAGGCAATTTTTTACCCAATTCCATGAGCTATTGTTTCGCCTGACACTTTTGTGGGATTGATTGGCAAAAAAGAAACGTAAAAAATAGAGACATAGGGAGAATTAGTCAGCTTATTGTTGGAAATCCTTTTTCTGCGGTCTCTGTGCTCGTTTTAATGCGATTTAATGGCAATTTGGGCACCTTTTTTGGGTAATTTAAAGCCATTTCTGGCCCCTGGTCCACACATTAAGAGCAGCTGTTGCGACAGTTGCTTGTCGAAAGGACTTTTCCTTTTTCCTTTATTCCTGCTGTGTGGAAACTCTTTGGAAACATATGGATCCTAATCGATTGATCATTTCGGGGGAGGTCCAGGGGGAAAAACGCCCTGACCCGAAGAGAGCGCCGAGCTGTTGATTTTACGGCCGGCGAAGCGCAAAGATCGTTGATCCATTTTGCACGCACTGCTGCCTCGAAACTGAAATCGAACTGCACTCGGCACTCGCAGATACATCTAGGTAAGTATGTATCTTGCAGATGCGTGCCAATCAAAATGATGATGTGAAAATATTTGCTCATCGACCATGTCTTAGGGAAGCCCTCCTAATGGCAACAGGTGAACCTCTGGCCGCCGAATTTCTACGAGTCTTTTCTTCTGACCTTAATTGTCATGGGCCACTGAAGCGAGCCCATCTTAATGTTGATTATCCCCCCGACGCCTGAATGTGTGTAATTTTTGTGAAATTAATATCCGGTCGACCTGACCTTGTGTGCTATATATATCCCTTCTCCTGCCTGCTGCCATTTCTCTTAATTGCGTTTGAAAGCATTTATCAGCTCGGCGACAGCAGCAGTCGCAACGGAACAAGATCGAGAGCACACCCAACTGTGTCAACATATGTTCTTCGGCTGCTATCTATCTTTGTTCGTGTTCTTTGCGGAGATACAAAGACACTATACTATATATATGTGTAAGTACAATGCAAGCCCGGCTCTCACCGGCATTTTAGCAGTTGAAATTCGCTACTGGGACGCCCTCGAAACGTGAGCCTCTTTAGCTCAGTGGCAGAGCATTGGTCTTGTAAACCAGGGGTCGTGAGTTCAATCCTCACAGGAGGCAGTTACGAAGCAAGCTTGAGTTCTTGGGGGATTTACCTAAAATTCCTAGAGAGCTAGGCTTTATTTTTGTTTATTTCTAGCTTAAGTTTAGACCAAATATTACTAGTAAAATATTATTAGGTCAGTTGTGTTAAGTCTTTGTTTATTTAGTGATAAATATTTATTTAGAATGCATTGTACAATATGAGAAAAGCTGACAAATGCCTAAACTAATATTATGACTTTGATTTTCTATAGGAAAATGTAACAAAGAAAGGTTTACTTAAGGAATAAATAGAGCAATTAGGCTAAGCTATTGTAGAACTCTCTTTGACAAAGATCTTCACATAATAATAATAGAATCTCTGGTTACAACTTAGAGAAAATATCAGCAAAGGTTTTATTTTAAACATATTATTAAGGAGAAGAGATATTTTATATACTTTCAATATATATTTTATATATTTTCAATATTTTTTTCCTATGTATAGGATATATTTTGGGTACTGTAAAAATAATTCTATAGAATTTTAGAATCTTTCCCTTTACAACATATAAATTTTTTGTATTAAATAAAGAACTATTTAGAAGGGCTATTCCTTTTCTCAATTCTATTATCAACCTCACATTAAAGATTAGGTATTTCTCTATTCATCAATATTTTATTTACCTAAAGGATATATTTTTTATATATTAAAAAGAACAAAAAACATTAACAGAACTCTTTCCCCTTACATTCCTTTCTTAACTAAAACACAAAAGGGAAAACAGACCCCACATGAACTTTATTTTTGAAAAAACCTCCTTGACAACATTCCCTTAGTTTTATAAACTCTCCCAGGCTGTAAAAAGTTCCCCTTTATTCATGGACTCCATCCATTAACTCGATACCCTTTAAATCGAGTGCACCTGTCACCTGTCACAGGACCTGAAAGCGCTCCAAAAAACGCGAGCAAGTTCCGCTTGCATTCCTCTCTCTCTCGAAGGCGAGACAATTTATGTTTGTCTCGCGATCCGGAAAACGCTCTATGGACACGCACAGCTCAGGAAATGAAGGAGAGGAGGATCCATCCAGGTAGACCAGGTCCCGACGCGTAGTGTTTTCTTTATGATGGCATAAATTCAGTTTTAATTGAGGCTACAAGCGGCTACTTGTTCGGCCATCGAGAATCTCAACCACTTGAAATAAATTAACAAGACTCGACTCTCCCTCGTTTTCGAGTGTTCGAATTTATAATGTTTGCTTTGGCCTTTGGGCCCTGCCTCCGCCTCAATTACAGAACCAGATTCTTGGAAAATCTAGGAAAAACTCGAACCCGAAAGCAAGTCAAGTTGCGGTCTTCTTTTTAATTTGTCGTTGTTTTTCCTTTTTGTTTGCTTGGTTTGAGATGGAAAACCATAAAAAGTGGCCTCCCGTAACTGACAGCGTCAAGTGATTTTCCTGATTTTCCTTTGTTTTTCTTTCTCGCTTGGAGAGGAAGTGTTTCGTTTTTTTAGGGGTTTTTTGTGTGTTTTATTAATATCTTCTCGATATTCAGAATCTTTTGTCTTCGGTTCGCTGGCGAAACGCAACCAAACGAAAGACTGAAGCCACAAACGCGATGTATGGAAATGAGCTAACCGCTGCTTTCGGTGGATTTGGTAATAGACGTCCGACTCTAACGGTACAAGCACATTTCACTCGCCAACTTTCGGGCCGGGCTGTGTTTTTGATTTATAGCCCTCGCCGTACAGCCTCACATTAGCTAATCGAAACGATATCAACCCATAAAAAGTTTCGCAATTAGGGTGCAGAATTCGGCGCACTTCAGGCGCGCGCCTGCGACTGCGCCTGCTTTATCCTTTTTTTCCTCTTTTAATTTTTGTTTAATTTTGATTTATGCCCGAGCTCTTGAATCTTTTTCGGCTGCCTTGTATCTGTTTTGGGTTGCACTTAATGAAGGGAAATACAATCAACGCCAGCAGCAACCCCTACGCAGGCGGCAATATCTGGGTTAAAAGGGGTTTCTTTTTTTTCTGGGTTCGGGATTGTTGTGATCATTTTAATTGACTTTGCGCACGAGCGGACTCATCAGACCGAAACGCCGGAGATATGAGGGAGATAATCCAGAGCCATATGTCGATGATGATGCAACTGGAGCAGCAGCAGGCAAATGAGCAGTTTAGGAGATGACGCAGTCGTTAAATCTCGGATGCGCCAGCTGTCAAAATAGGCAGAGGAAGACACAGAGGAGGTGGAGTCGGAGACACCCACCGAAAAGACGAGGGAGTGGAGGAGTTCAGTGCACTGGAACTCTATTAACGATCGCAGCGGGTTCGGGGTGTCGCCTATAGTGCAAGTATAACCCAATAAATCCGGAACCCAGTGCACTTTGCCAGTGCGAGCGCTCATTGGTCTTGCAGGGTCTCTCTCTTCTACTCTATATATGTTCTCTCATTCTGTTCTCTCCTTCTGTACTCTCTTTTACTTACCTACCCTCCACCTGAATTAGGAAACTGGCTAGTTTTTGCTATTTTATAGCAGTGATGGCCGTGGAATCTAAAATTATTCATAAACTTTTAAAGGTTTTTACCTTTTATTATTTGAAATCTTATAAAAATATTTATTTTATATTATAGAACAAACAATACTTTAAATAAATTTTATTGCCTGGATATATTTTATACTTATTTATTTTTTTAGATGATCTGTTATTTAATTGTTTTTATAACAAACAATTTATATTTGTTTTGTATATTTTAGTAAAAGAAAATTTAATTACATTGGTTAAACCTTATAGATTAATAAATAATCGAAAAACATATATAATAATATTATTCAGACCAAAATATATCAGCCTTTTCTTATATAAATGGCCTTTAATTCAAGTTATCTAGCTTTTTTTATTTAGCTATTTAAAACTAGCTATTTTGAAGTGCCATCTCTAAGCAGAGAGAGCAGAGAGCGCACAAGAGAGCGCTAGACCGCGAGAGCGGCTTAGTGTAATGCTTGGCTGACGTTCAAGTCGCGATGTTCAGAAATCATCCAACCGTCGACGCGATCGGGTGTGCATTGTCTATGTCCCTCATATCGCTATATCCCCTGAAATTTCGTGATTCGTTCTCTGCGCCGGCGTGAATTCCGTGGACCTTCTTGCATTTGGAGAACCTGCATTTGTGTGACGTTTTGTGTGTTTTTGTTTACCTATCCCAAGTCGTGATAGTGTAAATTTCCTGTGGCCTCCGATAAACAAAAGGAAATGCAGCGAGGAAGTGAACATAATTAAGCGGAAATACTTAATGAAAAAACATTTTGTGAAAATTAAATAAATATTGCAATAAAACCGGGCCGCTGGCGTTTTAGCAACGGTCCCCCTGGTCGTTGCGGTTCCAAACAATCGATCGCCTTGCCATCATTGACATCATTGATTTATGCCCCGAGTGTAAATAATTCGCACAATAATACAATAAGCACCAAATTGAGGCTTTGGCTTTCCTCCCTCTTGGAAAAACAAAGACAACAAACCAATAACCAATCAAATGCAATGAAATGAAATGTTGCCATTGATTTGCCGCGCACATTGCCATTGTTCAGAGTTTTAAACTGGAAGCCGTACTTAAAGTTGGTAAGTAGTCTCCGACAATAGATCCAAATGATGGAAAAGCGAAAGGTTAACTATTGCATTTTAGAATGTGTGTGGAATACATATAGAAATCGGTGTCAATAGAGCCATTATAAAGATGATGGGGCAATTTTATCTTGGGTTTTTTCTGCGGCTCCCTAGAAGGCCACTCCTCTCTTGTCAGACTTACATAATCCCCATGAAGACGAGGAGTGAACGGTTCTGATATCTGAATGAATATTTATGGACTTACTTTCAAAATCTTTCATTTTTCACATCTTCTTATCATAACAAAGGCTGGAGAGCAGAGAGATAAAAATTGAAACCTCATAAATAAATTACTCTGCGACGATTAAAACGTCATTTGGTTTTGTTTTTGATGAGCAAAAGATAAGGCAGTAATTATTTTATTTTTTTGCTTGGTTATTATGCCATAACCAAGTTCAAAGTATACCTGATGAGGTTGGAATTTCTGAGTAGAATTCCTCTGACTAGCCACAATCAATCAAATCAAAATATGACTCGATCTCTGACCATATAATTACATATGAGATTTCTGCGGTTGAATCAGAATCTGAAACGCAGATTACAATCTATTCTAGAGACCCCTTTCGAGATCCCCGACTTTGTCATTAATTTTAATTAGATATTTCCTTTTGGGCATCCGCTGAGTTGCATTTGAATAACAATTGATCGGCATCGGCATCGGTTTCTCATTGAAATGCCAAACCCTTTATCGACAGGATGTCTCTAGAGTGTGATTTACATATTCTTTGGTTTTTTGGAGTTCTCTTGGCTTCTTCTTTTGGACTTTTGTCTGGCTTTTTCAATGCTAACAACCTAATCAAAATGTGTTTTTTCTTTTTTGGTATTTTTGTTAGTTATGTAAATTTTCGGTTGACTGTATCTTGTGGTTTTATGTGGGTTTCATAGTCGTGATTTCTTGTACGAGATGCATCAACGCATTTTTCTGCGCTGACTTTGTTTTGTTTTTGTCTGCCATTAAGTGGGAATAGAAAGCCAAGATTTTGGGGAGATGATAGCTTTGCATACATCGTCGAGCTGCTCAGTCTAACTGTTTGTCGGTTTTCACTTTCATTCCAAGAGGCGCTGTAACAATCAAAACGAGAGCTCCCATCTCTCAGGTATAAACCAAGTCATAGCTAATAGCTTTAGTATCGATTTCGCTTTCGTTTCGATTGTATTTCCGATCTCTGGCCAAGGCATTTTGCACTTTCTTATCAGGCCCACTTTCTAGAATTGATTTGCATAAATGATTTGTCCAGTGCCCGAGACCGAGACTTTCGCGACCCCAATCTGCATCTCGAGCCGGAGACAGCTGGCATTCTAACTGTGAATGATATTAAAAATATACCAGGTAATAATTGCCACCTGATAATGATGGGCAATTATCGGCGGCTGACATGGCAACAGCTGCAAAATGAACAGAGACCATATAGAGAAAATACAGTGAAAATAATGGAATTATAGGTGTTTAAAGGTAATGAACTTAAGGTCACTCGAAAATTATAAAGGTAATAAGGATAAGTGGATATATTTTAAGAGATACCTTTCCGAATGATCTGAAACTTGGTTCACCTCTATATTAAGACGTTTAAAATTTATATAATAAAGAATAACAAATAAATCATTTAAAGTACAACTTTTATGAGGAAAATGTCAGGGTATTTATTAACCATTTACTTATTATTATCTCCTATTAAAATATTGAATTTTTACTACTTATCAAAACATGTATTTCAAGATCCTCTTATGATATAATACCACAGATAATTCAAATTATTAGAACATCTAATCAAACAAAGAAAACCAACGACCTTTCTTTTGTAACCACTCAAAGTTCAGATCTTGGCCAAGAGAAAGAAATAAACGCCAAAAAAAAAACAAACAAAGAAATTTCCATATTTATGTCAAGTCCATTAAGTCCGTATTCTTGGCCAGTTGTCGGGTCGTTTTAGCCCCGCTTTGGACCATTTTGTGTTGGCCAAGCAGCAAGCAGCCTCCGAAGCGATTAAAGTTATCAATGTCGGGGCTGCCTTTTTTTCTGTTTATTTGTGGCACTTGTGCACACACATAATAATAATACCCAGCGACAGGCCAAGCCAATTGTCAAGCTCTTGGGCTAATTTGTGTCTCAGCTCGTAAATAACTCAGAGACACACACAAACATGCGACGCAGGTGTTGGGAAACTACTACGAACCAGGCAGGGGTTAAGGTTTATATAGGAAACCCCCACAGAGGCGAGTGCAACCGAAAAAATAAAAACAAACTTAATTTGGCATCCGCCAGCCCGCAGGGCAAATGTTTATTCATAAAGGTTATTAATAATACCAAGAGATGTTACAGAAACAGCAAGCGAATTAAAGCTAATTTTTATAATTATTACAACCTTGCGGAAAAATTAAATGCAAAGCAAATAAATAAAAGAAAAAGTTAATAAGAAAGAAAAAAATCCAATCTTAGGCATTATTGCCTCCTGTGAGGATTGAACTCACGACCCCTGGTTTACAAGACCAGTGCTCTGCCACTGAGCTAAAGAGGCTCTGTTAAACAGCTGGCAAAAGCGCTATACGACTCAGCGTGCTTAGAATGCTTCTAACAGCTGGAAAAAGTTTGCAGTGGCTGTTAACAGCGAACGCTAATGTTAGCGGGTAACAGTGCAAAAGCTGATAGCAATTTCTCATTTGCATCAACAACGAAGCGTAACAACAAACAAGTTATTATTGTTATTATTATATAGAAGCCAGTTTGTATTAGAACCAGGTGTCATCTCCATTTAGGTAATTGAGCAAAATAATTTTGCATTGTTCAACGACTTGTGGGCGCCGCGCGCACTGAGCTCATCTCGTAGCAATTTTTGTAGGCGCGTTTTGGAGAAAATAATAAACAAGAAACAACAGCGAGAGGGGGGCGTGGCAGTTACGCCCCCTACAAGATACATGCACAAAAAATAAAATTATTTTGGAAATTTACGAGATATTTTCTTTTCAAACAAAAATGAAAAATCGTTAAATAATTAAAGCTACAAGGCCACAAAAATTTTAAGAGCAATAAATAATTATTAGAAAGGCTTCAAAAATCAATTTTTATTTTTAATATTTAAGCTCTTTTTTTACGGCTATAACTCAAATTTAAAAGCAATTATATTTCCCCAATAAATCTAAGAAACTCCTCATGAAATATTTAAAACTAAAATACATTTTTATTGGCACTTTATAAGCCTCTTTTAATGCTTATCCAAAAAATTTAAGAGCTGTAATATTTCCCTCAATAAATGTTAGAAAATCCTCTTAAAATCCCTTAAATTCCCTGCTTATTTTTCTATCAGTGCTTACTTTGAGAGAGCCATAATATTAGTTTACATTTCTGTGCCTTAAAATTTACATAAAATTCCGCATTTGATGTGTGGGAAGATCTTCATCTTTTTAGCATACGCAACACACACTGTCTATATCCGAACGGACTGCATTTGATATACGGCTAATGACTAGATCCGATTGAGATCTCTGCTGATTGGAATTTATTGCAAGAATCTCGCAGAGAGTAACTGTTGCTTCGATTTCGAGTTAAAGCCGTTCGCTTCCCCTGGGACCTTGGCGACATCAATTTTGATCTCGAAAGCCGGGAGAAATGATAAAAAGCAGAATAAACTTGTCACCATTTCGCCGCCTCTTTTATTTATTATTTTTAGGTCATTTTGTGTGTGAGATTAGACCTGAATTTCGATGGCGAACAAGTTTCACTCGGTGGACACTGCGTTCCACTTGCTTGGCCATCGAAAATGCAATTTGCAACTTGAATTTAGAAGTAACAGTACATCCACAATTTTGCAGCTTGTTCTTGAAGTGGAGAACATTGTTGCGGCGGCTACCTTGAGGCCGACAATTGCTTCATAAACTGGCCGTTTTTGTCCGGTTTCACTCCAACTAACTTGGCCGGAAACGCGAAGTCCAAATGGAAATGATTACAGAGAAGGCTCCACTGTACTTAAGGCAATTAGAGGTGGAAGCGTGAGCTATTGTGTGGGTTCGTTAATATAAAGGTGTAATTTTCTGGAAGTTAATTTGGGTGACTAAGCTAGGCAAAAAGATTAAAAATTGACTGGAAATTATTTCTTAAAGGATTTCGATAGATTCAAAGCCTTTGCATGTTTTTCCTTATGTAACCATTATAGTTAATTATATAATTAATAGGTGTAGACCTTGACTTCATAAAATAAAGCATATTTAGCCCTCGAGGTCTCTCTAAAATATATTTACCCAAAGGAATAAAGGAACTACATACCAAACTTTAAATTTAATTATATATTGTTATTTTCCCTATCTAAGATCCCCCCTTCCTCATCACGTAACCCTCTTTAATAACTTGATTATGGAGTACAAGCACTTGTTCTTGGTCTGGTTGCGCTTCAGTGGCTTCTCAGCGCCCACATTTTCGAGGCTCCGGGGCCTGGGAAGTACCTCATGGCTGCACTTGCTCTCGTTCCTATTAAAATATATAAAAAAAAACTAAAGACAAGGGAACCCTCTCGAGTTGGGCACGCAAATTGAAGAATAAATAATTACATGCATATAAGTCGGGGGCTCGTATAAGTCCTATATGTAGAAGAGGCTATAGTTGAACGATCTTCATGCTTGACAGACTTTTCCCACAGCCAATTGTGAATTGTAACTGACACTGCTGCAATTTGGCGAACAGTATCCACTAGATACTGGCTAGATTCCTCTGGAGATTCCTCTGGAGATTCTTCTACAGATTCTTTACAGATTCTCTTTCCCAGTTTCCCCTTAATTTCAGCTCATTAGCAAAGCGTTCTAACAAAGTACTAGCTTCCAGGGGAGCAGATAGATTCAAATCCAGCCGCTAATGTGCGAGTACTCTCTAAGCAGGTTTCTCTCTCACTTTTCTCTCTTTTCCATCTTTTCTGGGTTCCACAATTAAGCATTAAAGCGAAATTAGATTAATGATAGGCCCACATTGGGCAAGGTAACCCGAAAGACTTGCCGCCTGGCCCCTCATCTCGTAACCCCCTCTGGGGTTAGGTTATGTTATATTTCTGGTTCCTGTCTCCACACGCAACCGAACCCCAAAAGATGGAGTTGTTGATGCTTGTTCTTGGCTAAACTTTGTAGAACGGTGCTCGGGGCTGGCATGATAATTACCCTGCAAGACTAATGACTTTCGGGGCTTATCTTGAAGGCAAAAAGGTTTCAAAAAATAAAATGAGACAAGTACAATGTCAAAAAGATGCTTGAAGGGTATGGGTTTAAAGAGGATGAGGGGTTTTTGGTAACCAAAAAATAAAGAAAATATGATTATAAACAATTTCAGGCCTTGAAATTCCTCTCCCTATGAAATAACCCTAATTTCTAAGCCATCTAATATCCATCCAACAATAACTGTTAACTAACTTCGATTAGAAATATTTCCTCAAGTTTTTCCCAAACTTTTTGCTCATCTGTTCCGGCTGGGAACTCTTCTCAGCGCTCAATGGGAAGTGCTTTTCCTTAGAACTTCTTCTATATATTTTTTTAGCACTCAATAAAATCTCAGCTAACGGTACACGAGCTAAGAGCACTCTGTGAGATACATTTTGTATGTCACAAGTATCTATGACAATTGCAGTATGAATGAAAAGGCTTTGTCTTCGGAGACCGACAAAGGCAAAAAAACCAACAAAAAAACCAAACAAACAAGTGAAAAGAGCCAGAAAAGAGGGAAATGTATGTTGCTGCGGCACATTAAGTAATGTGATCTATGCAACCTCATCCGCCAGATGCAGATACAATCTCCGCAATCTAGAGAGTGTGTGTGTGTATATCTTGCGGCTGTGCAAATCTGCATATCGAATGCGTTTTCCTTTTTGTCTCAACCACCGAAAGTGCGTCGAGCTGCCAGCTCAACTCATTTGCATTTCTTTTTCTTTTTTTCCTCTTGAAAAATGTATATATGAATGAAGAAAAATGATCAAGGGAGTTTCTAAGGGATGGCTAGCTGGGGTTCTGGACTCGAAGGCCTAATTAAACTGGCAAATGTAACGTGCCAAAGTTGTTAAAACCGACGAACCGAAAATTGCAGCCGCCAATTGTTTTTGGCTTGCCAAGCGGAACGCGAAATTAAAGTGACTTTGAGTTGGAGACGAGCCTAGGACTGTGTAGTCGGCTATAAGTTCAAAGTTCAGCAGAAGATTTATCACTGACAAGTTAAAGAGGTTGCCTCCGATTTGATAGACACTTTTCTAGGGGCTTTAATTATGCCTATAAAGATATATACCTTCAAGTTCAAGCATTTTTCAGGGGGCTACAGTTATTTGAGGCTTTGTATTTGGAGTTAATAGAGCTTACATTATATCTTTCAAATAATATTATGATTAAGGCATTATTATATTGCATTGTAAAAAATTTTTTACCTTTAAAATAATGTTTTGTTATAGAAATAATACTTTCCAAATTATTTCTTATAAAGTATTCCCTTTTCTGTTCGTATTTATTTAGTTTGTATAATATTTCATACAATTACCTACAATTTCTTAGTTTTTATAATGTTACATATTGTTTTTTCATACTTTTTTATTTCTTTAAAACTTTACCCTTCTTTGTCTGTATTATTTATTTTTAATAACATATGATATTATTTCCATTTATTACAGACCTGAAATCAAGCTGAATCTCTGGAGTTTTTTCCCATTATGGACACCGGAAGTGTGGTTAGCGAACCGATTTCCGCGCATCATCGCGCCTTCGCCAAACAGAAATCCGCCTCCATGGTGAGTTCCACGCCCTTGCCTCCCAAGAGGTCTATTGCACCTCTAATAAGTAGATAGACGGAGGGATTGTGTAAGGCCCAACACATAATTAATGCAACATCCCCGCCCCGCCCCGCCCCGCCCTATTGTCTGATTCGATTATGTAAGGCCGCGAGTGCTACGTATCTGCGCTAATTAGATATTGACACGCACGCAGGCTAAGGCCTCAGTGTGTAAGCCGTAGGCTGCACAAATACTTTGCATCGCCTCACGCTAGAAAGTTGTCCAAAACGAAATTCGCAAATGGCCCAAACATAAATCTCTATAAGCCACAAGCAAACAAGTGCCATAAAAAAAGATTAATAAATAAACTAAAGCCGAAAATAAATTACCCTAAAAGATCACGAGTTGACGTTGAATAATTTTGATGAGGGTTTAAACTAAATACGTGAAGATTTATATTTAAATTTATAAAAAAAGGTTTAGATTTATGAATTTCTCTAGTTTGTTGATAACTTGGACACTTTATAATATTTGTTTTTCTTAGCTAACTTTTAATTACCGTCTTCTGAAAAGGCAATATTTTCGTTGGTAATTTTATTATGCATAAAAAAAGCATTTATATTATTTTCAAAAACTGATGATGACTTATTTCCATCTAAGGGAAAACCATAAAATCTAGTCATTAAATAATATCCATAAATTACAAAATCTTGCCAAATATCCACAACATCCCCTTGAATGGGTTGATTTTTTTGAAACAACTAATAAAAACTGTTTTTTATCCTTGGAAAACCATAAAAAAATACATAATTAAAGATCCTACATAAGCTACGAAGTCCCACCAAAATTCCATTATTATTTAATTAATTAAAGCTTCTGAAAAATCCATCAAAATTTATAATTATCAATCCTCCGTAAACTACAAAATCCCACCAAAAATGCACTATACCTCTTCCCCCAAGTTTTTTTTAAACCATATAAATGCATATTAATAAAGCGTTAAAAACAACATAAAAACATGGAAAGGGAAGAGCTCAAAACACACAAATAATTTACAATAAATTTACAACAAAAAGCGCACACAAATAATTTACAACAATTAATTGCAAATCCATTTGAATGCATTTCCAAGCAACACTTTCACGCGCGGCCCACAATGCAGAGTCATTGTTGCATTCAAACTATTGGGAGTGCAGTTCGAGTATCTGAATATATATCTATTTCTTAAACAGATATTATGTGTGAAATATTGCATAGCTGCCAAGCTGGGAACTTACTTTTTTTTGTGTGGGGGAAGTGAGTGGAATAACTGAATAAGTGTGAGAAAAGTGAAATTACAATTCAATGACAAAAACTTAGCTTTTATTTCCTAGACAGAATATGGAGTGGTTTTATTTCCAAACTCCAAAGAAAGCTGATATATGGCTCCTAGGGTAATCTTTGACGTTTAACCGCAATAATCATAACAAAATTCATAAACTTAGACCTCCTCACCTGGCAAACATTTCTTTGTGCAAGTCTGGCTTGCCAAATTAGTAGAAAGAAGTCTCCATCCACAATGGAACTTTCACTTGCGAGCGAAATGATTGAAAGCAAAAGTGAGTGACGAATACGTTTTGTATTCGAGTTTGGGATGCTTCGAAAAATCAACATGAAAACATCAACATCAACAGGTGCTCAGGCAAGGCTGTTTTTTTTTTTTTGGGGGAGGTAACAATAATGGCTAATGGGCACTATAAATTGGCCATAACCAAAGGCCTCCTCACAGCCGAAGCGAAGCCTAACGAAATCGATATCTCTTTCTTTCTTTCCTTCAAAGAGATTCCTTTCCTTTACCTGGCCAAAGCCACCCTACTTTCGGTCAATTAATTCCTTCCACAAAATTACATCAATTACTCAGCGAATAGGATTTCCCTTCCGAGCTGTTAATGAATGAGAAATGCAGCTCGTAAAAATTTATGCAAATTTATTTACGATCTGAGAGAAAAGTCAAGAAATTTAAACCCGAAATCCGGCCGACAAGGAAGTTCTCACGTTCACCCTTCGCAGTGGACACTGTCCGGTCGTTCTTGATTATTAATTTTCCACCAATTTCTCAACAACTGTTCAAGGCAGGGGTTGGTTCCAAGGATCGAAGGGGTGCCAGCCAGGAAGCTGAAGTATTGTCCAGAAGGTGGTTGTTGTTGCAGTCTCAAAATGTGCAATATGTAAATGCAGCTGAGACAGGACTTTGTAACGGCTTTTTAGGTCTTCAAGGAAATGTGCATAAAGGAATTATTTGCAAAGGTTTTATTGCTTAATCCCGAAAATAAGAAAAAAAGAAAGGTTACTCTTAAAATATAATATTACATTTCTTGCCAGATTTGAGTTTGGGTTTACTGGAAATAAGAATTTTACCTAAAATATCTTCCACCTTAGTTGAGTTTTAGTTATTTCTGTCCAGAAAACCCTAAAGACAACTACATAAAATCCTTAACAAATTGATTTAGCTTATTATCTAAGCTTAAATAAAAATTTTCCACTTTTTCTAGTATATATTTCCATTCTATGCCCATTATGAGCTCAGTTAAAAGCGTCAAAATGGTTCTTGAACTGAAAACTACCAGGAACTATCCAGTCTTAAGGGTTCCCTGGGCTTGCATATTCCTTTCAGACCCATAAAGACCTCTCAAAGTTCGTTTCGGTACAATAATTTTAATTGAAACCCTGAATAAAAGAGTACATGTAGTAGTTTTATTTAATAATAAAATATATTAAAAATATTTTACCCTTGCTGGGACTCAAAAAACAAAAGCCAGCATAGATCTATTGACATTGAGACCTATATATCTGCCAATCACGTAGTCTCATCTCGTTTTTAGTTCCCCGCAGAGCTTTAGCAACAGGTTCCCCCCAAAAAAAGCTTATATGCCAAGAGAGCTTCCCATGACATCAGCCCCAAACTCAACTCGCTGAAACTCAACACATCAGCTGTTGTCAGCCGCTGTTGGCCGCTGATATTTTTACTGTGTGTTCCCCGAAACTTTGTTTATTATTCCACATAGTTTGCCCCGTGTTTGTTATTTGCTGAAAACTGATTTCCCGAGTGATATGAACTACCTCTGATTAAGTGTAAAAGAATTGTGATAGAAGGGAAGACTGCTAGCGTAACAACAACCACAAAAAAAGTGCTCAATTATCAGTAATTTAATAAATTAGAGAGTTAATCAGTTGCCAGCTCAATATTGATTAACTAAATATTAGTAAAGCCCCACACACGAGTTTTTATCAAGCGAAACTTTTGCTTTGAGAGCAAAAGCAATTACAGCCGAAGTGCTGCGAATAGAAACCCGACGAACCTACGTTGAAATTGCCTGAATTACGAGCACAAAATGCGTATCATGGGCCCCAGTATGCTGTCAGCCCTCAAGCGGCTCTCAACTAGGAATCCCACGATCTTGTCCAGCCATAACATCCGATCTTTGGGCTCTATTGGCGTCATGAGTCTGCCACCCCGTCAGCCCTTTTCGCCGGACTTTTCTTCCGTCAAGTATGTGAAATCTCAGGGATTATTAAGAATAATAATCATGAATAAGAATGAAATTCCACACAGCTCTTTGATGGCGAGAGCAGCACCTATAGCTACCTCTTGGCGGATCTCAAGAATGGCGAGGCCGTGATCATAGATCCCGTGCTGGAGCAGGCCAAACGCGATGCCCAGCTGGTCAAGGATCTGGGCTTTCAGCTCAAGTATGCCAGTAAGTGATCTCTGCCCTCTGGTCTCTGGTTAGATAATTTCACCATGGCCTCCGACTATTTCCGCAGTCAACACCCACATGCATGCGGATCACATAACGGGCAGTGGCTGGCTGCGACAGCTCACTGGCTGTCAGTCGGTGATTGCCGAGGCCAGTGGAGCCAAGGCGGATCGTCATCTAAAAGAAGGAGATCGCATTGAGTTCGGCACCCATGTGATAGACACGCTGGCCACGCCGGGACACACGAATGGCTGCATGAGCTATGTGATCAAGGATCAGGGTTGCATCTTCACCGGCGACACTATACTGATACGGGGTTGCGGACGCACCGACTTCCAGGAGGGTTCGCCCCGAAATCTCTACGAGAATGTGCACAAAAAGATCTTTACGCTGCCCGAGAATTTCCGTATTTATCCAGCTCATGATTACAAGTGAGTTGGTTTTAGGGACAGGGATGCGCACACAGAACACTCGCAGGATATCCTGAAAGCTTCGGTAAGCTTCAGTAAGCTTCGGCAAGCTTTGCGTGAAAAGAACTCGGATGCTTTGTGTGGGCAGCTCTGATCTAAAAGTGTTTGAGAGTTATATCTGCACTCTACACCTATTCCAGAGGACAAATGGAGAGCAGTGTTTGGGAGGAGAAACGCTATAACCCCAGACTGACCAAGGATCTGGAGGAGTTTACCAAGATAATGGAGAACCTGAACTTACCATATCCCAAGAAGATAGGTGGGGGCTATAGAAATTCCTTAACATACTAAATCACACACTAAACACCCTAAATACCCTAACTTACAGATGTCTCGGTGCCCGCCAATCGGGAATGCGGGGTGTACGACATACCCAAGGAGTAAACCCTTAGAACTTCCCTCCCCCGAAGACTATATACACATATATCAAGCAGCTTCCCAGAGATTTGTAATCTTTAAAATAAACATACCCACATTTTTTATCAAGATCAAACACTGTCTTTACCTTAAATACAAACTCATTCTTTTGTGTCTGAAAAGATAAACTCACCTCTTTGTTCGGCTTCCTTTGTTCTTCCAGACCATTCTCAATCCGAAGGGTTGTGTCAGTGCCGCCAAGTACAGTTTGCATGCGACGGCGGAGACGAACCACCAGGAGACGACCACACCCAGCTCTTGCTCCACCACGGGCAGGAGGCGCAAGGGAGGCTCTCTGGGCGGCACTCTCTCCTCGCGCTCGACGCGCAGCGAGTCCAAGGAGCTGCGTTCGGCTCTCCAGGATCGAGAGGCCGTCATCCAGAATCTGCGCATTCAGCTGTGTTTGGGCAAGTTGCCCCGGCCCACGGGACCTCCATTGGATGAGTCAGAGAAGCCGGCGGCGGAGCAGAAGCTGAATCGGCTGAAGACTGAGGCGGAGAACAAGCGGATCAAGATCAAGAACCTGAAGAGTGCCCTCGAGAAGCTGGATATTACAGAGTGAGTAAAGGATACTTTAAGCAGAAGAGCAGATTTTTAATTAAGGAATATCCTTCCTCCCACAGCAACATAGACATCCGCATCCGCCAGGCTGAGTTGGAGTACGCTCTGGGCAGGGAGGAGCTGCAAATGCTTTCCATAGTAGAGGAAGCTCGTGCTTTGCAGGCCCGCCTGGAGAAGTCCAAGCCCGAAGCCCAGACCCTTTACAACATCATCAGCTCGGGGGTTTCCCTCAGCCTGCATGCCGTCCATGCCACCTCCGGTCGCTGGGCAGCCCAACAGCGAACGGATCAGCCGGGTTTCTATGTGGAATGGGCCCTCGAAGGCGATGGCTTGTACAAGGGCGATCGCATACTGGAGATCAATGGACGTTTGGTCACTGGCAAGTCCAAGGAGGAGCTGCAGAAGCAGGTGGGCAGCTCGGGCAAGTGCCAGATGGTGGTGCTGCGCAAGAAATCGGTTCCGATACCGCAGAAGCAACTCGACCAGGAGAAGGAGAACAACACGAGGCTGCAGCATCGCATCTCCTATTTGGAGGAGCAGGTGCGAGAGCTCCAGACGGTCAAGGAGCATCACTCCCCGCAGCAGCAGCAGCTGCATCACCAGCAGCAGGCGTCCTCCAATCAATCCCAGCACGTGACCAGCATCAGCATTTCCTCACCCCCAACGACGCCGCCCGAGAAGCCGCTGATCTTCCAGCGAGGCAACTACATCACCACCTTGGTGGGGGGCAAGCCCATTGAGTTAATGGGCGAGGACGCGGGACAGACGCCGCCGGGGCATGTGACCAAGACGCTGATCAAGGAGAATACCCACATTGATCTAAGAGAGCGACTGCCGCACATGTACTCCATGCCCTCCAAGTCCCTGTCCGCCTCGAAGATCTCCATAAACAGCGACTCGGCCTACATGCAGCACCATCGAAGGGAGAAGGAGCGCCACAGGGATCGCCAGCATCGGGAGCGTCCTAGAGATCCTCTCCAGCAGCAGCAGCAGCTGCATCGCGAACATCTCATGAGCACGCATGCCCGCAGTGTAGAGCATCTCAATCAGTATAATGGGTAAGTGGAGGATCTCTCCTAATCCTTAGTCAACCTGACTAACTCCTCTAATCTCTCTCCTAACCAGACTGGATCGTCGCCGGGAGACACCCCGTCAGAGCGAGGCCCATACCCTCAGAGCCCGCCTGCCCAGCGACATGAGAAGTGTCAAGTCCCTGGACTTCGATAGCGAAAACGAATCCAAGCCACCGACTGAGGCACGAACCACTCGACCCACTCCGCCCAAGAAACCCCTGCGTCTGTCCCTCCAAAGAGCTCAAAGTCTGCAGACCGTGGAGCTGCATCCTTGTGCGGATCTCGAGAGGAAGAGACCCATGAAGAGGGTCCACCACAATAATAATAGCAACAATATCCAAAAGGGTGGTGGCTCACCGACGGATGAGGGCCAGACCATGCTCATCGAGAACTGCAGTCCCATGCACACAGCTTCCCTGGGCAGGCACAAGCTGATCTAGGACACCTTCCAACCAAACTTAGTCTTAAAGAACTTAGCTTAACCCGATCCCTTAAAGGTCGAACCCAAAAAACAGGCGGACATGTGCAAAATTATATTTAATTATAATAGAAATCCCTTACTTGAGTGGGGGATTTATCCAGATATTTACTGTACTTACTTTTTATAATCGATGTTAAGTAGGGCTTGGCTATCATCTTGTAGTTTTGGCAAAAGAAAAACCGATAATTGAGAGATTATTGTATTAGTTGTATGACGATTTTATTAGCACAATTTTATCACTGTGAATACACGAATATTTTCACCTATTATGATGTGTACTTTATTTTTGATTATTGGAGCGAGGCCTTGTGATTTTAAGGAGGCTGGAATACAGGTAAAGTTTTATATTAAAATTGAATTTTAGAATTTTAACGTTCTATAAGATGTTTTCCTTATAAATTTGCATAAAATAAATATATACAAAATATTTCTTGAAAGCATTGATTGATTTTTAAAACCAAAACCACTGAAAACTTTAACCCTTAATTATTAATATTTTATTGCTGGGATTAACATTTAGTAATTTATCCAATAGTTAGGCATATTTTTATCAAAAATTCAAATACTTTCGTGATGTGTTACAACTTCTTAAAAAAAATTAGTGTCATAGCACAACAATTTTAAATTTTAATCTTTAAACCACGCCAATATTTTCAGCCTTCACTATAGGCACGAGCCAGCCTGGCCCACATTTTCCGCCGCGACAGTGATAAACAATTCAAATGAAAGGCACGTTAGCGTGTACCAACAGCTTTGGCGGAATTTTCATAGAATTCGCGATTAAATAGCCTGGCTTATGCAACAAATTATTAAAATAATTCTAAATATAATATAACATTACTTAGAAAAGGTTAAGAGACATTTTGTTTGAGTTTTTAAAGCTAAAAATTGATTAATCTGCAGTTGATAAAGTTCCAAAGAGGCAGCGAGAGAGAGAGACCCCCCACAGCATGCGTGAGCGTAAGCTTAAGATAAGCCTGAGAGCAGATCTACCTGTCTCTCTTTCCCACTCCCACGCGCGATCGTGCTGACCAGGCCACTGCAGCGCTCTCTCAGGTGCGCGCTCTCTTAGGTGCGCGCTCTCCATTCTCGGCTCTCGCAAAATATTGTCCCCCATTGAGCGCCCCTCGAAAGCAAGTCGATTTGCGATGGCAATGCCGGGGGCTCCAAACAGTTCCGTCGCAGTTCTCCAACGGTACAGATCGTCCAGAAAAATATAACTACTCAATTATTAAATAGTTGCTAACAAGGTGAGTGTGCTAAAAAATATTAAGAACAAAAAACATTAAAAACAAGTGCCAAGGATTGGGAATAATGGGTGAAGGTGAACTTAAAGTCGGTTGCAATTAAAATAGGTTGCTGGTTTCATTATTTAATGCGGAATAAACAATCTTTGTGGAGCCCCAGCTTTTATATTTATTACCTGAGATTGCTTATTACCAAGAAAATAAGAAGAAAAAAAGCCTTAACCAAAAACCAGTTAGCGCAAAAACGCAGTTTCAGTTATTTGTGATTCTCTCACTTTTTAATTTGGCTGCGTTCGTTGGACGATTGCCCTTGAATGGGTTAAAGTAACCAGTTATAAATCCATCAGTGTGTGTGGGTTAAAATGCACTTGAGACGCACATATACCTGCATAATTCCACATGGAATACAAACTCAATAAGATCCACATTTGCTCAGATTTTGTAAAGCAAAATTCAATTTTTATCAAAATTTTTTTTGTTTACAAATTCCTCTATCTCTATTCCATACATATATGGAAATTTATGTATCTTTTCTTATCTGCAAACTGCATAACTTCCAGCCAAGTCAGAGCTGTCTTTATTGTTCGCAAATTCATTCTGAGCTTGAGGTAATAAGCAACATTTATTCGAATTGCTTTGCACCTGCTCTGAGACAATGGAAATTAATACTAGTATTATTTAATGGCAGCTGTGAGAACAGCTCCTGCGAATTCCTAGAGCAGTACCTAAGTCATTATTTTCTAATCAATCATATTCAATCAACGAGCTTAGAGAGGCCCTTAATAACACACATTTGATGGTCAAACAATGACGATTAGTTGCAATTTGTCAACCATTTCATGACAGTTTGAACCAGAATAAATAAATGGGCATCAAGAGGTGAGTGTATACACTTGAAAAATAAAGGTTTACCTAAAGAATTGGTGTAAAAAAAATGTTTATGATCATATGAAAAGATATTAAAAAGATTTTGAATTTTAGAAAATTGTTTTAAGAACAATATGAGCTTACTTGGAGTTTTTTCAAGTATAAAATAAAATTTCATATTTTTAGAGTGACCTTATCAATGTTTATCTCTGATGCTGGTATGACACTTGTCAGTTTATTGATTCCACATCCTTTAACTTTATTTTAAAAAACTGTAACTCAAGAAAGCAAATTTTTTTCAATTTAAAAAGTTCTTTTTTCCTTTTTATTAAAATACATACATATATCAAATACTTTAATCTATATTATGTATAAATATTTAAATATTTTTATAAGTGCATTTTATAATATTTTTTCATTGGTTTTGGGCTCTGTGATACCTTCGAAATAACTCAAATTCAGTCATGCCGCCAGCGTGAGAATCATAAATTTCGGAGTCGAGTTCAAGTGCCGCCACCGATAAGGATACTTATTTGTAGAGGCAGGTACTGACCGCTATTTTTGAAGATTACTTAAGGACATGACTCGGCAAGTTGGACCAGCATAATGCAGACCCCGATAAGACTAATAAACAAACATTCTGCCGATAAACTCTGACATCCATACTCATACTCGCTACTCATTCATTGGCAGCGAAGTGCGTACGAAAAAGAGATTGTAGATTGTGGATTGTTGATTGCCGGATTGACCTTCCCCCGCAGCCGCACTCGCACTTAACCCTGTGGCAAAAGGCTGTTTGCATTTATCGTTGATATCCACACACACCCGTTCGCACATCTCGTATATGACCCACAAATCGTTTCATAAATTGAGGTTAGGCGCTTCAATTCCGCACACAACTGTCCGATTTAATGGAATCAAGTGAATGTGCACCTGATGACGTCCAAAAAGCCAGGGATGAGCGGCTGGAATTAATGTGAGGTCTTCCAGCGATATTTTATATCGTGTATCATATCATATATTATGGTTTTGATGATACTTTCTAATGGATATGGGTTTGGTTTTTAAAAGAAAAATGGTTAGGAATTGAATTTTTCATTTTTTTCCTCAAAACAAATGTAATAAGCTAGGTTTATTCAATAGAAATATATTTATTTTTAGTAAATGAGTGTAATTCATGGATTTGTGGACGGATTTTTGGAAAAACTCTTGTTCCGCTGAAGCATTTTAAATGTTAATATTAAGGAATCATAAAAACCATAATCTCTTTGAGTGTTTTAGGTCGCCAACAGCAATAAAATATAAAATCATAATCTTTTTCTACAGAAGCTTTCAATATAAAAATATTTGTATTTCAGACTTAAACCTAACATTTGTGGATGATCTTTGATAAACCCAAATTAGTTATTTAGCCTTAAAAAATTAATGCCCTTATCTACCAAAATAAAAACCAAAATAAGTGATATTTTTGTTTTCATACATAGATCATCTCTAGTTTTCATCTAGTTCTAGTTGTGTTTGTGCAATCATAGACCGCTTATAATAAATGTAATAAAAAACTTTATTTATAGCTCATTAAGCCTTTCAGTCCCCTGATTCTTATATAATATTATTTATAGCACGTGTCACTGATATTATTTTCCTAACTTTTAGTTTCCAAATATGCTGCGTTATCTAGTGCTGTCCCTGGCCCTGTGTGCCACAATCTGTTCAGCAGCTCAGGCGGTATGTTATATATACCCCCATAAAATAAAGAAATAATTAATTAATTTAATAATTATCTTGATAGCGCAACAATGCCATCCAGGCCATAGCCTATCTGACCGGGCCCGTGCAGCCGGATAATAGCCAGGTCAAGGGCAATGTGACCTTCACCCAGAACGATTGCGGCCAGAATGTCCATGTGCGCATCCAACTGGAGGGCGTCAAAGAGGGCAAGCATGGCTTCCATATCCATGAGAAGGGAGATCTGAGCAATGGCTGCGCCAGCATGGGTGCTCACTATAATCCCGATAAGGTGAGTTATTAACTAGCTCTTTAATTATTGCCTCTAATTAATTGTTTTATCTTTTTCAGGTTGATCACGGCGGTCCCGATCACGAGGTCCGTCACGTTGGTGATTTGGGAAACCTGGAGGTCAACTCCTCGGGCACCATTGACATCACCTACACGGATACAGTGATCTCTCTGACTGGCAAGCGTACAGTCATTGGCCGCGGCTGCGTGCTCCACGAACTGGAGGATGACCTGGGCCTGGGTAACCACACGGATTCCAAGAAGACGGGCAATGCTGGCGGCCGCATAGGTGGGTTACTTTATTATAAATATAATTATAATTTTAATATAATTAATGATTTAATTTATTTCCTTGCAGCCTGCGGTGTTATTGGTGTCAAGTAAATATCGCTTCCACCCCGAGACAGACAAAATCGAATGCTGCTCGAATATTTTATGTGTAGTTTATGTGTAAAAGAACTAATTAAGTGTTTTCCCAGTTGACAAAAAACCAAACCCAGTCATAATCACAATCACTCACAAAACTCAACCACTATTTGGCTAACACCCACACGAATTTTCCTCAATTAACTCGCTCGATTTTCCTTGCCTTTTCCCTTTTCCCTACTGCCCTGTGTTTGTGTGTAATAAAACCGACAAAAATTAACCGAAATCTAAGCTAAACATTAGCCTGTACTTGCTGTTCGTATTTCCATTCGTGGCCTAAACAAACTTCCGCATTTACCACGGGGTTGGTTGAGAGTGACAAAGGATTCTTTCCCAACCCCAAAACTAACATCATTAGCTTTTAATGGCGCCCGATGGCTGGGAGATTGGAATAACCAGAACGAGGAGAGAGTTCGAGAGTTCCAGAGTTCCCGAGTTCAATCATCTGAGTGTTTGGATTGTGTTTTTCCAGTTACCCATCAGAATCAGCACCCGAACCACCTGCACCACGCCACCATCAAGCACCACTGTTTTATGTGCCCCATGAGGAGCCACAAGATCATGTTGTCTATCCCCTCCAGCGCTATCCACCGTATCCACTCGCATACCCATATCCGCACCCATACCCATACCCCTATCCCTCCTATCCGTATCCGTCTCCGCTGTATCTGTGAGAGATCTAGAGAGAGAGAGAGAGAGTACATCACGCCTCTAATTGCAGCTCGGATAATCTGGAGGAATGGCCTTGTCGCGATGGTGGCGCCAGCGCCCTGCGCAGCTCCCTCTCCATCCTGACCGTCCTCGTGGCCATCTTCTTGGCCCGCAACTAACCCAGCATCCCGGATGATTGGACTGAGCATGTGCATCCGCACTCACACCCTAACACCACACACACTTAACCCATTACGAACACAATTAATTATAATACTCTAGGAACCACTTCAACATTATCCACCCAAAATAACAAACTCTGAGGAACCTTAACTAAGCTACACTTGTATTATGTTTGAAGAACAATTGATAATAAAGTTTGTTACTTGTACTTTCGCTGTTTTTTTCGGTACGTGCAGAGATAGTAACAAAATTGGCAAAGATTGTCAAAGAAAAATGTGTCGAGATAAGGCTTACTTATAAGTTATAACCAGATTAGACCAAGCTAGGTACTCGAAGTTTCGATTTCAATGGGACTCGATTCATTGAGAATTTGGCTTTAGTTGTTGAATTTCTTTAAAAGAAATATGTTTCTTCAGAGAAAGTTGTTAATATTGTTCAGAGAGTCCTATTTTAAAATATTAGTCAATGAATTTCAGAAGAAACTTGGTCAAAACTCGAATTATATCACGAAAGACATTAGCTTACACAGACAGCCAGAGAACGGTCACTCTACTCAGGCTGACCCTCACGGAATGTGGCACCGTGTTACCAGCGAAAACTTAGAAACAGCTTTGGTAACACCGAAAAATGTATTAATTTTTTAATTAGAAATTTTCTGTAATGCTTTTTTATATTTATTATTCAATAATCTTTAAAACATAGATTAAAAAATGTAACAAGTTCTTAATCCATAAAAAAGCTTACCAATTTTAAAGATAAATTTTAAAAGTAAATACAATAAATTATAAAAGAACCTCTAAAAAAATATAACAAAACGTATTTAATTTTTAATACTTAAAAGCAGCTTACAAATTTTAAAGGAAAACTACATACTTCATAAGAATATCGTTATCCCATATAAATATTTAAAGAAAAAACAAATAAAATAGCAATCTTCTAATTATTTCCTGACTTAACTTTATGAATTACCTATTGGCCCCTGAATGCTATACTAACCAAATATTTATTCCAAATAAAGAGAATTCAATAAAAATATGTAAATATAAATAAATATGAAAGAACAGAAATAAATAAAGGTAAATAGGTTATCAATATTTCTCGACAAATTTACTTATCAAGAAAAATATATTTAGAACCCTCACATTCCCAATTCAATAGAAATCCCTCACAACAAAGAAATAACTATGACGCAAGGGCCTCTACGCTTAACCTTTCCCACTCTTTTATTCAAGAAATTTGGGCCATATAACTTTTCTTTGGCTTTAATGGCTGAACTCCCTCATAAAGCCACAATTTGCTTTAAATTGCGGAAGACTTCAGGCAAATGTTTGCCCTCCAATCATTCAAAGAACTGCACTTTCCAGCGATTCCCTTGCTAATGGTCAAGCAACAGTCTTATGGTTAGAGATTTCTGTGACCAGATAGGGTCTAGGCCCAGTGGGGGGACGACTTCAGGCCATAATTCCCGACACGCGACATTAACATCATCCAAGACTGTGTGGCATAGTTTCAGGCGTCTTTAATTATTTCGCACAAATAGTAACGCCGCCAAATTTTGGATTCCCAAAGACCCAGAGCCAGAGGGAGTGAGAGGGTTTACAACTTTCTTCGCACGAAAGCACGCAATTAATTTCGCCTTGGGCCCGGTCGCGTTCCAGGTGCCAAGTGCCCAACTTTAAAGGGAAATACCTCGCAGCAGACGTGGGTGGCGACCCAAGCCAAGTTTTCTTTATGGTAATAAGTGCAATGACCCACCAGGTAAAAGCAAAAGCAAACGCAGCGAGTGAGGTAAGCCCCGGTGCCGACCTCCTTTCCGCTGGTCAAAAGTTCTTTGGTATCGAATGTTGAATCAACGAAATGGAGTGCTCCCATTCTCCCTACGATTCCGATTCCCGCCTGGCCTGAATTCGTAGCGGGCCTCCTCCAAGACTTTCACTCACTTTTACTTTTTTTTCCCAGTACCCCCAGGCCCATAATCCCGGGGTGCGTTGCCAGCGCCAACCGGGAATGCGGTGGCCACAACAGAACCCGGCCAGGAAGGCCTTCTAAAGCCCGGCCGGACCGCAGCTCCGGTCAGTTTGTGGTTTAACTTCAGTCCGTTCGGTCAGTCGTATCGTGACGACCAGGCTCTCTGGCTCTAGCTTCCAGAAAAAGCAGTTCTAAATTTGGATTAAACTTAAATTAAATATAAAGTTTTAATTGAGCGAAAAAAGTTACAGAGTAACTGAGTGAACATCAAAATGCGTAATTGCGGGCCGAGTTTAATAAAATATGTTTTATTTGCCTTTAATGTTTTATTTGCGGTAAGTGATCAGAATATAAGTGAAAGTATTATTAAAAGTGAAATGTCTAAAAATATTTTAAACTTCATTAACAAATAAAGATGCTAAAAGGACGACCTTAACTTAAAACAAAAGAAAATGAAGCTCTGACGTAATCGTATCTGAGATTTATCGAAGCTTCCTATAATTCTCTTTTATTTCTTTATTTAAATAAAATTACAACATTTTCACTCGAATGTTAGTGATTTTTAAAGAATTTTATGTATTTATATATATAAATATATTTATTTAAATAAAGATCTTTCCAGTTTGCTAGCTTGCAGACCGACCAAGCACAGTGTCGCATTCTTACGGTGCCTTATTTCGAGGTTGAGTTTGTTATCTAGAGGGTTTTTGGTGACAAATGTTTGAAAATTTGATTTAAAAATTACTACTTAGATTCCAGAAGTAAGTTCTCTTAACTTATAACAAGAATATTTACTAAATGGAAAGCAAACTGAGCTTCAAACCTAGAAATTCCATAAATATTTCTACTGATATATTTTTGACTCATTTTCCAAACGAAATTCCTAATGATTTCTGCTGCTTGATTAAATAATTAAATTTAATATAGTATTATTAAAACAAAATATTTTTAAAATTTTAAAACAAAGACTTCTCTGAACCCTTCTTTATAATAAAGTTTTTAATAAGCGGAGTTCCCCAGACAAAAACTCATTCATTTAGTGACAATCCAAGCAGCTCATCGTAATTTATTTCCCCCCTGCAATTGCGATTTAATTCGCCATAATTGCCGTCACTTGGAGCCATGCAATTACGCTTATGCATCGAGTCTTGTTTAGGTCTCATTTAGATGATTATCGGCTGGAAAAATGGCATTTTCATTCGCCAGCAACTCCCAGCGATTGGCTTATAACGACACGGAAAGTGATGTATGCGTGCTCCAAAGGACATGGACACTGGATGTCCTTCGCATTGACCAACAACTGAGCAAACACGGGCAACGACTGTCAATGACGTGGACTTGAACATGGAAATACTACTGACTGCCATTGACTGAGCTCAGTCGTGGGTGATTTTTATCGCACAATTAGAATTGGGAATGTAAATAGAAAATAGGAGCAACGCATATCGAATTAGGACTTGATTGGAAGCCATTAGGCAAATTGCTTTACGGATTTGTCAAAGGTCAATTCGATTAATCAGACGGATTAATTTTCTTTCTAGATCTCCGGCCTGGGAATCCTTATAGCCGGCGCTGTTGTCCTGGCCGATGTCAATGAATTCAATCATTTTGTGGAAGGACGAGTCTTGGCTCCACCAATTGTCTTGATAGTCACGGGACTGATCATATTCCTGATCGCTTCGCTGGGTTGTTTTGGTGCCATCAAGGAGTCGCCAACGCTTTTGCTAACGGTGAGTTATAAGGAAAAATTTTAAATTTATTGATCAACTTAATAGTGTTTAGAGTTTTAAGAGCTTAATTTTTAAGTTGTAAAATTTGTAGGCTTAACAAACACTCGATTAATGCTGAATTTATTTATTATTTTTTTTTATTATTTAAAATCCTTTTAACTCTTAAAAATATATTTAAAATACTTAATTGTTTAAAAATCCACAATCCTTCCATTAGAACTTCTAATAATATTTTCTCTCCCCCAAAAATATTATAAGAACCATTCTCAAAATCTCCTCCCTCAATTTCCTACCAGTTTGCCGTCCTTTTGGCCATCATCTTCATCGTCGAACTGGCTGTGGGCATTGCGGCTAGCGTTTTCAAGAAGGACCTCGAGATGATGGTCAAGAACTCCCTTCAGGAGTCCATCAAGCGTTCGAACAGCGAGGACACCATGGCCTGGGACAATATCCAGCAGAAGCTGATGTGCTGCGGGTGGACTCTCCAGCGGATTGGAGGACACTGAGTGCGAATAAAACTCTCCCAGCCAGTTGTTGTCAGCAGCAGTTCATCGACACCACTGTGGGACACTGCCTCGACTCACCGGCTCTGGGCAGGGATAAGTTCTTCCAGGATGGCTGTGTGGGCAAGCTGAAGGCTCGGATCGAGAAGAATGCCATTATTCTAATTGGCGTGGGCATTGGCATTGCCTTCATACAGATTCTGGGCATAGTGCTGGCCTGCTATTTGGCCAGTTCTATTCGTCAGGAGAGGGCTAAGTAGAGATGTTGAGAGGAAGAAGTTTAAAGGAGTTTCCCTTAACTTGTTTCCCTTTTCTTATTTTTAATTTAACGTAGTTGCCATTGTTTAATGATTAAATATTGCTCAATTTACACAACACCTAAAAATTGTTTAAAGAAAACAAAAAGTATACGAAAAAAAAAACGCAACAATCTAATGACGAATATTTTTTAAAGAGATTTATTTATCATTATTTTTTTCTTATTAATTAATATTAAATTAATTATACGAGTATCATCTCTTGATCTTCCTAAAGTAAATTTTCCATTAAAAATATTTTATTCTATCTTCATTTGTTTAGAATTTATCTTTAACTCTGAATTATTTCATTGAAATTTTATTTTTCTATACAAAATATATTTTCTGCTTCTCTAAACCTTTCCCTTTTTTTTTTAAATATTTCGTAAGAAAGTAGATCGAATTCTAGAGGCTTAAAAGATTATAAATATCTTGCTAGAAAATTATTTCCTTTACTCAAAAAGTATGTAACTCTTTTTGGATTATTAAAAAAAAATCATATTTTTCTTAAGAAAACCTAGAACATTTTTCCAGCTATCAAAGGATTGAATTTGAATTATTTTTCGGTTTCAAAAATAAAACAAAACCAAAAACTATCTACAATATTTTTTAAGTAATTCATATTGATTGTCTTTATACCCTACCTTTATACAAAATAAATAATAAACCTTATGCTTTTTATTATCGAAATAAATACTTACCCATTTTAGGTAACCATTGTTGTATCTCCTTAAATAATAAACATTACTTTGTAACCTGTTTAAAAAAAATTAAAACCAAAACAGCGCATTTTTTTAGGTGTCTTCTAGTACTCTTTATTGTTAAGGATCTACATGGGGGCTTGGGGGGTTTGCTGTTGCGATTAATTGGCCAGGCTCAGCGTCCACTTAAGCTTGAGCAGTTCCGGACTCGCTGGGTTCCATGGACTACGGATTACGGCTACCATCTAGAACTACGGAGTGGACGCCGATCAGTGGTGTCTTCAGCGGGGTGCAACTGCGGTTTAACGAGTGCTCGACTACGGCTACGTCCCCTAGAGGCAAATGCAATTTAATGGTCGGGTTTCTGGAACACTGTCCTGTTCCGGTTCCTCTACTTGCTCTGGAGCAGGGCCTCCGAGAGGCGTTCGATGGCCGTGACTGGCCCCTTGCGGCTCTCCTTCTCACCGCTCTCGAGGATGGCGGCCGCAGCGGCTGCCTCGGCGGCTTCGGCCTCTTGCAGGACTCGGGCCTCCTCCTGTTCCCGCTGCTTCTGGTAGTGCCGGAACTCGGTGGGCGTGAGCATGCCCCTCAGCACGGTCTCATAGCTCACACTGACGCCCTTGGCCCCCATCTTCTGGTGGAGCTTCCAGCACTCGCGCTCCTTGAGGCTCCTCACGTAAGCCGGATAATTGTGATCCGGCTGCGGCTGCTGATCCTCGCAGTTGGCGGCATTATTGTTGTTCTCCTTCTTGGCCTCATCCGGCGGCGTCAGGGGCAGCTCGCCGGCTCCTTCCTTCTTCAGGGGCTGATCCATCTTGCCCGGCACGACGTCGGTTAGGAAAATGGAGACGGGCGGCGCTGTGGGCGGCCGGTTGGCTCGGATGCGGGCGGCCAGAGGTGCTATCGAGCCGCGACGGATCATGTGCGAGTACTCCTTGGAGGCCAGTTGGAAGGTGGGCGGATAGCTGTCTTGAAACGAGACTGCCAGAAAGCTTTAGTTGGGTTTTAATAAGAGGGAAGTGAGCTGAGGATTGAGTGATGTTTTGTATATGAAAGCATGCTTTTTCCTTGCTTTTTCATCAAGTTCTTTCCTGGAGACTTACCCGATTTGCCCGTCTTCCTCAAGAGCGGTGCCCTTCGCTGCGCGGCTCCTGGCTGCTGCTTCTCCAGGCCACCAGCTGGTGGCGATGTGACCGCCGTGGAGCAGTTGTCCTCCCGCTCGGAATCACTGCCCTCGGAACTCAGCAGGGAGACCAAGGTAATCACATCCGGAGCCACCACGCTGCGTGCTCGATTCAAGAGCCTTCTTGGAGGAGCTGCTGGTATTTGAAGCTCCACCACCCGAGGAAGATGAATCGCCGCCACCGCCCAGGACATCGATTGGTGCCCCACCTCCGGAAGACGGAGTCCTGGTAAAGATCTTGCGCCGCCGCAGCTTCTGCTGACTCCGCTTGCTGGCGGCTATGACGCCCTTGCTGCTCTCGTCCAGGCCACGGACCGGAGCGGACATAGCACGCACCAAAGGCGGACGCCTCTGGACGGTGAGGGCAGGCGAGATGCTCAAGGGGATCTCTGCAGGTACCTCTGCAGCCTGACTTAGGCTGGGCGAGTAATGATGCTCCGGCTCCTGGTCCTGTTCCGGCTCCTGGTCCTGCTCCCGCTCGTTGGTGGCCCGTATTGTCTGGGACAGGACTATGTTGAGATTTATGCGATTCTTGTCCGCCTTGGCGCTGCTGCAAAGGTAAAGTAAGAACGGGAAATGGGAAATGGAGTTGGAAATCGAAATGGAAACCGAAATGAAAGTTTCGAGTGACCTACTAGCGTCGCCCGCCTTCTAAATTTAAATCAAATTATTTGGCATTAGTTGCGGGCTGGGCCTGGCAATTTATGCTGCTCCCGATTCCGGCGCGAATCATGCAAGGCACCAGAAATAGCAGAAATAGAAATTAACTTTGCGATGAAAAAGGAAACCATGTCAATTACGTTTACAATTGGCGCCCCGAAAAGGGGAAACCAAACCCGACGAAAGTGAGTCTACGATTGCCAGGAGGGGTCATTGAACCCCAGAGGTACTATCAGGTGCTACCCCGCCCCAAGTTTTTCGCTCAGCTATCTTGTCAGCGGGCAATGATCGACTTAAGTGTGCCGCCAGGTGGGTGAGCTGCTCCTCCTGTTCATGTCTAGCGTGTGTTATGCACTGGAAACATAAAACTTTGACGTTTGATTTCGGCGTGAAGCATGCAAATTGCACACACACCACACACACCAGACACACAGCCAGAACTTGACGCCAACCCGTATCGAAAGTGTCACTTTCGCCATATTTATATGGATGATTTCAGGACAGACATTACAACTGGTTACGGCTTATTACGTATACGCACTGTGCGCCACTGGCACCAAGGTCAAACAAGAAGGGAGAGACTTGGGTTTCCATAGGTGCGACAATTTATTCGGAATATATATTTTGGCTATTTCAATTCCAGCAATTTGTGGTGGCCTAAAGGGATATTACTTCAACTTCTACTAATGGATTTTGACATTCCCCTGACTGAGGACCATAAAAGGTTAATTTTATTCTGTTACAAAAAAGGTTTTTTAAGGATACAAGCAAAAAGAGAATTTGATTTATTCTAAATAATTTCTCTACTCATAATTGTTTAAACTTAGGGCTGGAATTTTATTTAAAAAATAATGATAAATTATTTTATTATATATGTATCTCAATAGGAATAACACTTGAACAATTGTTTTTCTAAAATTTGAGTACAATTGAATAAGAAACATGGGAGTTATTAAGCAACAAAGTTGAGACCCAGAATCTATCTTGCTCGCACTTCCCTTAGAAGGTGAGTCGCGACTCAAACCGCAAGTAGTGTATCTAAGTTCTGTCTGTAGTTAGCCAAAACTAATATATTTTTACGACTTCTGTCTGAAGTGAGCCAAAATTAATATATTTTTACGACTTCTGTCTAAAGTGAGCCAAAACTAAAATATTTTTTCGCCTGTAGCTTTCTTACTTAATTTATTAAGCTTGTTTAAGTTTGAAAATTAATAAATATTCTTAAAAAAATGTATGTATCTTTGATAAACTAGGAAGTTACTAGATATCAAAATTGAAAACCATTATTTATCTCGCTTGCACTTGCCTTATAAGTATAGTAGGGACTCAAACCATAAGCTCTGGCTGAAGTAAGCCTAAATTAATGTATATAGCTTTCTTACTTGTTTTATTATACATTCAAGTTTGAAAATAAACAAATATTCTTTAAAAATGTATCTATCTATGATAAACTTGCAAGTTACTAGATATTAACATTGAAAAACATTATTTATCTCCCTCGCACTTGCCTTAGAAGTTTAGTAGGGACTCAAACCATGAGCTCTGACTGAAGAAAGCCAAAATTAATTTAATTTTTCGTTTGTAGCTTTTCTTACTTGTTTTATTAAAGTGTTTCAGTTTGTAAATAAATAAATATTCTTTATAAAATTATCAAGGAATACAAAATATACATAATGTGCTGTAAATATAAGCCAAAATTGGCTGAGAAAAAAAAACTCATATTAAAATACTTCCCTTTTTATATCCCTTAACTCCTAAATCCCTAAATTTAATTGAAAACTTCAAGCTACTTACCTCTTGCCCTCCGCTTGGTCAGCCTGCGTATTCCTCTCCGGTTCCTGGTCCTTTAACAGCGATGAAGTTGATGACCAGGCCACCAGGCTCTTGTCCCTCAACCTCAATCCCTGGACCTGTGAGGCTGTGATCCGCGGAGCAATCCTAGGCGTGGACTCTTCAACGGCTAGAGATGACGTCCTGCTGCCGGGATACAGCTTCTGGCGTATATTCTCGATGGATCTGCCCACGGAGAGGCCGCGCGAGAGATAGCCCCGCTGCTGGGCCGAGAACCTGGCCGTGGGCTCTATGAAGGAGTGCTGTTTCCGCACAGACAACGGCAGCTGGTAGCGGCCGCCAGGCGTCGACGAGGAGGAGGAGGAGCTGGTGGACAAGGGAGCGGTTGTCGTCTGGTGGCGACGACGGCTGGCCACAGACAGCGACATGGTGACAGCCAGGCTAGGTTAGCCTTGATAACCTTGATTAGCAACGGTGACGATGAGTGGTTGCGGCTGGAGTGGGTTTTGGAGTGGGTGTAGAGGTGAGTTTCAAGAACTCCGCGGCGGCCGCAGTGGTGGTGGCTTACGTTTCAATTGCCAATCAACGTGCCACATCGAATGCAAATCAATTACGAAGTCATTAAGCCAGCGGCAATAACTTTGTCAACAAAAAGAGGAAAGCAGACTGAAGTGAAAGCCGAGCAAATCGCACAGAAACCGGCTGAAGTCACGAAAGCGAAAGGAATCGAAAGGATTCACATACAGATCGGGATCGCGATGAGGTGCCTGCCACGTCCGCGTCTCGTCCACTTGGCTCGAATGCCCTGCACCGACTGCGTTTTTTTGTGAATGAAGAAGGAGCTTCGTTTATGTTGCCAACAAACAATCAACAAAATCGCAACGTTGGCAAGGAGTCCGGAATCCGGACTCCGAGTCCGCCTGTTATGCTCGCTCTCTCTACGGCTCTACGGTTCTACGGCTCCGTTGTTTGTTCCATTTCCTGCTCACACCCGCACGTCTGACAACCAACCCACCCGCCAAAAAGACACTTAAAAAAATCTATGATATAATTTTAATTAGATTTATTTAATTTATATAATTTAATTATTTATTTAATCAATGAACTTGCTTGTAATTATTATGCTTATCCCTTAATATTATTTGCTTATCGATCAATTCTCTTATCGATTTATCGTTTTACTGATTTATCGACTTATCAATTTATCGTCTCAAACAAAAAAAAAAGAAAACTGGTTTATCAAAAATTTAAAATGGTGCTCGAAAGTTTTGTATAATAAATAATAAATCTAAAATCTTTTCGATTTTTCTTGATATGTGTGAAGTGTGATATATATCGAAGCTATCGATATTGAATTATCGATTACGAATAATAAAATTCAAAATAAAATACTTAAATTCAAAGCACACAAGGGATCTCCTCATTCTAAAGGCACTAATTGCTTTCGTTTCACTAAAATTTCCAACAGGTTCTAGCTGCAAACTTTTGGTACTCAAGCAGAAAGGTAATCCTTTTTCTAAGTGCACCTAGCCCCCTAGCCACCCACTCTTTTTCGCCAACCCCTTCCGGAGACACGTGCAATTTCGCTGGGGTCTGGCAAGTTTTCGACTGCGACTCAATGAACCCGCACGAACTTTTGTTTTCATTTACGAACCACCGGCCCACCCACTTTACGCCTCATAATCGAAAGGATTACAGCATTTTTTTTGTGTATTTTTTGTGCTTTTTGGCAATATGCAAATCCGTCCGTGAATGAATGAATTTTTGCCAAAAAAGAAGGAAGGCGGCGGGGAGAGGAGAAATGCGTACAAGTCGCTCAATGTCAGCAAATTTCGTTAGATGCAAATTCAGTTGTCACTATGTGTGTATCTCTCGCTCCCAGATGGATGTGAAAAACTTTCACGTTTGTGACAATTTCAAATTCATCAAAGACATGCAAAGTTCGGCGGTGGAAAAGTTCCGTGCGCGGCGGCAATCAAAGGAAAGTAACGAACGGCGCGGGGGGCAGCAAACACAAACACAGAAAAGTGGCATAAAATCCAAAAAAAAAAAGTAAAACCAAATCAAGCCCCAGCCAAGGTCACAGGCCAAACATATGTATGAATGCCTCCCTGTTAGCCAAAGTATTTATACGAATGTATATGCCTTTGTGATTGCCAATAAAATGTGCTTAAAACAAAACGGCAAGAAAGGCCAATCGCTGCTGGATGGGCATTAATCATTTCCAGTCAATATTTATGGCTTGACTTTGACGACGCGCTTTGCACCGATCGGACAGGATTCGCGGGGAGTTCCGTTCCCCGCCGCAGCTCAGCTCCTCCTTGGGCTCCTTGTGCAATTGCGAAATTCGAAATCAATTCAATTACAATGCAAATGCCGTAAATATGGTGGAGACGGACCCGTAACCAAATACCGAGCGGTACGAACGGGGCAACATGTCAGAGAAAAACTTATTTTAATTACGAAAAGCGTGGGAAACAGAATTACGGTGACTGTGACTGGAACGGATCTAAATGGAATTTAGACTTTTTGATTCGGGATAAACAACTTCAAATAGGCTTGATTGGATTCTAATTTTTTTGTTTATTCGATCTCATGATTTCAAAACAACTATAATATTTAGTGTTTAGGTATTCAACTTCTTTAAGCTTTAACAAAACGAAGCAAAGATATTTTAAATGTAACCGCCGAATCGATAACAACGCCGATATTTCCCAATCTCATAACTGTCATAGCTAGATATTTGACATCTTTCAAAGATTATCTATGTTTTTAACCATACTTGCTATAGTTAATGCATTTACTTGGTATATAATTTTTCTTACAACTGTTAATTTTATATTTATACTTGATAATTTTACTATTTATTTATACAAACTTGGCTATTTTTAGCTATTTTCTTTTAGCTACTTTTTCTATCCGATAGTTGCCTTCACTGACGTTTCGTGCTGTCGGCTTTTATCGATAGTATCGATGTTTTGACAGCTAGACGTCAGATGACGTTTCGTGCTGTCGTGGCGATTGTTAAAACTTTAAAGAAAGTCTGCAGTTGAGCTCTTCGTTTAAGTTCATCCGATTTCTCAATAAAACCCACACAAAACCCCACCAAGATGTCCCGTCAAGTGTTCGCCATCTTCTTGATTGCCGCAGTGTGCGCCTCCGGCGTGTACGGAAGCTGCAAGGCCACCGTCACCTCGTTCAGCACAGGATGCTACGATTCTGACGCAGCTGGCCCATGTCGGCGAAATCACCCTGCAGTGCAGCGGAGCGGCTCCCGCCAGCTTGTTTGCCGAGTTCCCCTGCGGCAAGGTGGTGCCCGTGGCATGGGTGGGCGACAACAAGTACCAGGTGAGCTGGAAGTCTGCCCAGGAGTTTGGCCAGTGCCTAATCCTTGTTTTCCCCGCTTTAGGTTAGCTGGGTGGAGGACATCAAGCAGGGCAGCAGCGGCAATGTCCAGGTGCGTCTGTTCGACGAGGACGGCTATGCCAACGTGCGCAAGGCCCAGCGCGATGGCGATAAGGTGTCGTCGGTCAAGTCGCTGCTGGACATCGCTGTGCCAACGAAGAGCGCCTACAAGGGTCCCTGGGTGAAGGCCGAGCTGCTGGCCGCCTTCCTCGTGGGCGGCGTCGCCTACTTCGCCTTCACCACCAAGAGCAAAGTGCAGGCTTAAGACGGATTTCCATTCTGTTCGGAGGATGCCACCTCGTCATCGACTTCCTGAATGAAATTCATTCGCATTAAATCACGTAGCATCAAATTGGCCCCGGGTGGTCCCCCAAGAAGAGATTTTTCCACATTTTGTACACCTAAGCATCGAACGGATGGATCGCCCGTCGCCCCCAAAATAAACAGATAAAAAACGAACCGATGCGAGTCTATTTTGAGATTAATTTAAGTTTAATTTAGATTAAAGATAGCTTGTACGAGTAATCGAAGTACGATTAAACCTGTCCAGAGGAGCCCACCGTCGAGGAGGGCACCCGTTCATGGTCGCCTCCTCGTCGGAGGAGATGTCGATCATGCTCTCGACCCGCGACGGCGACATCACATACACAAAGTGCTCCGTGGAGCCCTCGGGTCCGACTGGCGGCGGCAGGATTACCACGGAGCCATCCTGCGGCGGCGGTGGGGGAGTATCGATGCTGCAGTACTTCAGATTACCGGCTCCCCCGCCCGAATCGTCTGGCGGCGGCGCTCCACCGTTGCAGTCAAAGTTCTCCAGCTCGAGCTCCAGGTCACTCACGATCCGCATGCACCGCATCTTGGCCAGGGACTGGAACTTCATGGGCATGGCCCGTACCTGCCGTGCCAGACTCAAGAAGAACAGGGTATTGGCATCCAGTTCCCGGTTGGCCTGCAGCACAGCGGACACATCCCAGTCGCTGGGGAAACGCGGATCGCAGATCTTGCGCGTTTTGGCGGGAGATTGCTGCTGTTGCTGTTGCTGCTGCTGTTGCATCTGTTGCTGCATCTGCGCCTGGGGCTGTTGGAATTGACCGGCAGTTCCGACAGCCGAGCAACTGAGATTGATGGCTGCCGTCTGCGGCGAAGGTTGAACTCTTCGCACCTTGGAGGCCGGCGGTGCTGGAGGCGGCGGGGGCGGCGTGGGGTTGCCCAAGGGCAGGGCAACTCCAGTACAGCTGCCTCCGTTCAAGCGATTCGCATTCTGCACTTGGTTGGCCAGGTTCTGGAACAATCCCAACGGAGCTCCTGCCGCAGCCGCTGCGGTTAGTTCCTTCTTGAAGTTATCCGCGGCGGCAAAGAGATGCGGCTCGATGATCAGACAGCCGACATTGCCGCTGGGCCCGCTGGAGCTGCTGCATCCTGGTGGCGTGACGGTGGACGGCATTGGCAGTCCGGCGGCCACTGCCGCCGCCTTGAGCGTGGCTAGCGGAAACATCTGCTGGGCCAATCCTCCCACACCCATGCCCATGGGCAGGTGGGTGGCCAACGAAGCCAAAGCATTCGCATTGGCCTTGCTGACGGCAGCTGCTGCAGCTGCGGCGGCGGCTGCAGACGATGCGGGCGAAATGGGCAGGGGCAGGACTACGGCGGAATTGCAGCCACTGGTGGCCGGCGGTGTGAGCGAGCTGAGGGGAGCAACTGCAGCGCAGTTGAGACTCCCGTTGGCGCTGCCATTGCTATTGCTATTGTGATTCAGCAGTCCTACTCCGCCGGATCCTGATCCTCCGGCCAAATTGCTGCCTGGCGAGATCATGTTGGGAGGCGTGGCCACGCCCAGGCTGGACGTTGGAGCGGGCGCCAAAGTGCTGCTCAAAGCCGTTGTATACGTATTGACCGTGTGCGTTCCAATCGAGGAGCAACCCGCCGAAGCCGTGGCAATGGTGATCTTCAGTTCATCCTCGCCCCCATTGCTGGCCGCCTTGGCCAGGACTTGGTAACCGAAGTCACACTCTGTGTCGTCCTCGTCGTTGGACTTGCCATTGCCATTGGCGGAGTTTCTGCAGCAGGATAACAGATTAGTTTTGGATGGGATATTGGTACGAGAAAGAGTTACTCACCTGCCCGGCCCCTGGAAGGGCTTAAGGAACTCCATGTGGTCGGCATGGGCCCAGTACTGGTACTTCTTGGATGTCTTGGTTCCGACGCGAAACGAGCGCAGATACTTTGTGTAGCTGTCCCTTAGATTCTTCCATTTTCGCTTAGAGGCCTCTACAAAGGGAAAATATTGAGGATAATTTAGAAAGAGGTTTAAAATATTGAGAGGATACTTAATATAAATATTCGCCTAGTATTCCGAATTGCTTTTATTCTGCAAGGAAAACACAGCTTAAATACCAAAACTCGAATTCTGTGTAAATATAAGTGACCAATGTGACCGCTTGCAAGCTTCACTAAAAATACTTCTAGCGACAAAAAATACCACATCTTAATTACAAACCATGCAATGGTCAGTCCAGTTTCGGATTTCAAACGATTTACAAGTGCGTTTTCTGAATGCGGCGCCATTACAGCTAAAATATATTTTAAAAATATATTTAATTTCCCTGGATTGTGCTAACAAAAATAGTGTACTTGATAAAAACAACAACAAAGCGTTCGGTAAGTAAAAGTTTTGTGATCCCCCGAATTAGATTACATTTGAAACGCGTCATTTCTCATACAACTGCAAACGTGCAAGTGTATGTGTAAATATAAAGAAAAATGTGCATTATCTTTTGCTAAAAGCTTTCTATAATTCGATTCACGATTTAAAGTGAAACCTACAAAATTATGCCGGCTAATCAAAAAAAAGACAAACAAATAAATTATGTTTATGCGAGAGCGCGCAGAGAGAGGGCAATACAGGGTGTTCCAAATATCTTGATTGATCACGTTTTTCTAGGAAAAATATCTAAGTAATATGGCGAATAAGAATGGTTCCATATGTATGCCATTTAGATTTATATCCCAATTATTTATTTAAACATTTAATCACAGGTGGTTGCTCGTTTTAGTTATGTCTCGCACCTGGCAATGCCGCCCAATGTTTTTGTTTTGAAAAGCTCTCGCACTCTGCCTCCCACACCCCCACTCTTTGTTGGGGCCAGACTGCTCTCGCTCTTTATCCCTCTCTCTCGCTCTCTCAGCATCAGAGAGCGCGCAGTTTTCGCTCAGTTTCTGTTTTTGTTTGTTTTTTCTGCGTGCCAGTGGCAGCAGCAGCAGCAGTGCCAGTGTTTTCCTTTTATTTTTTGTTTTCTGCTTCTCGCTGCAATTTGCCGACCGCACTCGCGCTCCCCCTCACACCACAGCGCCATACATACGTACATACATATTTTATATATATACCAGCGTTCGAAAAATATCAGGCCGGGCGGCGGTTTGAGTTTGTCCGCTGACAGGTACACACACACACATGTTTGTATGTATGACTCTGCGCGGTACAGCAGTGTGTGCCTGTTCTACGTAATTCAATTTCAGCCGCCGCCTCCTTTGGGTTATTCTTTTAATATTATTGTGGTATTACCTACCCACTGAAAGACCAATCTCGTCGGCGATTTGCGTCCACACCTTTAGCTTGACTTCCACGTTCTTGTAATCCGGATTATGATTGTTGTACACCACATCGTACTTCTTGACGATCTCGATGAAATCGGAGGTGTTATCGGACGTCGTCGACGATTCGCTTATTGCGCGCGCCACTTTCACATCCTTCATGCTAACTAACAGTTTTTCTAACGGTGCGTATGCACTAGCGACCTCTCTGTCTCTCCTCCTCCCCCGTATTCCCTTAAGGCGCGAGCGAGCGAGAGAGAGAGCAGCAGCAGCACCGGAGAGCAGGCGAGCGAGCGGGCGAGAGAGAGAACTGCGAACCGTCGTCGGACTACCGTTGTATGACCGCTCCGGCAAACGTTGGACACTTGAATGAAACGACGACGAACAGAGCTGCATGCACACACAGGCAAGCCAGCAGCAGCGACGGCGGCGGCGACAGCAGCAGCAGCAGACCGTGCCCCCACCCTGCTGCCTCTGGTGCTCCCCTTCCTTCCCGACATGCCGCTCCCCACTCCACCCATGCCCACCAACACCGCGCGCGCACACTCTCACACAAACGCACACGCCGTTGGAGGACGTGTAAAGAAGAACAAGAAGAAGGCAAAACCTCATCATCACGAAGCGCACAGTCAAGCAGAGGGGGAGGGACGGAGAGAAAGAGAGGGGCTCCAGCGTTAACCGCCCACCAGGCAAAAGGCAAAAAAAAAAAGAACACTCGAGTTGTTGCCGTATGTTGTTTTTGTTGCTAGTTGCACCATAGTGCCTTGTATGCTTGTACTTTTCCGAATATATAAATGTATATGTATGTACATGCGACAGAATTGCGATGCTGCTGTTGCTGCCCCCTGAACACCCGCACTTTTGTGCTGCAGCAAAATCAGCGCTTAAATGCAATTTGCACTGAGGAAACTGTTGCACCCGCCTGCATTATCACGTGCTGACGCAGCGAAGTTCAAGGTCATAGGGAAATGGCCGAAGGCAGCGTGAAAATCGAAGATACAATATATCAACCAAATATCGAAAGGATGGCCCCATAGCACAAAAGAGAGTGAGAGTTGAAAGCCACAAGAGAGAAAGAAGCCAAGATCGCCAGCTAATCCTTATCAGTTGCGGGAAAGAGAGTGAAACATTGTACCGCTAGGCGATAGCATTCATGGGACGAGAGAAGTACCGATGTGGAGATGCCAGGCCCAGCCAAGAAGTGGCTACATCGATCCGTCTCGTTCTACCCCGCCGCTACCTTGTGCCCCCCTAAGCTCTTTTTGCACTCCTTGGAGCTTGTTATTGTTGTTGTTCTGCTGCGACTCTTGTGCCTTTCCGCCAAGTTGTTTTTGTTGCCTGCGAACCTACGACCAGTCAGGCTACCTACATACCTACCTCCCCACGCCCCCGCTACGCCCCCATTGACACGGGTTTACCGCGCCGCTGCGAGAAGAAGAAGCAGCAGCAGGAGCCAGTCAGTGCGGCGGGAGGGGGGAATGGAGCGAGGTATGGCGACGGCCCCAAACTAACACACAAACTCACGGCTATACTTATAGCAAGGCGACGACGACGACGACGGCGGCGCCTGTTTATGTATGTACGTGTGTGCGCTTGTGCTTTGGCTGCGTGTGCTTGTATGTTTGTATCTCTTCAGCTTGTGCGGGTTTTTTGTTGCTTTTATTATAAGTATTTTTTCGCTTTTCTCTCTTCCTCTCCCTCTCGCTCTCTCTCTGCCCCCCACTCGGTCTCCCAGCCTTTCCCTCTCCCTTCCTTCCACTCGCTCGTTCGCACAAGTCCTGGCGGCCGGCTGCCCCCGCTTCTCTCTCTTCCTCTTCCTCGCCCTCGCGCACAAACACACACACACACACTCGCATAGCTCCCGGTTTGCCAGTTCCAAACATCATCATCATCATTGCCATTCGCCATCATCGTCATCATCATTGCCAGCCCCCAAACAGCAGCAGCAGCAGCAGCAACAACAACAGACCACAACAGCAACAACAACAACAACATTTCGTTGAATAGAGGGCGGGCTTGAAGGGGCATAGAGGGAAGGTGGGGGTCGCTGGGCGTTTTGGCGTTCGGCGGCGAAGGCCTGTCTATATGTATCCGTGTACGTCGTACGTACAGCTGCTGTGTAGCTGTATGTGTGTGTGTGGCTGCCGCAAAACGAGAGGAAAAGGGAGGCGGTAGAGGAGGTGGCGGGAAAGTGGGGTTGCTCTATGCCAGCGAGCTGGAGCGGAGCGAAGCGGAGGAGAGCGGCCTACCGCCGCTGGTGGAGCTCGGTTGCTGTGTTGCCTGGTGTGGATGTTGCTGCTGCCGCTGCTGCTGCTGCTGCTGCTGCTGCCTTTCGCAAATCGATAAACGATGTCCGGACTGCGGAGTAGGCGAGCGAGCGCTTTGCGTGTGCACATACATACATATGTATGCCTATATATATTGTATGTACAATATATATAATGTACACAGGCTGAGTGTGAGTTGTACATAATGTAGGCGGTTTTTATATGTTGATGGCCGCCTAACGGAGTTTTGATGCAATCTGCACCAAATACGTATTTACTTGCATATGCACTATGCACCTGACCCCAAAAATCATCCTCACACGCCGCCCCATTCAGAAACTATTCTGCATTGACCCAAGCGTTTATTGCATATTGCAACAATAAACTTTGGCCTCATTGATTAACTCTTGAATTCAAAGGCCAATTCCTAATCCATATACATTTATTAGAAGAAGAACTTATTATATTTCATTTATTTATAATAATAAAGCAGCCCATAGTCAAAACTAAGTATAAGAGGATGTTTGGAGCTATAGCTACTAATGTTTGCCGACTTGATTTGAAAAGGAAACCCAAGTTTATCTAAAGCCGTTACTCAATGCTAGAGTCAGTTGGGAATTTTAGTTTCACATATGTACATATCATGTAGGTGACTTAACCTCTAAGCTCTACCTTCGATTGGCTGGGAGTTTTTTTATACCCGCTACCCATAGGGTACAAGGGTATTATAAGTTAGTGCCAACCGAGAATGTATGTAACAGGCAGAAGGAGGCATCTTCGAACCCATAAAGTATATATATTCTTGATCAGCATCAGCAGCAGAGTCGTTTTAGCCATGTCCGTCTGTCCGTCCGTGTGAAACAACAGATCTCAGAGACTATAAGAGCTAGAGCTACCAAATTTGGTGACCACATTGGAATCTATTGCTCGCAGATCAAGTTTGTTTTAAAATTTGGCCACGCCTACTTCCGCCCCCGGAAATCGTAAAAAACTTTTTATAAGCTATAGTCGTAATTTTTGGCTTAAAGTAAATAGATAAAATAAATAAGTAGGCATCTGCGGACGTTTTCTGAAAATTTGAGTAAAATCGGATGATAAACAGGGAAGTTATTAAGCTGACCCACAAAGGCAGTAGCGAAAAAAGTGTTGCGTGCTTTCGGGCGCAGTATTAATTCGTAATGCGGCTGCGTACAGCTGCAGAATTTGTCTTTTTTGAACGTTGCTTAACATGTTTTTAGCAACACTTGTCTTCAAGTGTCAACATTTTGTTTTTTCCATGTCCATGTGCTATTTAATTTCACGCACAATACTTTGGGTACCGGGTATCTCACAGTCGCTCACACCCGACTGTAGCTTTCTCACTTGTTTACATTATGCTTTCCAGAAGAAACAAACAAAATGAGTTGCGTCTTTGAAGGGCACTTAAATGAAATTGTATCTGAACTCTACTGTCCTGGGGATCATGACGATTTCTATAAAGTCCGAGACTTGGTGAAAAATGTCGTAATGGAAAATAGGCTGCTAAGGTCCATATGCGACGTAGAAATCTTAAATTTTGGTGAGTTATAGGTCCCCCTATAAAACTATTACTATTATTATTTTTATTCCTGAATAATATGTAGGAAGCGCCACCCACGGAATCCGAATGTACGACAACGACGAGTACGACGTGATGATCGAGTTAAAGTTCCCCAACTACGAACAGATCATTGTACGACCGGATCGCCATCGTCCGGGGATGGTGCACTTGTGCTTCGAGCAACTGGATTCCAACACCTTTGTGGAGGACACTCTGTTGGACAACCGCTGGTATCTGAAGCGCCAGGAAATTCATAATTGGATGCAGTGCATCCTAATCGATGTCCACAATCGCTCGGTAAGGGGATCAGACGGTCATACCTACTCTCTGCACTACCAACGCCGCCAGAATTGCCACACCATTACTGCAGTATCGCAGACCGGTGAGTTCTCCATCGACTTTGTGCCGGCGATTAAGGTTTGGTTTGAGGGAGTCGACTGCCAGGTGGTGCCCAAGGCGGCGCCAGGACCGAAGCGCTCACACGGATGCACCTTCATCGTAAACGTTATAAGGGAGGAACTTAATATGTTCGCTTTGGGCGGCAACGTGATCCAAAACGCCGTCATCCTACTCAAGGCACTGTGCGAATCCAAGGGTCTGCCCAAGATTCGATTCTACCATCTGGTGTCCGTGGCCTTGTGGTACATGGATCGCGAAGATATCTACGAATATTCGTTCGACTTCGTCTTTCTGGATGTAAGTAGAAGAAATCCTTTAAGTCCTTTTGATAATAATTTAATAATTAATTGAATTATATATCTTGCTCTCCTTGCAGCTGCTGGATGAGCTGTGCCAAGCCTTAGAGGATAACGACTTACCGTACTACTTTTATGAACCTCTGAACCTTCTATCTACGTTTAAGCCACATCAGCTCGCTGAATACTCCCAGGTTCTGAACGAAGCTTACAGGATCCTCTCAACCTATCCGCTTCAAGAGAAACTTTCCTATGAGCGCTGCAGCTGGCACTTTTTTGAGGAGGATTAAAACAGCGATGGAGGATATAGACAATATATTTTTCGATATCCATTTACATTTCATGTACTTTTCTTCTAAACTATGTTTAAATGGGCTGCGAAATAACCCAGCGTTACTTTTGATAAGCATTTCGTTGACAATATATAAAATATAATCAAAATCCATCAATATTCCTTTTAGTCCATGTGAGTTGTGAGCCCCAAAGGCCCTACAATGTCCACATCCCTGCCCAAGGTCCGTTGGCGCTCTAGCTAACTCGAGGTCATAATCGGTTTAATACATCATTAACATTAGCGTGCCCCAGAATTCAGACTCGAGAATTTTTGGGTGCACTCCCCAGAGGGGCGGTAAAAATGAAGTAAAACCCTTGACAATGGGAAATAGGAGGTTGCTAACTATAAATATTATTTATTTTATGTTAAATTCACTTTTTTACATTATGTTTTTTCAGGAGAAACCAATAAAATGAATTCCGTCTTTGAAGGGCACTTGCATAAAATTGTATCTCAACTCTACTGTCCTGGGGATCATGACGATTTCTATAGAGTCCGAGACTTGGTGAAAAATGTCGTAATGGAAAATCATATGCTAAAGTCCATATGCGAGGCAGAATTCTTAACCTTTGGTAAGTTATGGGTCCCCATATAATGCTATTAATATTATTATTTGTATTTCTGAATAAAATGTAGGAAGCGCCGCCCACGGGGTCCGAATGTACGACGACGACGAGTACGACGTGATGATCGAGTTGAAGTTCCCCAACTACGAACAGATCATTGTACAACCGGATTATCATCGTCCGGGGTTGGTGCATTTGCGCTTCAATCCACAGACCTCCAATAGCTTTGTGGTGAACACTCTGTTGGACAGTCACCGGTATCTGCAGCGCGAGGAAATTCATAATGCGATGCAAGGCGTCTTAATTGCTGTCAACAATCGCTTAGTAAGTGGCAAATACGGTTATATTTACGAACTGCACTACAAACGCCGCCAGAATTGCCACACCATTACTGCAGTATCGCAGGATCGTCAGTTCTCCGTTGACTTTGTGCCGGCAATTAAGGTTTGGTGTGGGGGAGCCGACTGTCAGGTGGTGCCCCAGTATGCGCCAGGACCGAAGTGGTCAAACGGATACACCTTTATAGTAAGCCATATGAGGACGGAACTTGAAATGTTCGCTAGGGGCGGCGACGTGATCAGAAACGCCGTCATCCTGCTGAAGGCGCTGTGCGAATCCAAGGGCCTGCCCAAGATTCGATTCTACCATCTGGTGTCCGTGGCCTTGTGGTTAATGAATTGCAAATATGTCAACCCATATTCGTTGGTGGATGTCTTTCTCAATGTAAGTAGTTTTACCGGGGATTTTATTTTTTAGTATTAGTAACTAGGCTTGCTCTCCTTGCAGCTGCTCCATGATCTGTGCGAAGCTTTTGAGGATAACGAGATACCTTACTACTTTTATGAACCCCTGGATTATCTAGCTAAGTTTAAGCCACATCAGCTCGCTGAATACGCCGAGGTTCTGGACGAAGCTTACGGGATCCTCACATCTTATCCACATCAACAGAATCTTTCCTATGAGCGCTGCTCCTCGCACTTTTTTAAGGAGCATTAAGAAATATTTTCTATATCAATGAAGGATATAGAAAATATATTTTTTGATATTCATTTCTATTTTATTTTTAAATGGGCTACGAATTCACCCTGTGTTACTTTTTATAAGCATTTAATAGGTTTAATCGAATAATGTTCCTTGGTCTATAGCTATGATGGATATAGACGATATGTATTTTGATATTCATTTGCATTTTATTTTTATATGGGCTAAGAAATTACCCAGGGTTACTTTTAATAAACATTTTGTTGACAATATTAGGTTTAATCTAAACACTCAAGTCGTTCCTGTCTGACGGGACTTTCTACTGAAAGGCGGATCAGAGCAGGTGTACCACAGGGTAGTGTTCTTGGACCTACACTGTACAGCCTTTTCACTCACGACATGCCGAAGCCTCCAGTACACTCTCAGAACCTTATGCTGGCTACTTTTGCGGACGACAGCGGCAGATCCTCTTGTATTTACACTGCCACTGACAGGCTCCAGGCATACCTCAAGAAATTTGAAAACTGGGCCTGTCGATGGAACATATTAAAGACTTCACTAATTTTTAACCCATAACACTCTTCTACTCCCACACAATCTCTTTAATAATATCCATCGAACATCGGCCTACACTATTGCAAAAGTTACTACATTACAGTAGCAGTAAACAATATATATATATGTGCCGACAGCGCTGCCTGACAATTTTTCCTATGCACAGTGTATACGACGCTGCCGACCCCTGGTGTATATCGACACAGTAATAAATCACCAGAAAATGCGGAGAAAAAGCTTTAATCTAATAAAATTCCTTCTAGTCCATGTGGGTAATGGGCCCCATAGACCCCACAATGTCCACATCGCTGCCCAAGGTCCGTTGGCGCTCCTTGATCTGCAGCTGCTGGAATAGGAGCTGCACCAGGATAATCACATAGTTTGCCATGCCGTTGTACACCTGCCAGGAGAAGGATGAAAGTCAGCTCCCTATCCCATCTAGATAAATATCTCTGTTTCTCTCTTACCAGGTAAATCGTGGACACATTGAGGTTTGTCATGCTGCCCACCAGAGCCGCCTGCCGGTTGTGCATGTGCCAGTGCTGGAAGTCTTCCGTCTGTCGGCGGGCCACATCATGGCCGGGAAAGTGCCTCGCATAGTTGCCCAGCAGGTGCAGAGTGTTGCGTTTCTATTGGAGAAGAAGAAGCATTAAATTGCAGCACATGCCTGGTCCCAAACCCACCTCTCGCTGCAGCAAATAACCGTAGGAGCTGGTGATGATCACCTTGTACGAATGTATGGCCACGTGGAGCAGCATGAATGTGTACTCCAGGTCCATGGACTCTCTGGTGAGCAGCTTCTGGCAGATGACGTACACGAAGCAGGTCATAATGGTGAAATCGTAGAAGATGCCGGCGGCGGCGGCAAATCCAAATACTCCATTCAGCTCCGCCAGGAGGGAGGAGCAGCGCTTGGACATCACGAACAGATGGCCAATCCGCTCGTGCAGCTCCCGCTCGCCAGCACCGTTTGCCGCCTGATACTGCTGCTGCAGGAGCTTCTGCATCAGTCGCATGCGCAGGCGCACAAAGTCCATAATGCCAATGTGGACGAAACCCAACAAGCCCACGGAGCTGGTCAGCATGGTGTAGGTGAAGGCAATCAGCAAGGTGGACGGAATGCCGCAGGTGCATCGCGCCGTGTCAAAGATCAGCGCAATGGAGAAGGAGAAGAAGCAGCAGCCCACGATCACGGTGCCGTACCAGTACTTCCAACGGGTGCGTTGGTAGTTCCACCTAACCAGAGGAAACTCCTTCGAAACACTCCGATCGAATTCCTGCAGGCTGGCAAGGAGTCGCAGGTGTCTCTGCCTCTGCGCATCCAGCGACAGGCAGTACTCCACGTAGGTGATGCAGCAGCTGAGGCACTCCCACGAGAAGATGGCCTTGACCAGCGGCGAGAGGTGTCCGAACATGGCTGCCGCCATCTCTGGGTCTCTGAGCTTAACCAAAACGCTACCCAGGAAGCAGGTCAGCACCAGGAGACGGGTCAGCAGGGCATAGGCCACTGTCCACCGGGTGGAGGCGGCTCCACCTTGGCCAGGACTATGCACCCGAAACGTGACCAGGCCCCAGTACAGCAGCAGGCTGTACAGATTCCCGTAGCAATAGAGAAAAGCGTCGTCGTGCTGCATCTTTGGTGCGTTTGGGAACTTTTTGGAATTTGGACTGGCCAGAGAGCCGTACAGAGCTATTTATTCCCTCGCAGGGGTGGTTAATTAATATTGATTACACATAGATATGATCGGACTAATTGAATACATCGTTTTGGCCGCCTCCCCTCCATGCTAGTCACTGGTCAGACCATTGAATTTCGAAACTCGTCCTCTTACACAAACGTGAACTGGCGGGCTTTACTGCGGGCATTCGAGTTGGCGGTGTTGTTGTTGGTGGCGGAGTTGCTGGCGTTGGGTGCTGCAGTGCGTCGCAGCGCCTTCTGCAGGACATGGGCGTCCGCGGGCTCGATGCGCTTATAGTACTGCTCCTTGGTGTCGACAATCTCGAAGCCGAATTTCTTGTAGAACTCGATGGCTCCATCGTTGTTGATTTGGACGTGCCTGCAAGAAATGGGTGATATTAGTCAGTATAAGTTCTTATTTATCAGAAAATTGGTACTATTTTAAGAAGTTTTATCGAAATTTATAGAAAATTTAAGGAAAAATGTTTAAATTAATCTTTTAAGAGACATTTTCATAGTCACAATTGAACGATTTTGATTTAAAGTGAATAAATATAAGTCTTTAAAATATACTCTGAAGTTGAAGCAGTAGATAAACATATTAACCAGATTAATCCTTAAAAATCTGAATAAAAATGGAAAGCAGTAAGTCAAAAGAAGCCCTTTTCCTAATAAAACTCTTTAAAATCACATTTTCCGATGATTTCTTACAGAAAAATGCTATCAAAGTTTCCATCCTTCTCGGCAAAGTTCAGGATGTGCTCGAACATGACGGTGCCGATGCCTAGGCGACGGTATGGCGACAGGCATCCCAGGGTCATAATATATAGCCGACGCTGGTTCTCGGTCGTATCGATGCGACAGCAGACGGCGCCCACGACAATGTCATTGTAATAGGCCAATTTGGCCAGCTCGCCGGCCTCCAGGACATCCACGTAGAACTTATCGTTGTAGGAGACCGGAAAGACAACGGTGTTGAGCTTCTTCAGCTGCTTGATGTTGTGCGGCGTCACATCGCCCAGTTCGATGCTGTTCCTGCGGGTGGGGTACAAGGGTACAAGTGCAACCAAGCGCCAGAATTAGTTTTAGGTTATGATTCTCTGCGGCAGCTCCTGGCTAGGCAGTTTTCCAGTGGGGACACTACTTACCTGGTCATGGTGCTCTTACAATTCTTGGTGGTTTTAGAAACGCGCCCTGCGCCTAGAAATTCTAATAGAAAAATGTGTTTTAAGCGCCACAGCTGTTCTGATAGTCCAGGTTGCTGGCCGCCTGTTATCGATATCGATTGCTGCCCGCCGGCTTGACACCAGTCAGTTTAGCTATTTTCTCGCCATAAATAATAAAACTGCGATTTAAATGGGAACAATTCAAAACTGTTGTTTCATAAGCTAAATCATATGTAGTATAGACGCACTTACCGCTTGCGTAGCTCTATAATTCCCAACGAGTTCTAGCTGCCAACAAGTGGTAACCACCTTGAGTACAGATGAGGAGCACATCTTCATCTTCCACTGGATTTTTTATATTTCTCTTTCTCTCCCTCTCCCTCTCTAGTCTTCCTCTCCCTCTATATTTTTATCTCTCTCTACTCTTCCACACTCCTCATTATTTTCTCTCTCTTCAAGGCAATATTCTGCAGTATTGGTGCTCTATAATTCACAATGGGTTCTAGCTGTCTACAAGGGGTAAGCACGCTGAATATTAATGAGGGGCACATCTTTTTCTCTCCCTCTTCCCTTCTAAAACAGCTAAATCAATATGCAATAATTTTAACATTGCTTTCCCTTTCTAGCATGTCTCTCTGAGAGCGTCCCCGTCAAAGCTGATGAGACTACCTTATATAATTGTTCCATGCTACAATCTAGCTAGAAATTCAAATGCACTGGTGATAACATTCCCCATCGATAGCTGGCTCCGATAGACAACGCATCTGTGAGTATTCCGATAACACATTTCACAAAAGGAAAAAAAACAAGAAACTTTGCGTGCAAATTGTTTAAGTGTCGAATTGCCAGCGAAAAATGAATCCCAACATGAACATGATGCCAATGGCGGGCCCACAGATGATGCAGGTGATGCAGTCATCGCCCTCTGGACCACCGGTGCCCGTGCAGCACCAGCAGCAACAACAGCCACAGCCGATGCAGCAGCAGCAGCAGGCCGAGAAACTGGACAACATTTCCAGGGTGAAGAGTTTGCTCGGCCCGCTGCGGGAGTCCATGTTCCTCACCATCCGATCCAGTGCCTTCACGCTGCAGCAGAACAATCTGGCGGATAACCTGAAGCGGGACACAGGAGCCCACCACGTACCGCGCTTCGACAAGCATCTGGAGGACTTCTACGCCTGCTGCGACCAGATCGAGATCCATTTGAAGACGGCGATGCAGTGCCTGCAGCAGCAGAACTCCTCCAACCACTATCTGCCCGGCCCGGTGACGCCAATGCGCATGGAGAGCTTCATGCCGGAGAACGCTGGACCCATTCCCTATCCCACCTATCTGAACACCGTACGGGTGCATGTCCAGTCGGCTAAGGACATCCACGATACTCTGATTAGCGCCGCCCAGAACATCTCGCAGGCTGATTGATAGTTGTAGTGTTTATTATTTAGTTAGGCCTTATTATTTACCAAGCTTAGGAGTAAGTATAGCAATAAATATAGCTGATAAATAGCAATTAATGGATTTGTCATTGTTAATATGGTATTTAAACCAATTTAGAGCTGGGGGATGATCACGAATTACACGATACTTTCGTGATACAGCCTAATAATTGGAACATTGCTAAACTATGCTTGTTAAGAAGTGTATCTCCAAACAGATATCTGTATAAACACCAAATACCGCCGAAATCGTTAAAGTTCGGAAGTAAACCGGTGAGCGACCACAAGGGTAAAAAGAATAGGAATAGGAGCTATGGGGATGCGCCGAAATTACATATGTATTTTTGATTACAAGGATATATATAGACAAAATTATGGCTGCAGTGCCAAGAGGTTTTATTAAAGGTATTGTCACCTTGTTCCGAATCGAAAAACTTGCCGAAATTAAGGGAAGATCGAAAGTGCTGTTTTTCGCTTCCAAATGTCCAACCCTAAATTAATTTTAAAGACTTTAAAATCCGATGACATTGCTATCGATAGTTGTAAGTTCTAGCTCATAGCTAAAATCGATGTATCGATTTGCCAAAAAGCATCGGCAGCTCTATCGGACGTGTCACAATTAGAACGCAAAAGCAAAACATAGCGGCATTTATTAACAACAAAAAGAACCGGTAAGTCTACGAAACTCTGCATTGTGTAGCTTAATAATATATTGATGATTTCCGATAATAGTTTATAATAAACTCCAGAAAAAATGGCAGATGAGCAACCGAATCTAGTGGCTGGCCACCCACCTGCACGTAAGTGCATAAATTGCCGTGGTATGCGTGTGTGTGTGCGAAGGCATGTTTTTGTTTTTTCCAAATAAATCCAACTGAAAGTCTGAATATATGCCTTGCTGGCAATTAATAATGCAGCTCTTCGTATCAATAGCCACAATATCTACGGCCTTATCAGTATTTTAACCTGTTTCGGCCAAAGCTGATAAGTAAACAAACAACCCGAGCCCGCACACGCACACACGCGCACATCTATTGCGTCCAAAAAAGATTCCGACTTTTGTGCTGACGTCAGATGCACTTCGGGTTCTAATTGTGTTTTCTTTCGATTTTCAATTATCGACTTTGTAGTCAAGGCAGGCGGCATGAGGATTGTGCAGCACAAGGCGCCCACAGCAGAGCGTGCGCCCAAGGATGCCGAGGATTGCACTGGACTCACAGTGAGTGACATCCATCGTTTAATAACCCCCAATATTAATTATTAATTTTAATTAATTACCAGCAACCCATTGCCGTGAACTCCGGCTCGGTGAGCGGTGCTCCCGTTAAGGGCAACACGGACTTTACGCCCGCCTCTGCCCAGGTGGCCCACTCGCCCAAACCGCCGGCTGCTGTCCAGCAGAAGCCCCTGAACCACATCCAGCAGCCACGCAAGTGATGCGGACTTAAATATAATCCTAAAACTTTGATCTTTTGTTGAAATTCTCCTCAATGACCTGAATGGTATTTGATTTATATACTTTATATAGATTTTGCTACTGCATTCCATAAATGAATTTTGCCGCTATTTTCAAGTTAATATTTTGTAATAAAAGCTAAAGCCTTTTTGTAGGTATGAGGTCTGTTTTGTTTCATGAAATAAGGTACATAAATAGGACTAAAAGCGATAAAGTAGACCGGTTTTACTTTTACAAGAGTTAACTACAGGTATTTTACAGAATATTGAGTACTTTCCAAGAGATTTTTCCTTACAGAAAAGGTAAAACTATGATGTCATAAAGATAAAGGTTCAAAGAGATAAAGAAACTAGAGAAGTGATCTCAAGTTATCTTGTGAACAACACAATTCTCTACGCACAGCGCTGTTGTAATTCCCAAGTTCTTTTTCAGCAAAGCGTGCCTTTAAATAGGCAAACTTGTGTGTGGTAAGTTGCCCCACTGAGCTTCGGTGGTCCGGGGTGCGGACTTCAAATCCGTAGTCGACTAGCGTCGAAGTGGTTCGATTCCACCTGGGGGGCGAGTCAAAAATAATAAGATATCTTTTTTTACTCTTTGTTTTTATGCTTTCATTTATTTCCGAAATCTCCCTATATGGCATTGGCGGCCTTAACTATCCAGGGCCGCAGCACAGCCACATCGGCATAGACGCCGGGGTAGTTGACCTCGCCGCACCTATAGCCCCAGGATACAATGCCCACCAGCTGGTGGTTGGCCACCAGAGGACCGCCCGAGTCTCCTGTACAAGCATCCCCTCCTCCATTGACAGTGTTGGCGGTACAAATGGTTTCCTCGCCCACAAAATCCCAGCCGTAGCCATAGTCATCGGAGGCGCACTCTTCACGATCGAGGATGGCCAGCTGGACCATTTGGAGGCTATCGGCAAGAGCTCCAACTTCAGTATAGCCCCAGCCCGTAACCGTGGCATTCGTTCCACCTACAGGACTCTCCCTGGCCAGGTTTATGGCTCTGACGGAGAGGCCAAAGGTGAGGGGCGTGGACAGACGGAGCACAGCAATGTCGTAGTGCAGGAAGCGGGTCTCGAATTGCTCGTGAACCTTATAGGCGGCCACGGGTACCAAGGTTCCGCCATAGTTGTGGTGCTCTGCGCCAACGCGCACCTTCATCAAGGTCACGGATTTCTCATGCAAACAGTGTCCGGCCGTGATGACGATCTCCTTGCTGTAGAGGACGCCGCCGCACTCGTGGCGCGCACTGATCTGGATGGACACCTGCCAGGGAGCATTGCGTATGACCTGATCCTGTCCGCCCACAATCCGGCCATTGGTCTCGATAGCTGCTGCCGCCGCGCTCCGAGGAAAAGGAGGACAAGCGCTACTCCATAAACAGCCATTCCGAAAGCCAAGTGCAAACTGCCAGCGCCCGAACATAAAACCCAGACATGGTGGGTCTCCTCGCAGGGCTGTAAAAGTTAATCGCCGGCTAATAGGAGCTTATCGCCGTCAATAGATTCTATCAAAAAGCTTTGGCCTGTTCTACACTTCACTCGGCGATACGAAATCCAAGCAGTTACCCAGGCAACGCAACTCAAACTCATTTCCCGGCAGCGAAAATCAACAATAACTATCGATTATTCTGCATCATGGAGGAGTGGAAGATAACGCCGGAGGAGCTCATCCGGCTGCGGGAGAGCTGCCTGCAGTGCATCCGGGATGGAGAACTCTACCAGCTGCGCAACGATGCCAAGCTGCGGGCTGTGTACAATACCCAGAGCTATGAGGAATTCAAGTAAGTCATACTAAGGAAACTCATTTGGAAATTCCACGTAATGCTCAATCGTTTAGGGACGTGGTGGACGCTGCTCATCTTCGTCCCGTGACCAGGAGCGACAAGGCCAATGCCAGCACAAAGAACCGGCTGTGGAACTCCGCCGCCCGAGATTGATGATTCCCCAAATAAAGAAGCCAAGTTATATTCAGCAATTTCAATTTATTTCGCAAAGTTTTTAGGCGTTGCTTCCAGGGCGCGAGGACGGCGACATCGGCTCAGACATCGACATTTAACCCACGGATTATACGCTTAAACGCTGTTGGCAGCGCTGACCACCCAGGAGCGGAGGGCAGCCACATTGGCGTAGACACCGGGGTAGTTGGCGTAGGCGCAACCGTATCCCCAGGAGACCACACCGACGAGCTGTCCACCGGAGACCAGAGGGCCACCGGAGTCACCCTGACAAGCATCCTTGCCGTCGGAATAGGCGCAGATCATGGTAGGCTTGATCTGGCTGCCGTATCCGTAGGTGGAGGAAGCACACATCGACTCGCTCACAATGCTCACGTCGACGAACTGCAGCTGGGAGGGAATGGTGCTGGCTCCGTAGGAGAGGGTGCCCCAGCCGGAGACGGAGGCAGCGGCGCCGTTGGCGGGAGCATCCTTAGCCAGATCGATGGCCTTAATGGTGGAGCTATAGCTCAGAGAGGACTTCAGACGGATGACGGCAATGTCGTTGACCATGGTGTTGGCGTTGTAGCCCTCGTGGTTGCGGTAGGCGGCCACATCGATCAGGCTGCCGCCGGAAGACCAGTAGGTGGATCCAGCGCGGACCTTCAGGACGGAGGTGGACACGCCGCCCTGCAGGCAGTGAGCGGCGGTCACAATGATGTTGTCGGAGTAGATGGATCCACCGCATGAGTGGGAGTTACTGCGCTGCAGGGAGATCTGCCAGGGGAAGCTGCTGATGGTGGTAGCTTTACCTCCGACGATGCGGCCATCCAGCTGGGGCAGGAGTCCCTCCGGGATGGTGCCTCCCAGGGCGCAGGCAACAGCAGACAACAAGATCACGAACTTCAGCATGGTGCGAATCCAATGGTTGGCCACTGAAGCGGGCACCCCTTTTATACGGGACTCCTATCTTCCCGCTGCGAATTAATCAGCGTTTTCAATTATTTTTATCTTTTTAACTTTCGGAAAACCCCGAAAATGTCAGGTGAAATGACCGCGCAGATAGTCCTCCACTGATAGGTGTCTCGAAGGGTATTTATAAGAACGATTTTGATACGCAATCGGGATCCGACACACCTTTCTATATGAGGATTTGCGAATAAGACAGAGCACTTGACCGAAGTGCACATAATTTAAAACAATTTATTTTTAATAGTGGGTTTAACGCCCATTTATATTTATTGGTGGCTATAAATATTCTTAGATTCTGTGATTTAGAACATGTTGCATGTTAATATTAAAACTGGCTAACGAGTAACGCCATTAGAAAAAAATTGTATTTATTTTTTTTGCTTTTTATATCATTTGTCTTTAATTTTAAAATATGTGTGTAAAGTCTCTACAAAAATGTTTAATTTCTTTGTTTTTCCACTTTAAAATTAAAATTATTCAAATTAGTTTATCAGCTTTGAACACAGTTCTTAAAATCAACTCAACCGATTTGGTCTCTAAGCTTATTATGTTTGAGTTCCTTAGGGCCGATTTTTCGATGTAATGTTAACTTTTGTCATTAAGATAAATTTTTATTCTAACCTATTTAGTCGCTTGTGTTATCTGGCTAGATCTTTTAACTGGAGGTTTTCTCCAGTCAGTAATTTTTAATCAGATATAAAAAACATGATTTTGGTTGCCTACTTGCCTCCGAAAAATAATTCACCTTAATAACAAAAGTTAACCTGATATTAAACGAGAAAGAAAGCTAGCTTCGGTAAACCGAAGTTTGTATACCCTTGCAGTCAGCAATTGGATCATTGAAAATCGATCCATTTTGGTAATGTAAAAAAAAAATGTCAAATTATGTAAATTTTGTAAATTTTACAATTTAGATGTAGAATTTTACATTTTCATATAAATCGACCGATCCCTTCTATGGAAGCTATATGATATAGTTGTCTAATCTTAATGAAATTAAACCCGTAATTCTAGAATTATAAAAAACGACTATATAAAACAGAAAACATGAAAACAGAGAAGTTAACATTTTTTTTACATTAATTTCGCCATCATTCCTATGGCAGCTATAGGATATAGTGGTACGATTTCGGGAGATCTGCCAGGGGAAGCTGCTGATGGTGGTAGCAGTACCTCCGACGATGCGGCCATCCAGCTGGGGCAGGAGACCCTCTGGGATGGTGCCTCCCAGGGCGCAGGCAACAGCAGACAACAAGATCACGAACTTCAGCATGGTGCGAATCCAATGGTTGGCCACTGAAGCGGGAACCCCTTTTATACGGGACTCCTTTCTTCCAGCTGCAAGTTAATCAGCTTTTTCAAATATTTTTATCTCCATAACTTTTTGAAAACCCGAAAAACGTTGGGCAGACACTCCTTCATTAATAGGTGTCGCGAAAATTATATTTGTATTATAATTGTTATTATAATTATTATTTTTTACAACCATTAGTATTCATTGATGGTTTTTCAGTATTTCTGTTTAGATTTTAAGTTGTTAAAATGCTTTGAATTTTTTAGGTTGATTACAGAAATATCCTTTACTGGATGAATGAAATATATCCCTAAATTTTAGGCCTAAAATTGGCGTTGTTCTTCTCCAACAATATTTTTATATTTTTATTAAATTGTAATATTGTATATGCTTATATTTTTTCCTGGTGTATTGCCAAGATTAGTTAACTGAAATAAGTAAGTGGGCGTATTGTCCGTTAAAAATGATCTAAATACGGTCGCAGGTCGAGATAAAATCTCAAGTGTCTACAAGTGTTTGTTCCTAATAGGTCGGAAAACCCCATTGAAGATTATCGGACAAGGACATGAGCGTAACGAGTGGGAGGCGCTTAAGGTTTGTGGTATTAAAAAGCATATAACTAAGGTACTGAATTGATATGATTTTAAAGAAAACTCTTTCATTGTGCCAACAAATCTTTAAATATTGCAGGTCACCTTAAAAGTATTAAAAATATAATGACATAAGAAATAAAGTCGTTGAACTTTAATAAGATGTAATTGAATAATTAAAGAGCAAACATATTTATACCCGGTACCCGTCTGTCCGTCTGTCCGTCTGTCCGTCTGTCCGTGTGAAACAACAGATCTCAGAGACTATAAGAGCTAGAGTTACCAAATTTAGTGACAACATTGGAATCTGTTGCACGCAGATCAAGTTTGTTTTAAAATTTGGCCACGCCCACTTCCGCCCCCGAAAAACAAAAAACGGTATATAACCATATGCGTGATTTTCGGCGTAAAGTAAATAGATTGGCTTAATAAGTAGGCAATCGTGGACGTGTTCTGAAAATTTGAGTAAAATCGGATGATAAACATAGAAGTTATTAAACAATAAAGTTTCTGAGAGAAAGGGAGAGAGAGCGCACTGCTTAGAATAATTTCGCGTGTCTGAGCACTTAGCTTTGGGTGGCAGTAGCGAAAAAAGTGTTGCGTGCTTTCGAGCGCAGTATTAATTCGTAAAGCAGCTTCGTACAGCTGCAGAATTAGTTCTTTTTGAACGTTGCTCAACATGTTTTTAGTAACATTTGACTTTATTTGTCAACTTTTTGTTTTTTCCATGTCCGTGTGCTATTTAATTTCATGGGCAATACTTTGGGTACCGGGTATCTCACAGTCGGTCACTCGACTGTAGCTTTCTTACTTGTTTAATATTGTTATATATATTATTTTGAATTTTCCAATAGCTACGAATCTATACAAGTTTTTTTTGAAGTTTTCACAGTGGAGTTGAAAAGGAATCAGAGTTTTTGATATTTCGTATGCAAAAATCGATTTAAAATCGGTTAACATCGATTTTTGTCCAACTCTACTTCAAGGGTAGCTGTGATTTATAGATCTTGTTTTGGTTTAACTTGCCTGTTTTATCTAGGAATGTAATAATACTCCGATGGCCAAGATAACATAAGAAGCTTACTAACATGGCTAGATCATCTTTCCTGAATTACCATTTAAAAATGTTTAACGATAAACCAGCTAGACTCACTTTGTAATATGATCCTTCTCAAAGACTTTATCTCATCCTCAAAAACACTTCTGATTCACTTGAATTTCGACATTTATACCAGTGGAATGATAAAGGCAATGATTTAAGAATTCGCAGAATTTAGACGAAACCAAGTTAAATGACAATGCCCCGAATTATCAACCATTATTATGAGGGATCTAAGAAGAGATAACCCTAATCAATAATAGGTGCACTTCCATAACCCATCACGCTTTTCTCAAAGGCCATAAAGGCATTGACTTTCCGATGACGCTTAACAGGATAGATCTCTTAATCTCTCGTGTTCTGAATTCTAATTTCACAGAAATTGATTAGTGAATCAAGTCAGAGCTTTAAAGCAATAAAGAAAATTATAATTGTATTTATTTGCTGATTAGATAAACATAGAAGATAGTTATATATATTATACAGTTTGGGTTTCTAAAATATTTTACTGCCTACTTTTAGACTCCTGGAAATACTGCAAGGCGCTTTAGTATTCATATATTCGATAGTTTTTCTAGATGCTTCTTACGATATTTAGCTGGTAGTAAATTTAATAAATACTTTACTATATTTATGCTTATTTTTAATTTTAAATGTATATACTTTCATGATTGTCAAGGTCCAACTTCAGGAAAATGGTTTAACTTTTCGGGGATAAGGTGAAAAATCATCAGACCCATTTAATACTTCAAAATATAAACCTGTTACACGAATTTGGTTAAGAAAATTCAGGCAAAAGTAATGATAGATTTAGTAAGAAACTAAAAAGGAAGCTAAGCAAAAGTAATGATAAATTCAGTTAATAATGGTGTGTCATATTTCTAAAAATATTTTTTTGAAGCTAACTTAAAAGTTGAATCCTATGGCAAGCCCTAAATACATAATTATAATACACATCTTTTCAAGTTGTTCCTTATATCCTCAAAGGATGTCTACAATGTAGAAACCAATTAAAGTAGGCTCCAAATTCTTAAAAGCCCTTTCGAGGAACTCCCCCGAATCTTCCTGAAATTGGAAATAATTGAAAGACCAATCATGTCGTGTTCATATTTGATTTAATTCGCAAAATGCTTAAGCGTTGTTAATCACCCAGCTGCGGTAGCTAGCCACGCTGGCGTAGACACCGGGGTAGTTGCTCTGGGCGCAACCGTATCCCCAGGAGACAACACCGACGAGCTGTCCACCGGAGACCAGAGGGCCACCGGAGTCACCCTGGCAGGAGTCCTTGCCGCTGGCAGCAGCGCAGATCATGCCACTCTTGATCTGGCTGCCATATCCGTAGCTGGACGAGGAGCAGGCAGACTGACTGACGATGTTCACGTTGACGTACTGCAGCTGGGTGGGGATGTTGCTGGAGCCGGAGGACTGGGTGCCCCAGCCGGAGACGGAGGCAGAGGCGCCGTTACCGGGAGCATTGCTGGCCAGACCGATGTTCTTGATGTTCGAGCTATAGCTCAGGGAGGAGCTCAGACGGATGATGGCAATGTCGTTGACCATGGTGTTGGCGTTGTAGCCCTCGTGGTTGCGGTAGTAGGAAACGCCGACAAGGGAGCCGCCAGAGCTCCAGTAGCTGGATCCAGCGCGGACCTTCAGGACGGAGTTGGACACGCCGCCCTGCAGGCAGTGAGCGGCGGTCACGATCACGTTGTTGGAGTAGATGGAGCCACCGCAGGAGTGGCCACCGTTGCGCTGCAGGGAGATCTGCCAGGGGAAGCTGCTGATGGTGGTAGCAGTACCTCCGACGATGCGGCCATCCAGCTGGGGCAGGAGTCCCTCTGGGATGGTGCCACCCAGGGCGCAAGCAACGGCAGACAACAAGATCACGAACTTCAGCATGGTGCGAATCCAATGAATTCCCATCCAAAATTGCGGCGCTTTTATAGGGTTCACACTATCTCCCCGTCCGGCCGGGCAGCGAGATCCCTCCGGGCAGAGCTGGATAATGGCCATGGACGTTCGATAAGCTGATTGGTTCCTGGTATCGCTGACAGGCCGTATCTGCGGCGGGCGTGACGCAAAAGTCGGGCTGGAACTATCACTGGCCAGCGGAGGGGGATCACCGCCCTCGGATCGGGGATTGTATATAAGGGCTCCTGATCCGCGGATCAGCATACAAGTAATTAAGATGTTGCGATTCGCGGTTCTCCTCTCCGTCGTGGCCTGCGCCCTGGCCGGCACCATTCCCGATGGCATGCTGCCCCAGCTGGACGGACGCATCGTCGGCGGCTATGAGACCACCATCGAGGAGCATCCCTACCAGGTGTCGCTGCAGCGCGGCGGCTCGCACTTCTGCGGCGGCTCCATCTACTCCCACGACATCGTCATCACCGCCGCCCACTGCCTGCAGTCCATCGAGGCCAAGGACCTGAAGGTGCGCGTCGGCAGCACCTACTGGCGCTCCGGCGGCAGTGTCCACTCCGTGCGCTCCTTCCGCAACCACGAGGGATACAACGCCCGCACCATGGTCAACGACATCGCCATCATCCGCCTGGAGTCCGACCTGAGCCTTCGCTCCACCATCCGCGAGATCCGCATCGCCGACTCCAATCCCCCCGAGGGCGCCTCCGCTGTTGTCTCTGGCTGGGGCACCACGAAGTCCGGCGGCAGCACCATTCCCGACCACCTGCTGGCCGTTGACCTGAAGATCGTCGATGTGTCCAGCTGCCGCTCCGACGCGTTCGGCTACGGCTCCAAGATCAAGGACACCATGATCTGCGCCTACGCTGCCCACAAGGATGCCTGCCAGGGTGACTCCGGAGGCCCGCTGGTCTCCGGCGACCGCCTGGTCGGCGTTGTGTCCTGGGGCTATGGCTGCGCCGATGATCGCTACCCCGGAGTGTACGCCGACGTTGCCCACTTCCACAGCTGGATCGAGGACACCGCCCGCGACCTGTAAACTGCGAAAGCACTTGAAATAAATAAACAATTGAATCAGCACTCGTGTCTCCCTCTTGTCTCTGGTGCTCCAAGTGCAACGCTGTAAACCCATGTTGATTGGGACAGATAACGCCCGCCCTAGGGGTATATAAGCTCCCGGCGGAGGCATGTAACCAAGCACTAACCAGCACCGCTCACCATGCTCAAGATCGTTATCCTGTTGTCCGCCGTGGCCTGCGCCCTGGGAGGCACCATCCCGGAGGGTCTCCTGCCCCAGCTGGATGGCCGCATCGTCGGCGGCACCGCCACCACCATCACCAGCTTCCCCTGGCAGATCTCCCTGCAGCGCAACGGTGGCCACTCCTGCGGTGGCTCTGTCTACTCCGCCAACATCATCGTGACCGCCGCTCACTGCCTGCAGTCCGTGTCCGCCTCGTCCCTGAAGGTCCGCGCTGGATCCAGCTACTGGTCTTCCGGCGGCAGCCTGGTCGGCGTGCGCTCCTTCCGCAACCACGAGGGCTACAACGCCAACACCATGGTCAACGACATTGCCGTCATCCGCCTGAGCTCTTCCCTCAGCTTCAGCTCCTCCATCAAGGCCATCGGCCTGGCCACCTACAACCCGGCCAATGGAGCCGCCGCTTCCGTCTCCGGCTGGGGCACCCAGTCCTCCGGCTCCAGCTCCATCCCCAACCAGCTGCAGTATGTGAACCTGAAGATCGTGAGCCAGTCGCAGTGTGCTTCCTCCACCTACGGATACGGTAGCCAGATCAGGAATACCATGATCTGCGCCTATTCCAGCGGCAAGGACTCCTGCCAGGGTGACTCCGGTGGCCCTCTGGTCTCCGGTGGAGTGCTCGTCGGTGTGGTCTCCTGGGGATACGGTTGCGCCTACGCCAACTACCCCGGTGTCTACGCCGATGTGGCTGTTCTGCGCAGCTGGGTGGTCAGCGCTGCCAACAGCATTTAAGAGGCTAAATCCATGAGGTGGATGCCGATTTCATTGAATAAAACTTTGGAATTGAGAACATAATATCTGGGATTAGTTATTTGATCTTTTCCGGGGGTTCTGGGAAGGGTTTTACTTGGAACTTTCTTCTTAAAATCTGAATTATTATCCTATGTTTAGAGGAGGAGGAAGTTCTTCCAAGTTCCTGGTAATTAGCTGTTACTGACGTCTCAAAGCTTCTTTAATAAAAAACCTAATAATGATGTTTATCCACAAATAGTTTTCCTAATTATTCAGACCTTTATGATATATTTTTGCAAGGAAGTCTGGCTTTTCCATCCATTAAGGGTATAAGATCTTCAGTTTCAGAAATAGGTATTTCTATAGAAAGTTTTAAATCAAGATTTATTACATCAACGGGAAGTCAGATAAGTTATATTCTGATACCAGCTGCTTATACCATATTTCCCTTGTTATCATGTTATAGATAAGATATTTCAACCCTTCAAAGTCTATGATCTAAGAAGTGCAAATTAATGAATCTTTTATTACATAATATCGGGGTGTTTAAACTATATATCACCACTCGTACAACCCTATCACTCCAACGTATCTTTTTAAGGGCTAAAGGGTATTCACACTCCATAACTCGACGCGTCTTCCGTGAATTCAAAAGATTTCGAATGACTTGAAGTGATTTCGAGTGATTTCTGCTGATTTCCAAGGGTCTCAAGTGGCATGGGGCATGAGGGTAAACATTTGCCGAGACGCGACGAGGTATCTAATCAGCTGCTGGAGTGCATCGCGTGGCCAGAGCTCCACTCCATCTTCTCCATTGATAAGTTGCTTTGATGGGTCTGGGACAGGTGCCTTAAGATTAATTAGCCGCCATACACATAAGGGGCAGTCCAGATAAGATGGAGCAGTTTTTTTTGGCCAAAAGGAAATGGCATGTTTTAGAGAGTGAAGAGTGAGCCGTGACTTGTGGAACTGCGTTTTATGAATCGATAGTAAAGGGTCGAAAAAGATTGATTATATTACGTATATTTCCATAGTAGACCCGAAATACCGAAAGCAACAACAAATTAAGCCTTAATCTTTCAGCTGATAATGTTGTTTAGAAAACAATTTCTTTATCAAAATTAATTTAAAGTGCCTGAACCTGAACTCCATTGATATTTGCGGTTGATATTCGCCATTCTCGGAGGCGGAGCCACCCCTTACTTTTCGCTGGGTATTCCCAGCTAGGCATTGAGTTGGTGCCTTTCAGGTTAATGGCGGTTTTTAATAACCCATTAAATATGGTCTATAATAAGGTAGTTTCTGGAATTCTAGGTTACTAGAACTGATAATTACCCTGCCTTGGCAGACCGGGTCATGGGTATTATATAGTCATAAAGGTGTGTCTTGCGTAAGACTCATAGTGCCATCTATATCTATTAACACCCGTTCAAGTGCAGACTTCCGATGTTTGACAAGAGCTCCGTGACATGATAGCGAGTGCTTTGATTGATAAAGCTGTCCGGATTACTGGGTACAGGGAATGGAGCCTTCGGGATACAGAACATGCCAACTCCCAGGCTCAAAAGATCGATCCGATACTGTCACTTGTCTACTCCAACGGTCATATTTCAACTCGACCCCCTTGGACCTCGGAGAAGGTTATAAATACTGGTCGTACTCGCCTAATTGCTTCAGTTTTTTGTGTCCACAATGCGAGGATTACTTGTGGCTTCTCTAGTTTGCCTGGCGGCTGTGGCTTCGGTTAATGCCGGAACCATTGGCATGTCCCAAGGCGATCGCTTCGAGCACGAGGGTCGCATTGTGGGGGCAAGGATACGACGATCAGAGCCCATCCCTACCAGGTTTCGCTGCAGACCAAGGGTGGCTCCCACTTCTGCGGTGGCAGCATTCTCAATGCGGACACCGTGGTCACTGCTGCCCATTGCCTGGACGGGCAGACGGCCTCCAAGGTGTTTGTCCGCCTCGGTTCCACGCTCTACAATGAGGGAGGGATTGTGGTGGCCGTCCGGGCCTTAACCTACAGCGAGAAGTACAGCACCAAGACCATGGAGTACGACGTGGGCATTCTGAAGCTGGCCGAAAGGGTCGAGGAAACCGATGACATTCAATACGTTGAGCTGGCCAAAGAGACGCCGCCCACGGGAACCACCGCTGTGGTCACCGGTTGGGGTGTCAAGTGCTACTTCTGGTGCGTGAGTCTGCCCAAGGTACTCCAAGAGGTCTATGTGGACATTGTGGACTGGAGAACATGCGGCTCGAAAGACTACAAGTACGGCGATATCATCTACCCGAGCATGGTGTGTGCCTACGCGAAGGAGAAGGACGCTTGCCAGGGCGACTCCGGTGGCCCGTTGGTCGTTGGCAAGAAGACCCTGGTGGGCATTGTGTCCTGGGGCTATGGCTGTGCCTCGGAGGGCAAGCCTGGAGTGTATGCCGATGTGGCTGACTTGCGAGAATGGATCGAAACGACGGCCGAAAGGTTGTAATAAAATCGAGGATAAGTGTGCATACTTTTTGGGGTTTCCTTTAAGTAAATATTTGGGGGGTTAGATATGTATTTTACGTTGAACTTGTGGACTTTACCTGGCGGAGGTATAGATGTTACTGCATAGTTTCAGGGGTTTCATAGAAGTTTAAGCTCATTCGAGGCATCAGTTGGGAGTTTGAAGCTTTCAAAGGAAGGTCTTGGCACTTAAAAGAGATTTCAACTTGACCCACAATGATTGCCAGGATATAACTAAAAGAATGGACATTTAATGGTTTTCTAATATTATTATATAGGCTCCTTTGTATATTAGCTGTTCTTAATTGTTCCACAAAATACATAAAAGTTTTTGCCTCCGTCTCTCGGCAGCAAGTATCGATTGCAGATCCTCGATGTCTCCTTTATCGATTTACTATCGATATATCTCAAACTTACGTTCGTTACGTTACGTTACGTTATATTAAAGGAATTTTTAATATCTACCTTTTATTTATCTCTATAACACGGTGTTTCTACTATGTTTCTAATATAAGTAATTATTTAATATGAAAAAATCTATTTTTTAAATAATATTTACCAACTAAGTCTAAGGGCTTCACTATCTACAACTTGATCTTTATCTAAATCTGACTTTCCCCTCAAACAATGCCTTTACACTTAGTCAGCCCAAGCTTATGGAGCCCTGTCATTGCTCTCTTATTGACCATCTTATCGGTGTTAGACCCAAAGCAATTTATTGACCAATTCAAGATATGGCCAAAGCTTCTCGCTATTCTCGGACTTCCAAACACAAACGATTTAGTCACTGATCGCACAACGAAATGAACAAAGTTCTGCTGCCGATTTTCGCCGGATACCTGCTCCTGCTCTCTGGCTTGGAGGCTCATCCCCAAGCAGATCTAAATGGCAGGATAGTGGGTGGAGCAGACACCTCCAGCTTCTACACAAAGTACGTGGTCCAGCTGCGCCGACGCAGCTCCACGAGCAGTGCCTATGCCCAGACCTGCGGCGGCTGCATCCTGGACGAGGAGACCATTATCACCGCCGCCCATTGTGTGTACAATCGGCTGGCGGAGAACTTCCTGGTCGTAGCAGGCTCGGATAACATCGGCAGCATGGATGGCATGGTGGTGAGAGTGGAGAAACTGATTCCCCATGAACTGTACAACGCCACCATCACGGATAACGACATTGCCCTGGTAAAGGTGACTCCTCCCTTGCCCTTGGCCACTTACGCCACCATGGAAGCCATTGAATTGGCCTCCGAGGAACCTTCTGTGGGCGCCACGGCCACCATCAGCGGTTGGGGTTACACCAGCGAGGGCGGCCTATCCTCCAATCAGCTGCAGCAAGTCAAAGTGCCGATTGTGAATGCCACCAAGTGCCAGGAAGCCTACTACTGGAGACCCATCAGCGAGGCCATGATCTGCGCTGGAATAACAGAGGGAGGCAAGGATGCCTGCCAAGGAGATTCCGGAGGACCTCTGGTCATTAATAACCAGCTCACTGGCATTGTCTCCTGGGGCGAGGGCTGTGCACGTCCCAACTATCCAGGAGTCTATGCGAATGTGGCTTACTTCAAGGACTGGATAGCCAAGCAGAGGCAAGCTTTTTAGAGATGGGATGGAGCCGATACTTTTTTAATCGATTATTTCGTTTAACATCGTTGCTTACCCACCTCTACTGCTTGTGCTGAAGCTGGGCTTCTTTTTCTGTTCGAACATAAGATATTTTAAATTGAATAAATAAATATAAATACAGGGTCGTCTTACAATGTATTTTCTTGCAGTCTGACTTATTTCCTTTTTGCATTGCCCTGATTACCCAATTGTTTGAATAAACTGAAGATATCGAATATTTTACTATGTTATTCATGGTGTCATAAACGCGTTTATGGTTGTGAGCGGTGTCAAGTTCAAAGTTTAATTGGATTTAAAAAGATTTAAGTAACTGAGATATTAAGGTTATTGATAGTACCTAAAACTATATCCAAATCTGGCTTATATCGTCAAGAAAACAGAGTAAAATTTTTAAAAGCTTAAAGGAGATTATAAAAATCAAAGGAGATTATAAAAACCTTGTAAAAGCCCTTAAGAAATACCTCCAAAATCCACCCCAACCCTGGTGTATAGTGTTTTTCTAACCATAAATCGTAATCGCTCGTTCTTGCGAATGACCGAGCGTATCCAGAATAAAATTTATGGTCTATATAGTCGGCGTAGACCGTTAGATAAGCTTGCTAGTGGCCGTCGAAGTTGTTATAGCCCTCAGTCCTCGACATGTCGCGCTCTTGGTTGGTTTGCCTCCTCTGCTGCCTGGTGGCCACGGCCTGTGGTCTGCCCCTCCAGGAGGGTCAGGATGAGAAAAACGACGGGCCCGGCGGACGCATTGTCGGTGGCTATGTGGCCGATATAGCCCAAGTTCCGTATCAGATCTCCCTGAGGTACAAGGGCATCAGCACGCCGCAGAATTCTTATAGCCATCGCTGCGGTGGTTCCATCATCGCCAGCGACCTGGTGATAACGGCGGCGCACTGCGTCATCGGGACGGTGGCCAGCCAGTACAAGGTGGTGGCAGGCTCCAATTACCGCACCGGCTCGGATGGCGTTATCACATCCGTGTCGCAGGTCATCATGCACGAGGAGTACATGTCGGGAGCCAAGTACAACAACGACGTGGCCCTGCTCGTCCTGGACCCACCACTGCCGCTGAACAACTTCACCATCAAGGCCATTGAGCTGGCGTCGGAGCCACCGCTACCGGGAGCAGTTAGCAAGATCAGCGGCTGGGGCACTACCTCGCCCGGCGGCACGGCCTCCAACGTTCTCCTGGCCGTCGATGTGCCAATTGTGAGCAACGAGGTTTGCGACGCGGACTACGAGGACTTTATCGACGAGACCTACCACATCACCGAGAAGATGCTGTGTGCCGGCAACCGCGGCCCTGGCGGTCTTGATGCCTGCCAGGGCGACTCCGGTGGCCCGCTGGTGGTGCGCAATCTGCTCTACGGCGTGGTGTCCTGGGGCAACAGCTGCGCCCTGGGCACACATCCCGGAGTCTATGCCAATGTGGCTACCCTCAGGTCCTGGATTGATGCCATTCTAGCGGAGCTCTAAAGAGCATAAATTTCATCATGTCCACTTTATTATTTCTGTAAATAAATTGGTTTTTTTCAACCACGTGCCTTGGGGCTTTCCCTAATCCCAACAATCATTTGTTATAGTTTTTTCCCAGGCGTAATCGGTAAAGATTAGATCAACCTTGGTCAGTTGGGCTTGAGATTAAGTAACTTCCAAGAAATCTAAACTGAAAGCAAAATGGATTAGAGGGCAATTTACAAAAACCCCAGAAGTAGGCTACTTCTTTTTTCCGAAAACCATATTAAAGTGGACCTGAGGTCGAGTTAATCACCCATTTGGGTAACTCTTCCTCTGCTTCCTGTGAAGAGGATAAGGCTTTGTCGTCTGCAAATGACCAGTTTCTGGAGAGGATCATTCTTTGCCGGCTGTAAATGAGCAGTTTCTGGAGAGGATCAGGCTCTGCCGGCTGTAAGTGTGCATTTGCATTTGAGATCTTTCTGAAAGTATATTTTGGCCAAAAATCAACTGATAGCCAAAAGCCGTACATTTTTGGATTCGTCATTAAAATTTCAATTATTTAAAACTAAAATTTTGAAAAAATTTAGAAAAAAAATTTTGACAGATTTTTCAAAATTTTGATTTTTTTCAAATTTTGATCATAAAAATTGTTGAAAATTGACTAAAAAAATTTTTTTTTTATTTTTAAAATTTATTTGCAGATTAATGAACCAAATAAAAACAAACATAGAGAGTTTTCTGAACTGAATTTAAGACTGTTTTGGCTTAGTTAAGACACTTTTAGGCTTTGAATCTCTGAAAATAATGGTTTTTTAAGAGTTTAGCTTTAAAAACTAAACAAATTTCTGTTAGTAATAATAAATTATACAGTTTTTATTAGCTTTATTGTAAATAGGCTTTTCTTAATATAAAATAAGTAAGAAAGATACCCGGTATAGCCTAGAGGTCTAAGTGCCGAGATTCTCTTCCTCTTCAGATAATAGAGATATGTATTCCGGGATATGACATTCCAGAACGGTTGTTTATTCTCTCTTAAAACCTCTCTTAAAACCCTGAACTTATTTTTAAACAATTTAAACAACTTATAAGCAAACGCCTTGGATACTTGAAGATTAACCGAACATAGTCCATTAACAAACTGGTAATCTTCGTTGAAACTCCAAGAACTTATCTTGGCCGTACCCTGTTTATAAACGAAGCTATCTCGAGGACCGGTTATTAAGCTAATCATTGAGTGCCGCAAAAAGGCAAAAGGTGCCAAATTGAGACCCGTAATCAGTTCGATACAAACCTCCCGCCTGGGCAAATCAACGGAACCAGCGATGACGACCAGGTGCATCCCACAGCCTCTGCTGCTCCTGCTGCTGGCCATTGGAGTCTCCTCCTTGGTCTCCGCACAACCACAGCCCAGGATTATTAATGGCTCCCCGGTGGATGTGGCCCGTCATCCGTATATAGTCTCCCTGCGCTACCGTCGCACTGTGGAGGATGCCTACAGGCACGAGTGCGCCGCCGTCGTCTACTCAGAGCACGTGCTGCTCACCGCTGCCCAGTGCCTGTACAACCTGGCGGCGGAGACCAAGCTGCTGGCTGTGCTGGGTGCCAATACCCGCAACGGAACCGATGGCATCGTTTACCCCGTTGCCAACTGGACGCATCACCCGAAGTTTGACTACTACACCGCCGACTACGATATCGGAGTGCTCCGCCTGGACACACCGCTGAACATCACCCACTTTGGCATCAGTGCAGTCGGCATCCGGCCCGAGCGTCCGGCTGTGGGTCGCCTGGCCACCGTGGCCGGTTGGGGCTATCGGGAGGAGTGGGGTCCCTCCAGCTACAACCTAGAGCAGACCCAGGTGCCGGTGGTCAGCGCGGAGCAGTGCAGCCAGATCTATGGCGCCGGCGAGGTCACTGAACGGATGATCTGTGCGGGTTACGTGACCGAGGGGGCACCGATGCCTGCCAAGGGGACACCGGTGGACCCCTGGTCATTGATAATCAGCTGGTGGGTCTGGTGTCCTGGGGCCGAGGCTGTGCCCGACCCAACTACCCCACGGTCTACAGCTACGTGGCCAGTTTTGTGGATTGGATCGAGGAAACAATAGCCGCCGGCGGAGCACAATAAACGGAGGAATTTCAAAGGCAATTGATACGCTATCTTCTGAGTAGAGCTACCTATAATGGAACAATAAAACCGTAATCAAACAAACAATTTAGAGAGGTGTTATCATCGGCTATAACAAGCCTTGTTAGTGCTTATCTCCTTATGTAACCCTCTAAGACCAAATAGGAGACTAATGGAAAATAGATACGATTTTTGGGGGTAACCACTCTTGGGTGTCAAAGTATAATAGACTCAAAGCTAGGAATGCTTCCAAACAACCCTAGGAGGACCAAAGAAACTAACTAACATAGGTGTTGAGTCTTCAAATATTTATTTTTAAGCGTGTAAAGTCTCCAGTCTAGAGAGTCCTTACAGGAAATCAATTTTGCCCACATCATCGTACTCTGCAGCGGTCTCCTCCAGCCATTCGTAAACTTCAGGCACGCCGCAATAGACACCGGGATACTTTTCGCGGGCGCAGCCAGTTCCCCAGGAGACGATGCCCAGGAGCTTGTTATTGTGGGTCAACGGTCCGCCGGAATCGCCCTGGCAGGCATCCTTGCCGCCGCCGGGGACACCAGCGCAGAGCATCCGGCTGGTCAGCATGATGGAGTAGGCACTCTTGCACTGCGAATTCTCCACCACATTGACGGTGACCTCCTGGAGGACGTCGGAGATGGTGCCACCCTCGCTGGTGGTGCCCCAACCGGTCACCACGACGGGTGTGTCGTGTTCCGGACGCTCTTTGGCCAGCGCAATGGGCTGTACGGCCTCGTTGAACTTGAATTCGCCATCCACAATCAAGATGGCCGCATCGTAGTCGTTGTTCAGGGATCTGTACTTCGGGTGCATGATAATCTTCTTCACGGCCAGCTCCTGCTGCGGTCCTGTGGGGAACCAGATGTTCGACGAACCGGCCACAATGGTCAGGTTCTCAACGGAGGTCAGGGTATTCACGCAATGGGAGGCACTGATGATGGTGTGCGCGTTGTAAATGGCTCCACCGCATCGGTGGTTTCCCCTAAGCCTCATCGAGATCTGATGCGGATAGTGGGTGATGTTTGTGTCCTGGCCACCAACAATGCGTCCATCCAGCTGAGGCACTCCGACATCCTCATGGCTGCGATAGAGAGGATCCGCCAGGGAGCTGCAGGCAGCGCCCAGCACAAGAAACACGACCAAAATCCGTGACATTTTCGGAGGCAACTGAAGGCGAAAACGGCGCCATGCGTGGATTTATAGAAATTGCCTTATCGACCAGCTGTAGATTGGGCCATTACTCGGTAATCTAACAAAATCTAACGATTGTGGTCGTAATCTAGCAAAAGACATGGACAACGAGGCAGGTCATAAATCTAGACAACAAATCGGAGTTACTTCTGGGCTTTTCCCGGAAAGAAGTAGATTTCTTGGAAGTATCCCGATATGGAGGGAATTTTTCAACAGGTGATTAAAATTAATTTAGATTAAATGATTAAAATCTACATGATTAATGACTACAAAAGAGATTTTTTAATTAAATTCGAGTCTACTTGCTAATTGTAATAAAAACTGCCAAGTCAGAAGCTTTTTTCTTTTCATAACCGATTTGAGACTAGGTGGCAACTCTTAACGATAGGCAACCGGACCAAGTTGGCAGTCCAGCTGTCAGATAGCTTACCCGATAACTTTTTCGGATTCTCTCTCTCCCTCTGTGATTCTGACGTTTGACCAACAAAAATAAAGATTCCTTTAACAAAGTAACAAAAAAAACCCTTCCTTCCAGATGGTAATCCTCGTTACAATAGATCTGCATGAGTTCTTAGAATACACAAAAGTATGTTTCTTTCCTCTATAAGTAAAAACCCCTTTCATTACTCTACAATATTTCGATTTTATTAATTAATGCTTAATGTATCAACTATAAACTTATTTCTAAACCATTTACAACTGATACTAACAACTAAGATTGCACATTTCCGGCCCAAGACTGCTGACATTTATCACAATACGCATCCGTTACGATACTACACGATATAGAGGATTATTTTTCATTGATTGCACTTGGATATCTTAGGGGTTCGTTGTCCTGTTGCGTATTGGATGCAGTTCCCCAAGGGTCTCCTCTCCTTTCTAAACATAACCTTAAGTCTACTAAAATTGCACCTTGTGGTTTGGCAAGAATCTCCAGTTATTGCACTGATCGTTGCTATATTCTTAAGAAACTAAAAGTCTGCCTCGGATATATGGTATTGCACGTCCCTAGAAACTATGTATTGCTTAGACTCTATTTCAACTCTTCCGTATCATCTTGTAGAGCACGGAATGGGTCTCTATGCTCTCCGCCCCGGACTCCCACATGTCCTCCGCGTTGGTCTCCTCGTCCGTCTCCGAGGAGCCGCAGCAGGTGCTGTGCCCGCGTCCACCGTTTTCATCCGAGGAGTACGAGGACATTGTGGTGGTGCTGCCGCGCACATTCAGCTCCTGGGAGTTTGTCTGAGAATGGGATCGCGTGAGGGTCTTGTCGGAGTCCGCGTCGCTCAAGTCCCCATTGGTCACTACGTTTAGAGTGTCTGGAGATCGGCGACTGTGTCCTGGGAGACCATGTGCTCCAGATCCTCGAAGCGACTGTCGTTGGGACCGCTCTCCTCCTCGTCGTTGTCCTCGATGGTGTCCACCCGAATGACCTGGCCCCGGCCCCCGGAAAGCATCTTGAAGTTGTACCGATCGTAGACATTGCGCTTGTACAGCTCCGTGGAATCGGTGCTCATGTAGCCGCTGTCCAGTTGCCCGAAACGCTGCTCGTAGTAGGTCTGGCTACCGGGTTGGACTGGGACTGCATCCTCGATGATGGAGGCAATGCCGTCGTCCTCCAGGAACCCGGCCGCCGTCTTGCTGCCATAGGTGGGCGCCGGACTCTGACTGGGACTGAACTTGTTGGCCGCCATCGTGACGAACTTGCGCCACGCATTCTTCAGGTCCTTGGCCTTCTTGGCCCGATCCTTCAGCCCGATGGCTATCTGCATGCCGGCCGTGAGCTGGGCCTGCTCGATCTCACAGCGGTAGACGGTAGTCTGGACATTTCCGCCGGAATTAGGGCCGCCGGAACTGCTGGCCGCTCGCTGGGGATAGGCAATGCCCACAGGGACTCCCGCATTGCGATACATCTCCTTGGTGCGCTCGGAGAGGTGGCCGCTGCTCCGATTGGACCGGGAGCTCACGGACAAGGCATCGAACTGGACGAGATCCACGTCCTTAAGGTTCTTATTGCTGGCGAAGTCTGGTGGGTCTGGGGCTTCCTTTGGGGTTGGATCCTGTCCCCCCTTGGAGCCCTCCTCCCGCTGGCTCTTCCGTCGATTGAGATACTTGGTGAGACTGTAGTCGTTCCTCAGGCTGTTGATCTTTTTGCTGTACATACCCTCGTAGTCCTCGTCCTGGACTTTTCCCCCCATCTTGGCTGATGCTGCTGCTCGAGAGGAGCCCTTGGTGTGGGTCCTTTCCTCGGTGGTGGCCGATATAGCACTGGACATGGTGTTGTTGTCGAACTCCGAGACTCCAGTTACCTCGGTGACCTCGCTGTGCAGGCTGTAGGCATCTTCCTCGGGATGGTGCTGCTGCTCCCCTGAGCTGGTCGGCGGAGGCGGTGGCAGGGGGCGCTTGCCGCTTGCCTGGACCAGCGGCGGGCAGTAGTGCTGATTGCTGGCCTTGGGCCGGGGCGGAGAAGGAGCTGCAGCAGGCTTCTCCAGCTTGGGCGAGGAAATCGTGATGGTGGTCTTGTTCACCTTGGTGATGTCCACCACCGAGTGCGTGGGCGAGGTCTCCATGCCCATGACGCGCTGCCGTCGCGAGTGCTTGGCCTCCAGGGTGAGTATGCGACCCTCCTCCTCCGGCGTGGGCTTCTTCTCGCACTTGCAGCTCTCCTGCTGGGCCACCAAAGGCGACTCGTAGATCTCCCGCAGGTTCCTGAAGGAGTTGCTCGAGCGGAGAATGAAGGAGGCTGTCCTCGGCTTGATGGCCGCCGGATTGGGCACTGGACTCATCATCTGCTGGCGGCTCAGGTCGGGCAGCGAGTTGATCTGATTGAAGTCCGTGTCCATGGACTTGTGGCCATCCCAGGCCGAGATGTCGCAGAAGCTCTGCTTCTTGGGCTTCCGATCCAGCGTGTCCGGCTCGAACTGATCGCTGTCCGTGCGCTCCAGGTCCGAGGGAGGCTCGTGCTCCACCTCGATGGTCATGCTGCCGCGAAAGGGCGTGTCGTACTTGATCCTGGCCGCCGCCTCCTTCTGCTGCCGCTGCTGCTGGACGGGATGCGGGTGCTGGTGGTGCTTGCCGCTCGCCAGCCGCTTCTTCATCTCGCCATCCTTGCGAAATCCGTCCAGGCGATCGTACACCGTGTGGCTGATCTCCATCTCCTCCTCCAGCGGCAGGGCCGTGCTCAGGCTGGGACTCAGCTGGGAGCTCACATCGGACGAGGGTGAGCTCGAGGAGTGCGAGCTCTTCCGCTTGCTGGGCTCCAGCCGCTCCAGGCTGTCCGTCTCGTAGTCCACAATCAGATACTGCGGGGACTTCCTCCTGTAGATGGGGGAATCCGGCTGGAATTGCTTTAGGGACTTGCGGCTCAAGGAGCTGTAGTCCGGCGTCGGCACCGAGGGTATGCTGCTCTGGGTGCTGCTGTAGATATCCTTGATCTTCTTCTCAATGGTGCTGTCGTAGTCCGGCGTCGGGAATGTGGGCGGCAAACTCCCTCTTGAGGGAGTCGTAGATGACCTCCGCCGGCTTCATGCTGCGCAGCATGTTGTAGTGCTGCCGATCGAAGGAGGTGAGCGAGGTGGGCGTGGAGTTGGCTGCCGCGAACTGGTCCAGGACCTCGCTCCTCTTCCTCAGCGACTTGGAGCGACTGGAGGAGCTGCGCAGCGAGGCGGCTGGCGAGTCGGCCAGCATGAATTTGGGATTGTTGTAGATCTCGCCGCCCGTCTCCGCGAAGCCATAGACATTGGCGGCCACCGAGAAGGCAGAGAAGCCTTCGTACGAAGGAGACTTGGCCTTGGGAGAATCTGGGTTTGTCTTTACAGGACTCCTACTAGGACCATTTGATGGTGGAGTTGAAGGAGAAGAGCTAACGGGAGCCTCCTCTGTCTTGGCTTTGCTCAAGGGCGGCGGTGGCGGTCGCTCCTTGGGCGCTGTGATCTCTCTCCTCAGGGATCCCTTGCCAGGAGATCCGGTTGCCTTCTTTCCCGGAGTATTTAGAGTCTTCTGAGCCGGATTAGCGCTTGCCTCCGAGTTGGGCACACTCTGGAGCCACTGCTCGATGCTGTTCCGCTTGTCACCCATGCCCTTGGACAGGCTCTGCTGGAGGGGAATGTTGAACATGGTGGGTGAGCTGGAGCTGGTTGAATCGTGCTGCAGCTCCTCGGGTATGATGTTCAGGGATGGCTGGTACCGCTTGGCGGCCATCTTGTACTTGGCAATGGCTATGACCTCGCGGATCTTCTGCAGAAACTCAATGGCCGCTTGCGGGGGTTCCTGGTAGATAAGAGAGGAGATGAGATCTACTCCAGGTTTCCCTTCTCCTTGCTAGACTTACCGCCAGGAGATGAGGCTCAAAGTAGGCGGGATTAAAGTAGAGCTTCTTGCGCACATTGCCACTGACCATGGCCCGGAGATTCTCCAGCTTCTCCTCGCTCATCAGCTCATCGATCACGGCCACATTCTCGGCGGGCAGGCACTCGTTGTCCTGCCGGAAGTCATCCGTATCCAAAGAGGTGTTGTCTGAAGGTTTGGGTGACTTGCTCAGCTGAGGATGAACCAGGACCGAAGTCTGGCAAAGAAATATATATAATATATATATTATAAATATTAATCTGAGGCTCACCTTGATCTTCTCCTCCATTTCGCACTCCGAGTTCGAGTTGGATATGTCACTGGCAAACCCGGAATTGTGCTCCCTTTCGCTCAGCTGCGGGAAATGCTGCAGCAACGGGATTGTTCTTCACGATGCCCATGTCCTCCTTGAGGCTGCCAATGCTGGTGCGGTTGTTGGGGTCGCTGCCATTGCCCAGGCCCATGCTGTTGGCGGAGTAGATGCTGCCCACGCGGCTGAAGGGTGCCCCATAGGTGACCTGGTCGTTCTTGGGGTAATTGATGTCGTTACCCAGGTTATCCAGAGAATTGCGGGAGTTGTGACGCTTCCGCTTCTTCATGTACAGATAGAGGAACACGGAGGCCACATAGATGAGGCCCAGCAGGAGGCTGCAGATGCCAATCACCACGTACTCCCGCATGGTCATGCCATCGGAGGTGGAAGCCAGCTTGGTGGAGTTGGCTGGCTGGAAGAAGACCTCGGGGACATCTGGGGGGATAGGTAAAGGATTACTTTCATCAAGTATTTAGGTTTTTAGTTCGAGGACTCACTGTGCGTATACTTGACAGGACTTCCGTTCACCCGAAAGGCCACACAGGGCGAGTGCACATTTCTGGGCGGCATCAGGGGCTCTCTTTCTCCTGGATTTAGCTTGGGATAGCCAGTTCCATTCAGTCCTGCCGTCATATCCCGACACACCAGGTGGACTACTATCAAGCGACCCTGCATCTTCTGGCGCAGATCTGCCTCGCCCAGCCACAGCAGGAAGCTGCGTCCCTCATCCCGGAACATCCGGAAGGGGTAGTCCGTGTCAATGGGATTCCGCAAATCCGACCAGCCATTGGAGCCCAGGTACTGGGCGCCCGTGACAGCACAAACCGGGGTATGGATGCCTGTTGAAAATTGATTTATTTATTTAATTAATTATTTATTCAATTATTTTGTATATTTTTTAATTATTTATTTAATTACTTCTTTACCCAAGTAATTTTCTCTCAAAATCCCCTTCCTTATAACAAACTTGTATGCCTGTTGAAATTTTATTTATTTAATTATTATTTTAATTACTTATTTGCGTAAGTAATTTTCTCTCAAAATCCCCTTACTTCTTCCTAATTTTTACCATTAAAAATCCAATTAAAAGGCCTCAAAAACCTAAAGAATAAACCCTGCTGTTAGCATTAACCTCATGTTAATGGAAAGTACTTTTTATATTTCTAGGAAAATTATTTATATGTAAATCCCCTTTACTTTCCCAGAATTATTACCTTAAAAATCCAATTAAAATCCCTTCAAAAAACTTAATAATATTCTTTAATACTTACTGGCAAAGCTGATCTCCCTGCTGGGATAGATGATCTGACCCTTGAGGGGCAGGAAGACAAAGGGAATCTTCTCCGACGAGGAACCGCTCACAAAGGGCGACAGGGAGCACTCTGCAAGCAAAAAGAAAGAAATGAAAGAAATAAAAGAGGAAACGATTAGCCTCGGGCTAAGGTTGTGGGAAAGTGCCTACAATGGATATAAAATAAATATACAAAATAGTTATGCCGGCGATAACAATCGAGGCTTATCAATTACGACTTCAACTCGGACTTGGAGTCGGAGAAACTATTTACTGAGCTTGTTTTTCCGCCCCAAAGCTCTTACTTTTTGGAGCCGGCGAGTGCAACCTGAAGTCCGAATATCGGAGTGTTGGATTCCAAGATTGGCAGCTAGCCGAGATTGTTTATGTTGGCAGACGACGACGACTGCGACTGCGATGGCGGCGAAAGTTTCCTTTCATTCATTAGCAGCGGGGAAACAAGCGATTTGTTCAATAATAATGGCATTTTTTCCCTCTTTGCGTCACGACGTTTCGTTTTCATTCTGCCTCGGCCTCAGCCCTGCTGCCTTGCCTTGCTGCCTGTTATTACAGCATTTCTTTCATTTTTAATTTTTATTTTTCTTTTTGAAGTTGGGCAACCATTGTGCCTGGGATATGACAAAACAATGGATGGATGTGTCCCACACACATGTGGGAGCAGCAACAGCGGCTCCCACAGCCGCGAAATAGAGCAGCCCATTCCCTTCCGCCATGTACTCACCGTGTATGTCGTCCACACATATGCCCAGGTCCTCGCGATATGCCCTTAGATACGGCAGACACCGACAAGTGCAGCCACTCTGCTCCTCATCTGCCGAGGCTGGACCACGACCCTTCTTCTGCAGCTTCAGGCGGCGGGCGAGCAGCTCCATCTGGCTCTGACCGGCCAACGAGGTCGACGCCGGCTCGCGTCCGTCTGGCGGGGATTTGGGTTTAAGAGAGAGAGATGGATTATGACAGGCACACATTACCATGCTAATCTGGTGTGTGTAGTTACCGTTGCCTTGACCGCTGCCATCGCTGGGGAGACGCACCAGCGAGGCTGTGCCGCTCGAGAGTCCGATGCAGGTGTCCGCATTGCAGGCGCTGCTCAGGCCTGCGTTAAGGAGGAGAAGGAGGAGGAAGAGAAAACATTAAGATGGATTGAGTCGGGACTTCACAACAGCATCGGGGCTTTGGCGGATTGACGGCCAATCAGACGGGGACCGCACCGAGTCCGGCCTGGCTGGCGAAAAATTAATGCTGCTGTCAGCGGTTTAGCCGGATCAGCCGGGCAAAAAGAGCAGCGTCACCCAGCTCCTTCTCTATTGGAAGATGCTAGTCGAAGATGCCACAATGACACTGCAACCTGGCTCGGTCTTGAGAGAAATTAGCAAGTATTTTGGGCGCTAACCAAGCTGGTTTCGATAAGAACTACTAAGAAGGAAACTAAGACTTTGTTTAAAAGGAATTTTTAAGAATTATGGGAAGGTAAATGTGATAAGTTAGCAAGTTTTGTTTAAGGAAATGGTAAAAAATTAAAGATATGTGCTTAAAAATAAGCTCTAATATGTGGATTTATTAAAAGTATACAAAAATAGCCAAGACTCTTCAAGATACAAACTTCATGTTTAACCTTTTGCTATGCAAACCCTCAAAATCTGTAAAAAATAAATATTTCTCTATCTAAATTTATAAAGATCTAATAAAACTTTAAATAAAATTCATATTATTTTCTTTTTTGAATAAAAGAGATTAAAAATCAATTAAAATATATATATAGTAAGAATTAAAGCTTTCTTTTGCCAAGTGAAAATTCCTTTAGCTCGTAAAATTTGAAATACAATCCTAAGTGATTAATCATTAGCTTTGACTAAGTAGATTTTTCACAGTTTAACAAATAGAAATACTGGCAAAGCTTCATTGGTTGTAAAAACAAATTTATTTCTAACAAGACTTTATGAATAATAAAAATATGTTAAGAGGTATTTTCTGCATCAATAAAAAAGTTAAAAATATTCAAAGAAACGTTACGAATCGATAACAAATCGATTACTATTTCTAATAAATTATTCCCACTTTCCCAGTGTAAAGCAACTCACCGCTCGTGTGGAAGGTATCGCCGTCGTGATGTCGCGTCAGATTGACAAGCTGACCGCTGGTCTGCTGCAGTTCCTCCAGCAGCAGGCTGGCGGGCATCAGGGGATCCTCGCCGCCGACGTCGTCCGCCTGTGCATCTTGATCTTGGACTTGATGGCTCTGATAGCGGTTGCTCCTCACCCGCGAGTAAGCGGGCGTGGCGTGAAAAACAAGGAGAAGGTGAAGGAGCAGCGGTAAGGATTGGAGCTGCATCTTAACAGCAACATAGCGGGGAGCCCAACGCACTCTGGGGGATTCTCCAGCGCAGCTGCTGGCACTGGAAGCGATAGAAAGAAAAACTACTAATTAATTACAAAGAAATCCAAAATCGTAGCTCGCTGGGGTGACATTCTTTGGGACGCCGCCGCAGCTCGCGTTAATGAGGCAGAAATTGTTTTGTCCGTTTTTGCGGGAAATGGAGCACCATCTACATCCAGTTGGAAGTTGGCCTAAAGCTAGTTACTTGCTGGCTATGTACGAGTTTGTGCCAGGGCTAACGGACAACATTTAAACAAATGTTGCAATTAAAACTCGTTCTGTGCGGCGCAAAGTGTATACTTAGAGGTGTAGAGGTGGCATTATGCTGTTATGCTGCACTGGATCAAGTGCGTTTTGCAGTGGGAACGTCGCTTCTTCTGCTTGTGCTGCCACTGCCTGTGCTGCGTTTACCGTTATTAAAAGCCGCTGCAGTGAAGGCCTTAGAACAACCCCAACCCCGTTTATACCGCTAATCAGTTGCACTTTAGCAGCTGCTTTCGGCCAGGCCAATTTACATAAATATTTCACACAAGCACAGCGGAAAAAACTTATTGGGGACTCCTAACTGTTCATATCGCCGAGTTCTACTGATCTGGCAGTGTGCGTATATCTGGTTCTCTATTTTTTTTGGGTGCTTGGTCTCTTCAAAAGAAGAACAAAAGCGACGGAGACGAGGTAGGAAGGGAGCACCTTCACATAATGTGCGGCGCGCGAATGAATGAGTGGAGAAGAAAGCGATAAAAAGCAACAGTTGCGGCCTAATTTGAAAGTAAAATTTCTTTACAAAACGCAGCAGTAGAACACGACAACAACGGCAAAACATACTATAGTTTAAGTTCGGTTCCCCAGTCTTTTGATTGACCAGTCACCAGTCTAGCTTCCATAATCACCATCCATCTACAGGCTAAGCTTCAGCTTCGGCTCGAGCTCCATCTATCACTCAAGGTGCTGTACAGTTATGGCATTTAAGCATAAAAATACAATATCATTTCTATTATTTCTCTTTCTTTTCGATTTGTTTACGACTTTGCCTCAGTTTAAAAGTTTTTTTTAGTTTTCGGTCATTGGTTTTCGGTTTTATCACTCTTTTCCAGTCTGCATTTTCGAAACGAATTTAATGGCAGTAATGACCTGCTTTTATTTTTTTTGTTTTGGATTTCCAGCTGCAACCTCAGCAAAGTTGCGACTGAAACTGATGCGATTTTGATGATGCTGGGAAAATGAGGAAGAAAAAAGCGGAAAAAATAGACAGAGTAAGTTCTGAGATCTATTTGCAGTTGCAGTTGGAATTGTAGTTACTCTCCGTGGGGCACTAAGCCCGGGTCTTGACTCTGGCGCACTCGACTAAACTCAATTAACAGGTAATTGAACCCAACTGCATAAATTAGAGCCATATTCCATCTATTTCAGCCCATTGCAGCCGCCGTCGTGTACGCGATCATTAATTATTGGCCAACACGAGAGAGCGTGTGCGCATTGTTCTAAGTCTGTGCATAAATTTAGCCATAATAAACATCAACAAGTGTAAGCCGGTGAACATGGCTCGACGCCGGACATACCCCCTTTTGGATTATTCTGGATGTGATCAGCGGAGCGTTAATATTTGTACCTTTTTAAAACTGACCACTGATAGGGGGTATACTGCGGACTAACTTTAAACTGAGGCTAATTGGGGAGGGAAAGTGCTTTGGTAGAAAGTAAGGTAAGTTATTTTTTTGAATCCAGTGACTGGTCTAAAATTATTTTACACAGTTTTACGGCTTCAAAAATATTAAACTTAGAGATCTGTATTATTTGATCTAAAAATAGAAAACTTCCTGTAAATTCTATTTTACTTTCCCTTCGTATATTGGCTTAGTTTATATTATTTACTAAGGCCTAACACATTCCTGTCTCTTTTTTATTAATAATGTTTTCTTTTTAAGTTATTTGTATATTTTTATTTCCTTTCCCTCTGCCATTTTTTACCGTTACTCTTTAGAACAGTTTATGAGCTAGTGATGAACTTTTAAGAAAGTGGCCAATCGATAGGTCAAAAGTCGCAAGATATATCGAAAATGTCCTAAACGTAATCGAATTTTCATTTTAAAAATCACAAATTGACGACAGCTAAAACTATGTGAAAAGTCTTGTCTAAAACACGAAAAACACTGTAAATATGCCTAAGAAACTTTAGGAACTCTAAGTAGTGAAAATAGGGCCACAAATGTATCGAAAGTAATTTAAAACTTTATAATGTTTTAATTTCCCTAAGCATGTGGAAACCACAAAAGTGACTAATGCTAAAACAATGTTGAAAAGAACGAATGAACTCAAAAACATTGTTAATTTCCTTAAAAAATTTTAGAAACTCTTAAATCTCCTAAATCCCACTCTCATCTAGTTGGGCATGCCCCAAAAATAATCATAATTGCACTCTAAAGGGTGGTGGAAATTACCACAACGCATTCTAACCTGGCCATGGCGATTCACATGAACATGCACCGACTACAGCGATGACTATGACTATGAGTATGGTTATGGAGCTAAGGCTGGAGCTGGAGCTGGCTGCATCTCTGGGCACCACCAGATGGGGGCCATTGTCTGGCCCCAGAGCCAGCCCGCTATACACTTCCGAGTGCAGTCGACGTCACACTCGGCGTACTTTTAACACTTAGAACACGCCACATGCGGCAGAATCGGAGGGAGAATCAGAAGCAGAAGCAGCATCGCACATCCCAGCCCAGCCTGGGCCCCACTATCTCTCTCGCATAATAACAAATTTCAAATTTATTCCGCTGTTAGTTTTATTACTCGTATTTTGTGTTAGCGGCTGTTCCGCCGGCTTCCCCGAGTTACCTGGTGTCCATTGTGTGGCCAGAGGAGCGCATCATTTGCTCCGCCGCCTTAATGTGCTTTAATGTGTACTTGTGCCTCCGCTCTGGACTTAGGGCCAGCAACGGTTTCGGCCGAAGTTGTTAAGACAACCGACATTACGGCAGTGCAATGGCCGCTGACTCTGTTTTTTTTTTCATTTACTTTCTCCCAAAAGAAGTACCAGATTTTTCAGATTTTTTGGGGGCCAGTGCGAGATGCCCAGTGACCTAAACACAATTGGCAATGGTCTGATAAGCCCGGAGCCAAGGGCACAACCAAGACAAGACCCTTTTCACCCACCAGAAATCTAGCTGAGATTCGGTTTAAAATTTAAATATTTTTTACTCACAGCAGAGCCCGGTGGAAATGGCGAAACACACACTCGTAAATTAACACCTCTTTGGCCGTTAATTTGCTTTATGCCAAGGACTGCTTTTCTTCACACATAAACTTGAGCGCTTTGCTTTTCTTTTCTGCTTTTTTTTTATTCGTTGTTGTTAACTTCACTTTGCATCTTTCACACACATTTCTTTGGCATTTTCTGCACGTTTTTTATCATTTCTGGCCACATTTTTGAAACATCTCGTGCCACAGCCCGGCAATAATAACAACACCAAACATTTGAGACCGCTAACTGTTATTGTTTTAGGTAAGTTTCTTTTGTCGTTCGAAGAAAGCGAAGACAGCGGCGGCTTTTCTTTGGTTTTTTGGGATATTTTCTTGGTCGGAACCGCTGATACGTCTATCAAGGTCGCCGTCGTTGGAGCGACTGAGGCCGCAGCGATCGCAGCCTGAAGAAACCGCAGCCGGGCAGAAGAAAAGCTTCGGAGAGAAGCTTCGGATTTGCTCTTAAACGAGTTTTCTTTTCTATTTTTCTCCCCCGAGTTACGCTCTTATATCTCGAAAGTATAAGTTCGGGCCCGGAGCTGAGGTTTTGTCTCTGTTTTGACAAATTATGTTGGCCATAGTTGTGTTGTGATGTGTGAAGGCGAAGATATCTCTCCAACTGCAGACTAATTAACGCAGACTAGTGAGTGGTTCTGCGCAGAAATGAAGCAGAAAACTGCACAGTACGCTCCGCTCCAATTTGATAAAAGCTTTTCGGTCTCTGTCATTTGTCATTGGTTCTGGCACAATTTTATGACAATTTACTCGCTTTAGATGCGCTTCAGATGCGTCCAAGATCCGGAGAACAAGTGAAATCTCGACTCAAATTACACGCCGCAGCCGCTGTAGCAGCCTGCAATCTGTTTTTGACATAAGCGAGTTATAGCATATATACTCATAGAGCCAAAAAGACAATTACCACAAACTGGTTTCAATTAAAAACAGTTAAGCAGTTGGCCAGGCTTAAAAGAAAAAGATATAGAAATATTGGCATCTCCTGCGTACGTGCCCAGTTGGATACGGCACAGTCTTCGGGCCTCGGTCTCGTCTCCATTCCCATCTCGTCTGGGCAATAATTATACTTTAGTTGGCGACGCCGCTGCAACTATTTGTTGCATTTACAGTTTTGGTTTCTTCTACTGCTTCTTGTGCCGCTAAAAAGTTGCCGCCCGTCATTTAGAAAGTTTTGAATTCGTAGATCGCCGATCTAATGATATACCCCGCTACCACTCCACATTATCGGATCTAAACAGTTCTTGAAAATGGGCCTTCGATCGTTTTATGTCGGCTTTTATGACGGCTAGCCATCGTCTCTGCATCTGCATTTTATGACGCTCAATGCGGGAATTTGTTTCTGGGAGATTCGGATCTCCCTCCTCTCCTTATGGCTCTTATATTTTTGGGCTGGAATAAATTTGTGGCTGAATGCGTTACCTACACACAATTACCCGCGTATCGGTTTGCCATTTGCCCATGCATGATCCATAAATCTTTAACTGTAAAATGAAGCCAGCTCCAGGTCTAGATCCCGGTTCGAGCCTCTGCGTCCAGCACATCCACATCCCATGTCCATGTCTATGTCGGGGTCCAACTTATGCAAACTTTGGGCACACGTCGCTGGTAGGCCGGAGGCAGCGGTGAGTCGTCTGATCTGCGGCTGCTGTTGGAAAACTAAAAAACCAGTTCATGTCTGGGATGAGAACACTGAGAAAAGAGCTACTGGCTGGGAAATCATTGCAAAAAATAAGTAATAAGTATTAAAATCCTTTCAATTTAGCGCCTAAGCTTTACCATCACTAATTCCTTAGTCATCGATAGAAACGATAACAAGAAGTGCCACCGCTAATCAAGGTGAGGAGATCGAGATGTCAAGGGCTAGCAACCTGAATTAAGCTTTAAAAGACTATAACCCCAATTTTCCTCAGTATCTTATAGGATCGAAGTCCTCCTCTTGCCAGAGATCTCTCTCCTCTGACGCTTCACCTAATCTCCGGCTAGTTATTGATACGCTCTTGGCGGTGTGGAGTGTGCAGGAGATGCCTCCGGCTGAAGCAAAACAAACTTGCAATTGTATTCATAAATAACGATTGAGAAATGTGTTCTTCTTTTATTTTTTTATCCAAGTCCAAGTCGATGTCTGCGGTCGCGCACTTATTACCAATTGCTTCTGCAATAAACATGAAAATGCGCTCATCGAACTTGGTCCACTTCGGGAACGCGAGTCCATAACGGTTAATAGAGGATGCGAGTTGGCTTTGGTAATTATTTGAACCCCGCTTCTGCCTCCTGGCATACGTTGAGAAATTTGGTGAGAATGGCAAGCCATATATTGCTTTATATTCCGACCATGTTAAGGCTGTTACTGAATAATTAAAAGCAAAACGAGTGGCAGTTAAACTCCAGGTTATTTAACATCTCTTTTAAATGCTCTTGATGATCCAGAAGAGTTCTATAACTCCCAGTTGTTAAACATCTTTTTTAAATGCTCTTGATAATCCAGAAGAGTTCTATAAAAAAATAAATGGTTAAGTTGTAAAACCAAATTGGCTTTAAAAATGTGTTTAGCATTTTAATTTAGCAAAATGTGCAGTAAAAGCGGATTTGTTTACAGTTTTAGTTTTATGATTTGATAAGTTTGACAGCAATTGACAACACCTTTAGTTTGATAACCATAGGAAAATCGATGTAGGCTTATCGTTTATCGATCTCACTCTCTTCTTCTTCTCACATTCAAATACTTGTAACTTCGCGCCTTGGCCGATTTTATTACCATAAGGACAATTTTTACTCCGCAGAAGCTACCCCAGCAGCACAGCCTCTTTTATGGACACTTAAAACCAGAGGAGGTGTCAATTGGATGCAATGAAGCTTAGCACACCGATAATGGTTATGACTTTCTACGTTCGGATAGGATAATTAAAGTCCTGGCTGGAGCTAGAATCATTATAGAGGAACCCCATTGCGTGTGTGGATGATGGGATGGATACATGGATTTGGTGGCGATCAAATTGGCGTATGACAGCGCCATGGGGTTGCGTGTGTAAGTCTCCATTACCCTTCTGGCTTGGCCATCCTCCTATCATCCATCCGTTCGTCTGATTGACAGCCAACAAGCCAAATGCATTTCAATTAAACGCTAACCGCTACGAATATTTCCATTTCTGGGTCTCAGTCTCTGTCTCTGTGTCTCTGGTCAGGTGTGCTCTGCTTGGCTTGGCTTTTTCGTGACCAGCAACCGATCCAGAGGAAAACCAATCCAAAGCTAAGCGAACCCAAACCCGTAGGAGAACAATTCCAGAACAGCGGTCAACTCATCAGTATGCTGTATAAATTAGAGCATCAAACGGCGCTTTGCCAACTCGGAACTGGTCTATACTGTTACAGCTGCAGCACTATCTGGTATCTGGCCAGCCGACTATTCAACTATTCAACTGTGCATGAGGATGGCGATGAGGATGAGGTGGTGGCCAATGCCTGTGGCATGGCATGGCTTGGCTTGGCTTGGCTTCGGTTGGGATGGGATGGGAGTTCAATGACGAGTCTCGTGTACACATATTGTTGCAAAATTGATATCAATTTGTTTTAATAGCTGGCCCATTACGGGTGCCATTATATGGTTAGTCCGTGGGTTATAATAAAACACACTTTATTACAAATATTACGAGCGGCGCGCGTCGGCTGTTGACTCCTCTTGGAGGTGCTCCTGCTGCTATGTCTCTCTAATCCCCAGATTGATTCCAATGGCCTTGCTAAACGGTCTCTCTAGTGCAAGCCATTAGCATAACACGGAGGCGGATATCCAGTCCAGGTCCAGACACCAGAAGCAGAACCAGTACCCCCCATCCCGAGCAAGACGGAAAGTGTGCTGGTGAAATTTGAATAAAAAACAGGATTTATGCTACCCATGTTCGGTTAAATCGATGTCTCTGATCCTGATTAAGACATAACTCATTTGTTTTTTGATTTATTTTATGCAGAGGCCATCTGTGGCCAAGTGGAAGTGAGAAGCCACAGGAAGTTTATGGCTGCCAAGTTGATTGAACCGAGCGAATTTCGGCCTGGAGTGGGGTGGAGCTATTTGCGATGATCATGTTTTGCTATACGCTTCAAAAACTGTGAATAAACAGAGGCCGGGGCAGCATTTATGCGATATATTATTCATTGTTCTTAATGATGCTGATGATCTAATGGAGCACCCGAGTCACGCAAAGCCACCGAGGGTTCAACGAACGCTGTGGAGTGAGGTGAGTCCCAGCTATATATCATCCGATTCGCAATCAATCGATGCAGTGCGATTTCCAGCACCTGGTCCTTCTCCCAAGTGCAATCACTTAAGGAAATCTATTTTGTGGGCGTTCCTCTGGCACAACAATTGCCCATAAACATGGTAATTAGGTCTGCCCTCCAGGGCAATCTGCATATGCGGACTGTGAAGGAGCTGTTGTATAAAAGGAACTGCCCACCAATTGGTCGCACAGTTAATAACTAAAGCACCATGGCAGACCTGAGCTATCAATCAAATCTGGACATTATGCGCCACTTCCTGGACGAGTTCCGATCCGTGCTCAGGCAGGAGACTCCAGGCCGCATCCCACGCCTGGCACTCAACTACAATCGTGCCTCCTTGGGGTGAGTGGCGGTGTTGCCGCCTCATCGATCACTAATCCTATCTAATCCATTCCTCTCTAGCCTGCTCTGCCAGTATCCCAACAAGAAGTTGGCCGAGAAGGCTCTGTACCGAGGGATTAACTGGTTCATCATGTGCAATGTGATGCTGGCCTTCTGGACGATGGTCCTGGCTCTGCCCGACTCCAAGAACGTGATTGACTTTGGAGACGACCTGGTGTTTGTATCGGGGGTGAGACAAGTTCCAGTTTTTACAGAGAAAAATTAATTCAAATGCTACACAGAGAGAATTATGGGATCCGGAAATTGAGAATCCGCTTACTCAAATTCGTACTATTCTCATTTTGAGTACGGATTTTTTAAAAATTCTTATAAGTATTTGTTACAAATTTTGAAATCCATTAAAAAAGGCATCCAAAAATATGCTAGGAAATATTTAAGACACAAAACCCTTTAAAAACTTAATTTGTAGCATAGTTTAGGGAGCCAATTCAATTGATTTCAAATCTCTAAGAGCGTTTTATTACTTATATTAAATAAATAATTATTAATCAGTACTAAAAATTACATTTTCTAAGACCAAATACACCATTTTATAATTTAATTTCTTGAAATTTTTAATTATTTTTTTATTTTTTAATTATCACTACAGATGGGCCTCGTCTTCACCAAAATCTTCTATACTCACTTGCGTTGCAACGACATCGATGAGATTATCTGGGACCTTGACTACTACAACCGGGAACTCAGGCCTCATCACATGGACGAGGAGGTGCTGGGCTGGCAGCGACTCTGTTACCTGGCCGAGACGATCCTGTACATTCAGATCTTCGTTCTGGTCAACATCTTTAGTGCGGCCGTGTTCCTCCAGCCGCTGGTCACCAAGGGCAAGCTACCCTTGCACATTATTTTGCCCTTCCAGTGGCATCGCGCCGATGTGCATCCCACGATTTTTTGGATCCTGTACGTCTGGCTGAGTGCCACTTCGCACCACAACCTGATGAGTATCCTGCACGTGGACATTTTGGGCATTTCGGCGTTCCTGCAGACAGCTTTGAATCTGAAGCTTCTGTGCATCGAGATGCGGCGGCTGGGCGAGATGAGAGGGGTCAGCGATGAGCGCTTCCACGAGGAGTTCTGCCGCGTGATCCGCTTCCATCAGCACATCATCAGGTGGGTTCTGTTGGGGGATTTTTAGGGTTAAATCCAGGATTTTTTATTTTCAGCCTTGTGGAGCGAGCCAATAATGCCTTTAATGGCACCTTTATAGCCCAGATGATAGCCAGCTTCTCTTTGATATCTATATCCACCTTCGAGACCATGGCAGCTGCCTCGGTGGATCCCAAAATGGCTGCCAAGTTTGTGCTCCTGGCCATGGTAGCCTTTGTGCAATTGTCAACCTGGTGCGTCAGTGGGACTTTGGTCTATACTCAGGTAGGAATTAAAGTTTACTTTATGTTTATGTTAAGCTAAGAGTTAGTTTCGAAAGATAGAAAACCTTTTTTATTGACAAACTTAGTTAAATAAATTGTTCTGTCGGCGATTTATTTTATTTTTATTGACGAATTTATATATATTATCTATCACAAGTCCCTGGAGGTGGCTCAGGCAGCTTTTGAGATCAAGAACTGGCACACCAAGTCTGTGGGAATACAAAAGGATATCTCCTTTGTAATACTCCGAGCTCAGAAGCCTCTTATGTACGTGGCCGAGCCTTTTGTGCCCTTCACCCTGGGCACCTATATGATGGTAAGGATAAATAAACATTATATATATTATTTAGTAAATCTTTTTCCCACTCTGACAGGTCCTGAAACAATGCTATCGCCTCTTGGCCCTGCTGCGAGAATCCATGTAGTTTTGTGTCTAGTTTATGGCTTCTGAAAATAAAAGTTGAACATTTTCTGGGCACTTGCATTTGCATTTGCATGGCTCGTTTGGGTTGTCGCCGCCGCGCCCAATGACACCACTCGCAGTGCCAACAATGGGGGCGGCCCACGCACACCCAGCGGCGACAGGTGCAACCCTCGGCTGCAAATCGCAGAGGAGGCGGTCGGTCCGTCGGTCGGTCGTTAGCCAGCCTCGAACTTATTCAGTCGTGACACGCATTGTCATGATCTGACCCAACGCCGGACAATGAAGAGTGGCGGCGTCGACGATCGTTTAGTGTTTAACATTCGGAGTTGTTGCAACTTGGGGCCACCAGATGCTGCCGCTGCTGCTGCTGCTGCTGCTCCATGCCCTTCACAAGTGGGAAAGTCGCCCATGTCCATGAAACGTTGACCGGCCGAAATGTCATTCGGCCAGAACGAAAGCTCCAACATACACACACTCTCAAAATAAAAACGGCCAAGCAACACACCCAATTCTAGGCAGAGTGTGGGTGCACTGGGAAAAATCAGCGATCAGTGAAAGGGTTTAAAATATTATATTATTGATATCATTTGAGACCTCTTCCAAGTTAAGAGCATGGGAAATTTGTAAAAAAATTCGTTTATAGATAGCATTTCGGTTGAAAGTCCCCCCCTAAGTAATCAATGGTTTATTACTCTCAGCAGTGGGAAAAATAGAGATCAATAATCAGTATTAAAATATGTGTTTAAAAGATTATATTCTTGATCTAAGAATCTATTATTAACCAAGTCGGATCAGATTAGATTCTTTGTTTTTCCTTAAATTTAGAAATTACTCGTTGTAATTATATTCCTTCCTTTCCTTAAATCTAAATATTACTCCCAGTATTATTATTATTATCAACTTATTTCTATACTTTTCTCTGTACCCGGCGACTCCCCAATTGGAGAATTAAAGGCTAGGGCATGGGTGGGTGATTGGTTGCTCTTTTTCTTTTTTGGTGGGGCGGCTGTTGTGGGCTTTTGTCAACTCCGGTCTGCTCGCCGCACTGATTAACATTTGAATGGCAATCCAGGTACGAGCATTTAGAACATTGTGTCCATGGCTCTTTGTTGCTGTCTCCACATCTAATTAAATCCCCTTCGTTTCGGCCATTGTTGCCATGGAGTTTGGGCTTGCTGCCCCCGCCAATGGTAATCGCAATGGCAATCGCGACGGTAAACTATATAGTAATGGTAATGGTAATCGTAATGGTCCAACCACCGATCCGACTGCAGACCATCGGTGGAGTTGGGTTCTCGAATTCAGTTTGTCGCGCATTATTCTAACGATCGGTTGGGTTCGGTCCCCCAAATAAAAGTTAACTCCTAACTATTGGCCTTAAATAAACGCTTTAGTTCGATCGGTTCTTGTTTGATAATTGGTATAAAGCGGATATCCTTGGGGTTAATAAACGGTATTTAAATTAATTAGGAATTTTGAAAAAGAGTGTCCTTGAAACAAAGAAACTTTGTTCTCAAAAGCTTAAGTGACTAAGAATGTTTTAAAAGAACTATAGTGATCCTTTCAAGGAGCAAAGTGCTAGAGGACTTTAAGTAAAGTTGAAAACATTTCAGTGATAGAGAATATTAAATAAATCACATGATGATTAAGGACATTATATAAATATATATCTAATACAATTACTAATCCGTGTTAATCCTTTGAAAAATATAGTAAAATTGAAATAAAGGTGATCAAGGATATGTGTGGAAATATTTATTCATCGGAGAATAAATTTTAAATATTTAACAGGATCATATTCATTTATTGTATTCTATATTAGTCTCTTCAAAAGGATTTTCATGATCCTTAGACATTAATTAAAAGCTTAAAATGATCCTTAAATTAATTTATAAATTTACATTTAAAGGAATATATATATAAAATACATATTCTTCTATCATCAATCGAATTTCACCATTCTAGAAAGACTTTCGTTATTAAAACGCGACACTTTCCACCAAGTACAGCCACCACTCCGCCTGAGGTCAATAGCTAACATTTTTCGGAAAAACTCGGCTCTGGCTTTTGTGCTGGGCTGGAGAGCATAAAGAGTTGAGTGGACAATAAGCCGGAAGCGACATCCGGAGTTGCGGATCGATATGAGTCGGGCAGCGACACGTAGCTCGGCTAGATTTTAGTTTAATGATCCAAATTCACGTTACGCATTGTGCACATTATGGCGGCAGAAAGGCAGAAAATATAGTTAACTATTCATGTGATTTTCCCTATTCCCCCGAAAGCCCCAAGGGGAAAATTCTACCTATTGAGGTCGCATATTTCGTGTCATTTTGTCAGCCAATGAACTAATTAGATCATGTCGGATAAACCGACTAACCACCACGAATTCTAAACTTTAATTCCAGCTAAGAGTCACGCAGTGCTAGAAAAGCCACCAGGTTGCGGCTAATAATGCCGCGATCAAGCTAGGATTTTTCCTGACGAAGTATTTATTAAAATAGAACCCTAGAGGATCGATAAACAATGAGATCTAAAAGAGGTTTACACGTGCTACTGACGGCCCTGGTGGTCGGTCTTTGTCTCAACGAAATTCATGGTAAGTTAAGGGAGATATCTTTGGGGTTTTTAAATTATAATAATTACGAGGAATAAAAAAAACATTAAAATGTTTTATTAAAGTGGTTTATATGTATAATAAAAAAGCTTAAACTAGTTTACGCACCTTAATTGTATGCTGGCAACGCACAAGGTTACAGATGGGAAAACCTGGCAACTCTAGAGCTGGAAAAACATTGTAGATAATCGATTTAAAAATCGATTTTTGCAAGAATATCACCGTTAACTTCGATTATTTTTCAGTTCTATGAAAGGCTGGCCTTTTGTAAAGAGTTTTATGTAAAGAAATACGGAAATATAAAGTAGAAAATATATATAGCAAGTTTATAAATTTAAAAACAATTTTTATAAAAATTCAGGTTGCTAAAAACTATATAAAATAAATTTTTAAGCCGTTGTTCATGTTAAATGCTAATTACTTTTTATTGCATATTAATTCATAAATAATTTACTCATCCCACAGGTCAAACCACCTGCAAGAATGGCCTGGGACGAGTGCTCTACGAAAGATTGCCCAACCAGCAGCTGCAAGGCTATGACGACGATGTGGTGCGGGATACGGCGCCACCGTTTCGGGTGCTGGAAAAGTGCCAGGACTTGTGCCTACGCGATCGAACTGGCTCCAATAACCTGGTGCGCACCTGCACCAGTTTCGACTTCCAGCCGGGCAGCCGCATCACCTCGTTTGGGGCAACTCCGAGTACGAGGAGTCGCTGTGCTACCTCACCTCAGAGCAGGCGGGGCCAGAGGGTATTGGAAGTCTGATGCTGGTGCCCAATAGTGTGCACTTCAATGAGATCTGCTTGACCTGTAAGGAGAAACCAGAGAAGTGGTAGGATTTTTTAACATCTCTCTCAATCCCCCGCAGCCAGTCGACCGGAGCGGGAGTGTCCCAGCAGAAGGTATGTGTTCGAGCGGCATCCCCGCAAGAAGCTGAAGCTGCCCATCAGCGACATCAAGGAGATCACGGCGGCCAATCGCTCGGACTGCGAGGATAAGTGCCTGAATGAGTTTTCCTTCGTCTGCCGGTCGGCCAACTTTGACTCCACCATGCGATCCTGCACGCTGAGCAGATTCACACGACGCACTCACCCCGAACTGATGGAAGACGATCCCAACTCCGATTACCTGGAGAACACCTGTCTGAATGGTAAGTGTTGGGAATCGAAAGAGAGACCACACCAAGTGCCATAATTCACCCTGCGAACCATTGATTAGCCGAACGGCGTTGCGACGGACTGGCCGTGTTCGTCAAGGAGGAGAACAAGCGCCTGGGTGGCCCCTTCGAGGTGGACATCTTCAACAACATGACGCTGGAGGAGTGCCAGACCATGTGCCTGCGGGCCGAGAAGTAAGTCATTGCGGCTAATAGCTCTATTTCAGCGCCATTTGGCTAATTGCACACACATTATATATATGTAGATACTTCTGCCGCTCCGTGGAGTTCGACGACCAGAGCAAACAGTGCATCCTCTCCGAGGAGGACTCCATCTCGCAGAAGGATGACATCAGCATCAGCTCCAAGTCCCACACACCATTTCTACGATCTCGTGTGCCTCGATAATCGTAAGTGGCTACTGTAAAGACTCCTCTCTCTCTGTTTGTGTGGGGAAAAGTCAACAGCGACAACAAGATTACATGTGGTATTATAGTGGGCCATATAGCCCATCACAACGGTTGGCTCCACTACTAGCACCACTAGCAACTACTGCCATTTCCACGACTCTGTTATGCTGTATTCCCGTTGCAGAACGAGCCAACGATTATCCCGATAACTCAGTCACCTCGCACCTCTTCTCGAGCGGCCGGCGGCCAGATACAGCATTCCAGCGGTACCGCAACTCCCGGCTAGGCGGCGAGTTCCATTCGGAGATCACGGGACGTTCACTGTCCGAGTGCTTGGACGAGTGTCTTCGGCAGACGAGCTTCCAGTGCAGGTGCGTTTTGCCGTTGCAATTTCTTGTTTTTATACCCTTACAGCGGGTATTGCCACTTTTGGTAAAGATATCTTTACCTTAAGTTAACATAATTAAGTGATCTTGAACTAGAACTGGCTTAAAAGAAGACTATTAATTGATTACTAAGTTAGTCTTTTACTTTAAAAGATTGCTTAACTTCCATTTAATCTTTTTAATAGTTTAAGACAACTTTAAACAAAGTTTTTACCTAAAATAAATTAATTTCTTACAACCCTTTTATGAGTTAACCTCTTCAGAACGAAATTCTTATATTAATATGTACATAGTAGGCTTTTATTGATATTTTTTTTTTTGTTTTTTTGTGTATTAAGTTACTTCCTTGTATTGATCTTAAATTGATCTTAAATTAATTGATTTTGAATTAAGTAGAGCTGGCAACAACTCGATGCTTGTCTATTTCAAATCGATTGTACAGTTCGATTATTATTCAAAAACTTCAACTATTCGATATGACCAACTGACAGTGCTACCATCCTAGTTTCTAAGCTTTTAAACCGGAGTCGGGATACTCTGATAATTAGCTTAAATAAAAATGTATTAAACTTAGAAAACTTTGGCTAAGAAAACTTTTAGTAAAGTCTTCTAAATTTAAGAGCGGATGACTTAAAAAGGAACCTTAGAAACTTCTCATGCCAGAAAATAATATCTAAACTTTTTGGTGGAAAATATAACGAGAAAGGTGTCCCCGAAAAACACTCCTTTTGATAATAAGATCACGATATAACCCCCTTAGTTGTAGGGTATTTCCACCTTCGTCTTCAACAAGCCCAGTCACCTTTCTTCTTGTTCTCCTACTGCCTCACTAACCCATCCACTCCACTCCACACGCCACTCCAAGCCACTCCACCCGATGATCCTCTCTCCTCGCAAATTACAGGTCTGCCGTGTACAGCGATCGCTTTCGTACTTGTCGCCTGAGTCGGTACAATCAAAAGGACGGCATGCGCATTATATACGATGCTGATTATGATTACTACGAGAATCTAATGTGTAAGTGGTTAGAGGAGGTGCTAATGGCGGGCTAGTGTGTTATCCGCTCTTCTCGTCGTCTTCTTCCAGTGAATGTGGTGGGCGGAGGCGCCGACGGCGACACCAGTGGCGGGCATGGGCACAGTGGCAGTGTCAGTGGCGGCGGCGATGGCAAGCGACCCGGAGATCAGTCGGGCAGCAACTGGAGACAGCCTAATAAGCACGACGATCGTTACGGGTCAGGCGGATCAACTGGCGGAGGCGGGGCGGGCTCACATGGCGGAGCAGGTTCTGGTGGCTCCAGATTGCCGGTGGGCAGCGAGGGCGTGGACTATGGCAGGCCATACGATCGTTATCCAGACTTTGGGGCCAACGAGTATGGTATGGATATAGTCGCTATAACTTATGGCCACTAAATATACATTTATGGCATTTATTACCCATCAGATCGGTATCCTTATGGCGGAGGCGGTGGCTCCGACCGCGATCGGGATCGCTATCCCCCGGATCGTTATGGCTCCCGTTATCCCGGAGGCGGCGTCGATGGCATGAGTTACCCCATGAGACCCTATGATCGCTATCCAGACGATTATGGTGAGTTATTCTTGGATTTTCTTCTCTTAAAACCATTAATGTCACAAGGAAACCGAAGAAGATCACTTCTACTGACAACTAATCCTTCTAACCACCACTAACCCCTCGTCAGATCGCTACCCTCCGGCGGGTGGTGCCAATGGCGATAGGGATCGCGACCGGGAAAGGGATAGGGAACGCTATCCAGGCCCCCTTGCAGACAGAGATCGCTACCCAGGCCCTGGCGCTGACAGGGATCGCTATCCAGGCCCCGGCGCTGACAGGGATCGCTACCCGGAACGGTATCCCCCAGATCGCTATGCGGATAGATATGGCGACCGTCGGTACCCGGACAGGGATCCGATCCGGGATCGGGATAGGGAGAGATTGCCCTACCGCCCGCTGCCTTATCCCGGAATCAATGACAACAGCCTGCCCAGCGATCTGCCCCACACGCGACCCTATCCCACCGACGATGATGCTCCCTTCCGGCCCTATGGCTACGGAGGAGGTCGCTATGGCGAGAACAGATACGAGGGTCGCTATCCTCCACCCAGATTTCCGCCTGGCCGCGAGCGAGATCCCGTGGGCGGCTATACGGGCAGAGATGCGCCTGACAGCATATTCCCCGACAGACGCTACCGACCCTCGTCCATGGATTCGCCCAGGTATCCCTATTTGCCCGACTCTCGGGGGCCACCGGGCAGGTACGATGACATAGTGCATAGTGCCAGGAGGCCAGAGCCGGACTCGGCCAAGCGGTATCCACCGGCGCCCCTTGCGCCCACGGGCAGCGCCAGCAAGTATGCCTCCACGCCGAATCGGTTTCCGGTAGGTAGCGATCGGTATCCCATCGACATCTACAAGTACGGCAATCGGCCGGGACCCAATGATCTAGGCGGCCGGCGACCCGGTAAGTACTCCGGGACTAACCAACTACCAGCTCGTAACCCGTAACTCTAGCAGAGATGAGGAGATGAGAGAGAGATTGGTGCTAATAAGGTTTCTCCCGTTAGGCCTAGAGCGTCCTCCGCCTCCCTTCTATGACTACGACTACGAGGAGCGGTATGGCGACAGATATGGACCCTATGACAGGGAGTACGATGGTCCTCCGGGCAGAAGACCTCCAGTGGGTGGCTCCTATGGACGCTATGACACCCCTTTCAATCGTCCCTATGGCGGCGGCAATGGCCTCGACGATCGTCCTCTGCCCCTGCCCGGTCTGGGTCTCTCCCATCCCCCTACCCCCTATGGAGGAGGAGGAGGAGGTAGCCATGTGGGTCTCGGCATAGGTGTGAACTCGGGACCACCGCGACCTCCCATCACCCGTTGCGAGGAGAGCGACAATTTCAAGCAGATCGCCGCCAGGCACAAGATGCGACGACACTTTGTGCGCCGATCTCTGATCGTTCCCACCCTGATCCAATGCGAGAGGGAGTGCATCGAGAGTCGGGACTTTGTCTGCCGCAGCTTCAACTACAGGTGGGTGACGACGACAACGAGAGATCTCTGATACGAGATTCCCGATACACGAGCCACTACAAATATTCAATTTGCAGAGACACTGCCGCCTCCAGCTACGAGGACAGAGATAGGGATCGGGATCGCGAGTCGCCCAACTGCGAGCTAAGCGACCGAGACTCACGCGAGCTGGACATCCACGATCCGGGCTCCTTCGACGCCTCCAACTATGACTTTTATGAGCGCAGCATCGGACGCAGCGGCGATGGCGAGTGCATGGATGGTAGGTGGAGGCGGGAGCACAAATTATTCAAAAGTAACCACGAGATTATCTCTTCTCCAGTGACGCAGACGTGCAACGAGGAGGGAATGGAGTTTACCATACGCACACCAGAAGGCTTTCTGGGAAGGATTTACACCTATGGCTTCTACGATCGCTGCTTCTTCAGGGGCAATGGTGGGACTGTCAATGTTTTGAGGATTAGTGGGCCTCAGGGTTATCCGGATTGTGGCACCCAGAGGGTGAGTAGCTCTCAAGGTCCTTGACTTTATAAGGACTCTATATTATCAAGTTCCTCCGTAGTATGGCGACACCTTGACCAACATCGTGGTGGTCCAGTTCTCGGACAATGTGCAGACAAGCAGGGATAAGCGCTACAACCTCACCTGCATCTTCCGGGGTCCGGGCGAGGCGGTGGTCAGCTCGGGTTACATAGGAGCAGGGTAAGTACTTCCACAAATCCCCAAACACTCCTTCAACTCATTGAATACTCCTCCAGTTCCGGTAGCCCCATTCCCATAGAGTATCTACCAGCGGAGAATACGCTGAGCTCCAAGGTGCGCCTGAGTATCCTGTACCAAGGCAGGCCCACCACCACCATTGCTGTGGGAGATCCTCTTACCTTCCGCCTGGAGGCTCAGGATGGCTACAACCATGTGACCGACATCTTTGCCACCAATGTGGTGGCCCGAGATCCCTACTCCGGACGCAGTATCCAGCTGATAGATCGCTTTGGCTGCCCCGTGGATCCGTTTGTCTTCCCTGAGCTGGACAAGTTGCGGGATGGCGACACCCTGGAGGCCAGGTTTAATGCCTTCAAGATACCCGAATCCAATTTCCTGGTCTTTGAGGCCACAGTTCGCTCCTGTCGCGAGGGTTGCCAGCCCGCCTACTGCCCTGGGCCGGCGGGTCGTCAGGAACCGTCGTTCGGACGCAGACGAAGATCGCTGAACGTTACTGAGGCATCAACGGAGCCCGAAGCTATGGCTCTGGAGGGAGGAGGCGCCAACCAACTGGACTCTGATGAGGTTACCGTGGTCAACAGCACCACAGTGAGTGCTACCCTGGGACAGGCTCCCGCTAATGAGACCCAGGTGGGAGAGAAGTCGAAGGAGGCCGAGGAACCGGAGCAAGTTCGTGAGATGATCGAGGTAAGTACATGGTTTGTCCATAGGTTAATCCTCACAGGCTGATCCCCGCATAAATCCTCCATTAGGTATTTGAGACCCGCGAGGAGATCGAGAAGGAGTCGTATCCGCGCAAGCTGGTGGCTCCCGTGGAAACTGTGTGCATGACGCCGGCGGAGTACCATGGCCTGATCACCGCCATTATCCTGCTAATGATCCTGCTATTCAGCATAACGCTGGTAGCGGGCCTGGGCTACAGGTAAGCGAGGGAGAAGACCCCATTAAAGGAGAAGAATCTCTAGCTAATTGGCGATTCTCCTCCGCAGACGCTACTGGAAATCACTATCGAAGAATCGCCTGGTGGACCGCCACTCGCCGATCCACTCGCTGGGCCACTCCCATTCCTCCATACGCACCCATGAGCGCTTCACCGAGATCGGACACATGCCCAACCTGACTGGAGGAGGAAGTAGCGGCGGATCTGGGGGCGGAGCCAATCAGAGCGCATCGAATCGGGCCTCGAACGCTTTTCGCACCAACATGTCCATGTTCGGCGGCTCATTACACAAGACGTTTGCCACGGGGTGAGTAGGGGGGAGCAGCAGTCCCAGTCGCTCGACCGGTCCACTTACGAGGTGTTTAATGTCTTTACAGCAACTTGGCGCGCATGTGCCAGCTGCCAGTGATAAATCCCATGCGCAGTGCCGCCCATGCCGGTGGCCACCAGTTCGAGGATCCCAGCGAGCCCATCTACACGGATCCCTCGCTCTTCGAGCGCTCCAGGCAAGTGGATTTGCGTTTCTTACTTCCCATTTTTATTCCAATTTGTCGCCACTAACTAACTCTACAAGGGTCGGCAGACGCAGAGGCCCACCTTGTTGCAAAGTCCATCCGCTCCGCCAGCCACGCGGCACTGAGTGCCACACATATCCCCCGGCAACTGGCACAGGCCGCCGAACGTGGGCAACTCTCCTATGCCTGAAACCAGTAGTTAGTTAGCTATCGGCTTTCGCCTTAACCAAATCAGAGAAAGACTTACCTGCTGCATGGGCAGCAGCCAGGAGAACCAGGCAGAATAACAAAGTAACCAGACAGAGTCGCAGGCCTTGCATGCTGATGTGGTGACAGATTCGGACTGAAAAGTCAAGCGCTGATCTGGCGATAAAGCGTATCAGTATTGGTTCGAGAATCTCTCTCAACCCAGTTCTCTCTGGCGAAACACATGCTTAATATTTTGTATTTACTTTGAAGATTAAATACTGATTGTTGTGTTTATTTCCTTACTCCCCACAGATCGCTGCGTAGTCTGACCATGGTGGCCGAGTCCGAGGATAACCAGGAGGTCTGAGCTGAGGCGCCTCTTGTGATTAGTTGTAAATAAGCTAAAGGTTCTAAAACAAAAATCAATTAATCCAAAACTCAATCAATATCTTTATACGCTAGCTGAATGCGTGGGAGGCTCCTCTTATACGAAGCTCCATTCCAAGTAGCCTAAGAACTGCACCACAGACCAAATATCCAAGTATTTAACGTAGTCTATCTAAGCCTTAACAAACAAAAGTAAAAATCTATTAATTATTCTCTATAACAGCTAAGATATGAAATGCAATAAAGCCTAAACTTATCCATATCACTGATGACGTCCCTCTTTTGAGAGAGAGGAGCGAAAAATGCAAACGAGGTCATTAATCAGCATCCAAGTGGATGGATGCAGTTGCGGGTTAACGAGCAAGGCCAATTGCCAGTTGCAGTTGCAGTTACAGTGGCAGTTTCCGTTTGCAGACAGTAGCCAGAGGGGGCCTATGGAGATCACTTGCTGCTCTCAGGATCGGTTCAGAGGCCGTCACATAAATCAAGCTCTCGAAGGTGCAACCTCTTTGGCCAAACCAGCATTTAAAAACGAATTAGAAACTTCTCTTTACTCACAGAAGTGAAATTAGCCACAAGAAACACTCGAAAATAATCCTTTTCACAGTTTTATAACCATTTTGCGAATAAATTAACACCTTTCAGCTTAAGACCTATAAATACATACTTAAAACCAATGCAGATACGGAATCCAGGCCATCTCCTGGTAGCTGCTATTTGACTAGCACAAATGGAAAGTGTTCCCAGTGGAGGACAGCTTTGCATATGCCTTCTTGGTGGGATCCGGACAGGGGGAAACGATAAACATAACTTATGGGTTCTAAATTACACTATTTACAGACACACCTTATGGCTAGCTAGACTATTAATCGTCGAAGAAGAGTATTTCTAGGATCCGCTTCTGGGCACTCTTCTTGCGCTCCTTGTTCATCTTGAGCAGCTCGCTGGTGACCAGCTCGCCCAGCAAGTGCTCCGACAGTCGCTGCACGCCCGGCTGATTGGGCGGCGTTTGGAATTTGCGAAGTTGGAGGGATGCGAGCCGCTGGCCTGGTGGGGGAAACTGCTGGTACAGCTGGAAGAGGAAGTCCGTGTTCGATGGAAACATGTTCTGGTGCTGCTGCTGCTGATGCTGTTGTATCTGCTGCTGCTGCTGCTGGTTATTGCTTCCACCGTTTCCACTGTTATTGTTGCTCCCGCCGTTATTGCTATTGTTATTGCCGCGCTGCATGCCCATGGAATTGCTGTAGTGGCTCTCGTGCATCATCACCTGCGGCTCCATCAGATCATGGCTATTGTCGTCGGAATCGTCGTCGGAGTCGTTGCCAAAGTGGCCGCCATTTCCTCCGCCATTGCTGGTCATCTGATTGTGGCCGTTTATCTGCACTCGGGGCTTTTTCATATGGAAATTGCCGGACGTGGAGGAAGAGTCCAGATCTTCGCTGCCCTTGGGATTGTAGACATGCGACTGCTGCTGCATCTGTTGCATGTTGGAGCTGGTGCTGCCCGCGGCACTGGATGAGGAATGTACCACCGGAAGCTGCTGGCCACCTGACGCCGGCGACTGCTGTGGCTGCTGCGATTGCTGTTGCTGCTGGTGCTGATGCTGCTGCTGAGAGTGCATGGCTTCCCGCACCGATCACTTGCAGCGGCGACGAAAGCGGCGATTTCATCGAGGAAGATGTGGATGTGAGGCTGCCACCACTGTTCTGGACGCCGGAGACGCCCACGGAGCTGTCTTTGTACTGCTCCTGGTAGCCCTGCGAGGAGTCCGCCATAACGGCGGCCACGGCAGCCGCCTGCTGCTGCATTTGAGACTGTGAGATTTGCTGGAGTTGCTGCGAGGCCACGGCCGCCGCAAAGTCCCTGAAAACCTGATCCGCCTCGATCTTCACCTGCCCGTTGACGGTCTCCAGCGCCGAGGCCGCCGCCGTACTCAAGGCACTCATGGGATGCTGCTGCTGCTGATCGGGCTGGTGGTAGTGATGGCCCTGACCCGAGCCGCCGCCGCCGAACTGCGACACATTCTTCATGGAGCCGTTAGACTTGTCCAGCGCCTGGTACTCGTTGTAGCTGGAGCTGTTCGCCGACTGCGGCGACGTCAGGAAGTTGGGCACATGGCGGTAGGACTTGCGGGGCTGGATGTGCTGGTCCAGGAACTTCATCTTCTCCAGGTACGGACGCGACAGGTGTTCGTAGACGGGCGGATCGCCCTGCTTCCGCTGCGAGACGTAGCGTTCGCGCAGATACTTCCACCGCTTCTTGCAAGTGTCCACTGCAAGGCACAAAACGAACATGAATTTGGGTTCTCAAGTCTGGCCAGAGACGCGACTCCTCTGGCGCTCCGCTTACCATCCGTGCGCAGCTTCATCGCAATCAGCTGCCAGGCCTCGTCCTTCGTCTCGTACTTGCCGCCATTGGTGCTGCCGTTCAGGTAGTACTTCTGCCGGTTGTAGATCACTCCATGCTGTGCTACCTCGTCAATTAATTGCTCGTCCATCATTTTCGTTTAATTCGCGATTTTAGCTTTGCTTAGGGATGGGAAATATGTATGAAAGTAGCAGTTATCGACCGTTTTTAAAAATATTTATTCGATTGCTTGGTAAATATTTTTCTGCTTATCGATTTGTTATCGCTCAAACTTCAAATCATAACAAATATTTAAAACACCAATACTGCATATCTGCATTTTAAAGATTGACAAATGCAGAATATATACAATTAATTATTTCCTCAAATTAAATTGAATTCGTCTTGTACCATTTTCAAACAAATGCGACTTGTACTCAAGAAATCGAATAGTCAATCGACAATTATTTGCTCCTCTCTAGTACTTCGTACTGGTTTCATATCCAAAAGTTGAATTGTGGAACCCAGACTCTTTTTGCGCTTTAAAAATCAAATAAACATGTTTAAATTGGTCCGCCAGCTCCTGCCACAGCAGCGGGTCCTTGCCAATTCCCTGCGCCTGCCGCGGCTAATCTCCACCAGCGATGAGGTCAACTCGGAGCCCATTATCAAGACGATGGACACGATTGGCGGCCTCCCCACCGAACTGGTCAACGAACAGAAGCTGAAGAAGACGAGCAGGTACACTTATCTACCGGTTTTCGGTAGCACTTGACCTTTGTTTGTTTGTTTGTTTACGTTTCGACCGGTATGCGCACTAATCGAATGCCTGATTTGGGCGTGATTTCTGACAAGGAATCTCGTCGAACTCGGGGCTTCTTGCTTCTCGCGAGGGGGGGAGAAAGTTTGTACCTGCTTATGCAGTCACGTAGGCCAGCAGTATACATATGTGTGTGTATGCGTTAGTAGTTCTGCATTCTATTGTCTTGGCTTTGTTTTGCTTCGTTTTCTCCAAACAGAACCTTATCGACGCTCCAAAATCACTCCGTTCCCATTGCGGCCCGCGTCACGGTGTCCGAAAGATGAAAGCCGCGACTTTATGGCCGTGTTCCCAGGTTAGCTGGCGTTTCGTTTTGTTTATTTCAATTATCATGCTAATTCTAATGCTAATTCATGATGCGTTGTTTACAGATCTTGTGCGTGACATCACCACCGTGACGAAGACGTATAACTGCAACGATGCCGCCAAGTGGTTCGCCCAGGTCCTGCAATACAATGTGCCCAGGGGCAAGAAGAACCGTGGCATCCTCACCGTTCTGACCTACAAGAATCTGGTGCCGGCGCAGGATCTCACACCGGAGAACATAAAGCTGGCCCAGTATCTGGGCTGGTGCGTGGAAATGGTAAGCATCCTATAAAGCAAAGCTACTCCTACTACTAACTCCCTGACTCCTTGCAGCTCCAGAGCTTCTTCATCATCTCCGACGATGTGATGGACAACAGCACCACCAGACGCGGCCAGCCATGCTGGCACAAGGTCGAGAACGTTGGCCTGACCGCCATCAATGATGCTCTGATGATCGAGAACGCCATGTATGCCATACTGAAGATGCACTTCAGCCATTTGGACTGCTATGTGGCCCTGATGGAGCTCTTCCACGAAATCACCTACATCACCACCTGCGGCCAGTCGCTGGACCAACTCAACTCGAACCGAAGCGTGTCGGATTTCACCATGGAAAACTACAAAGCGATTGTCGAGAACAAAACTGCCTACTACACCTTCTACCTGCCATTCGCCATCGCTTTACACTTGGCCGGGTAAGTTGCAATACTGGTATTTCCTCTCCCTTCGTTGCGCTAATTCCGTGTTGTATTGCTTAGCTACAAGGACGCTGAAGCCTTCCGGCAGTCAAAGACCATACTCCTGGAAATGGGCAACTTCTACCAGGTACAAGACGACTTTCTCGATTGTTTCGGCAATCCGGAAGTGACGGGCAAAATTGGTACCGACATTCAGGACAACAAGTGCTCTTGGCTGGCCGTGGTGGCCATGCAGCGAGCCAACGTCGAGCAGAAACAGATCATGATCGATTGCTATGGCAAAGAGGTAATGTTGCCCTAAATAATTATGTTTTTAATGCTTAAGCTAACTCAATTCCCCTACAGACCCCGCCAAGGTAGACAGAGTCAAGGAGCTGTACAAGGAGCTCGGACTGCCATCGACATATGCCACCTTCGAGGAGGAATCCTACAACATGATCAAAACCCACATTCAACAAACCTCGCGTGGGGTGCCACATCAAACCTTCCTGCAAATCCTCAACAAAATCTACCAACGTGACTCCTAAATTAATAGTTTTTAAATTTTTATTGTAGTTTTTAGCATTTATGTGGATGAACTGTTAGCATGGGCTCAGCAATTACAACTGAAATGGAATTTTAACTATACATACACGCACTTTGTTCTTAGCTTAATCGTCTGTGAAATCGAAAGGCGCAAAGTCCTTTCGAAAGTCATCTACATACGCCACTTCCTCCTCTCGATCGAGCAGGCACTCCTTCCAGTTGACCTTCTCGTCGCAGTTCAGCAGATTCTCCGAGCAGAAGACGTCCCTGGAAAGGGAAAGATGTGCCTTAGTCAGAAAATTGCGAGCAGCAAGTGGGTTTGTCAACGCACCTGGCAAAATGAATCGGAAAATGTTTCATCTGGCGCGTAATAAGTGTGCTGTCGTCGGGCAACTCGGCGAGGAAATATGGCCCCATTTCTGGTAGCATTTTCACCGAATCCAACGCCGGCAGTGTCTCAAATTCCAGATTGAATTCCTCCGCCTTGTCCTCAAAACTATGCTTTATCTTCCACGCGTAACCCTCCTCGAAGGCCAGCACATTGATCTGCAGGTGAACGGACTTGTAATGGCGCTCCGTAAAGCACACAACTTGACCGAGGGACTTGAAGAACTTTCGCAGGGCTGCCTTGAACTTATCCAGCTCCTCCCAATCCTCGGGACTTAGTTGCGCGGCGCAGGGCACATGCTTGGTGGACAATATCATAACATGATGCTTGTTTATGGGACCCTTGGCCAATGCCAAATAAAAGTGCTCTCCCACGGTGATAATGAGATGCTTCTCCACATCGGGCGAGGACAGGCAGAACCAGCACTTTTCTGAAATTGGGGGAAATATTTTAACGACTGACAATGAAAAGTTTATCATACAAACCCTGATCGATTTGTGGAATCCTCGGGCGTTTATCTCTTCTGTTGTTATCACCGCTCTGCCGCTTGCGGTTGCCGCCCTCCATGTCGTAGAAGTACTGACGATTTTCCGACTAAGGGATCAAATTTATTAAGAACTATTTGAGGATTAAAGGAGATGCCAGGACTACCCACCGTTTCATTCTTGCTGACAGCGCCACCCAAGTCTAGGCCAATGAATGGACAAGGTATTTCGTTGGTTGTCTTCTGCACCAAGTCCAGTAACCGTGATTTATCCACGGGCTTCAGGCTGAGCGCGTAAATGTATTTGGCTTTGTTGGCATTGCCCACATCGGCCAAGGATATAAAGCGAGTACACAGCTCGAATTGTGTGGTCTCGTCCTTTGGGCATCCGGAAAGGCGCACATTCATAGTGGGTGCCATTGATGGCGCAGAAGTGATAACGCGGCTTGATCTCCCGGCAGAGAAACGACACCAGCTTGGAGGCAGTGGCCTGAAATAGATTCATTGGGTTAGGCATTCATTATAATCGAAGTGAGGAACATACGTTCTCGTTTTCCTGCATGCCATATGGCCACTGCGACGTAAGCAGCACATCCACTCCTCTGTACTCCGTGGAGCTGTTCTTCGACACCAGACAGGAGTTCCGCACGGCCAAGACGTCGGCTTTGGTGAACTCGTGCTCGGAACCAGAGGATTCCGCAGCGCCTGCCGCTTCAAAGCCACTTAGGTAGGCGATTTTTACGCCACTGCTGAGCGTGTAGACACCACGCCGGCCGAGATATGTGAGATTTGTGCAGATTTCACCATCCGCCAGATCGGCAAAGTATTTGGCGTGCTCCTTCTTGTTAGGACCAAGGACATAGGTGGGAACGGTGACTACAAATATGAAGAGCTTGTAGAGAGTGAAATGTAAGCATAAATTTATATACTTACTATGCTTAAATCCATTTTTGTAAGCAATCAGTTCCTCGTTTTGCTTATCGTCGCCGAAAAAGTCACCCACACAGCACAGGATCTCAAAGGGTCCCGCCTTTTTGTTGACCTGCTCCACGCGCTGGAACAACTGCTTGAAACGACCCCGCACATCGCCCACAACTAAGCTAGGAGGAAATGCAAGTATTATTACCTTTAAATCACATTTTTAGTTTGTGTTTATTACTTACATTTTGGTGCCCGCGTCCATGTTATCGATAACTGGTTAATCGATTCTTCTGCAACCACGTTCATCGCGGATGGGCGCTGCCAACTGATTTGAGGTAAAGGGCGCCAGAACTCAAACTTTCACCTATATATGGTTTAAACTTGTATCGCTTTTTTCTGTATTTAGTGTAATTATTTAGCAAGTAACCACTCTCTTTAAACCAAATTCAAACATAATTATCGCAGTTACTCGTTTTGGATACCATGACACACTTTTAACTGGTTTTCCCCAGCTCGATAGAACTTTATTTCGGCAATTGCTGGTTAATTGAGCGTACATTCTATGCTTATATAATCTATAAACTATAACCTTAGTGCAATGTCAATGGCCCAAAATATGGCATTATTTATGACATTGGCCCCAAAGCACAGCACACGTCGGTCGATTGCAACAATGAACTTTTGCTGGGCCTTTCTGGTCATGCGTGGCTGGCACTATTAAGTGGCCATTACTCTTTGCGTTCCATTAGATGTAGAGTCCGGCGCGGGATATAAAATGGGCCCTGCGACTCCACATCCATATCAGTCATCTCTCAGCTAGTCAACCGCAGTAATGTCGCCCATTCAATTGTTCTTGATCTCCGTTTTCTGGGACTTTGTGGCGATGAATACTCCCCAAGTCTTGGGTCAAACAATTGATTGCCAAAGGCCGCCGCAACTTGTGGTGAGTTAATAAAAAGGAATTCTCTTATATTTTAGAATATTTCTAACTTGTCTGTCCTCCTTTAGGATCCAGCTCTTTGCTGCAAGGACGGCGGTCGTGACCAGTTGGCGGAACAGTGCGCCCAGCGGATTTTGGGAGCAGGAAATGGACAGAAAAATGGCGGACCGCCTTCTATAGAAGCCGCTGCTGTGAGTGCTATAAGCTAGTTATGCCTAAAATCTTGCTGACATGGTTTTCTAATCCCCCAGTGCCTGGCCGAGTGCATTCTCACATCCTCCAAGTACGTTGAGGAGCCGCAGAAACTCAACTTGGACAACATACGCAGTGATCTCTCGGCCAAGTTCTCCAACGACAGTGTCTATGTGGAGGCTATGACAACGGCCTTCTCCAAGTGTGAGCCCCAATCCCAACGGAGATTGGCGATGATTCTGCAGCAGCAGCAGCAGCAACTGCAGCAGACCCAGCAGCAAAAACAGCAGGTGCCGCAGCAACCTCGCTGCAGCCCCTTCTCCGCCATTGTTCTCGGTTGCACCTACATGGAGTATTTCAAGAATTGTCCAGACCACCGTTGGACGCAGAATCCCCAATGTGCCCTAGCCAAGGCATATGTTACCCAGTGCGGTTTGGGGGCATAACTGTATGATTGTGACTTGGAGCTTGTACATATGTAAAATGTAGTAAATAAATGTTTAAAATATTTTATTAAAATTGTGGAAACAAAATGGAAAGCATAAAACGGTTGAACAGTGTGACCAGTTGTTCACCCGCATAGAAATCCACCCTGCCGGCGAAAGGGAACTGGTATTTTAGCCACAGCCACCACTCGCAGTCCAAAATATTTTCATCTTCCGCTTGCAGCTTCTTTGCAGTTTTTGTGTAATTACTGAGATAAACTCGGAATCGGAACGTGAAAAGTCCAGCCCGCTCGCTGCCCAAGTGCTCCCCAAGACATTCTAACATAATAATCAACATGGTTGACCTTACCGACGCCGGTTCTCCCTTCCAGCAGTCGATCCCGAATCTCGCTTTCTATGTGCCGGCTGTTGTTGTTTTCACTTTGGCAGGTGAGTTTTGGCTAAGTCCTCCTCCTCCTCCCTTCGTTTGTTTCCCCTCCCAGCAGCCCCTCATTCCCCTACCCTTTTAATGCATGTAACCTGGCCGAGATCCCGGCCAGACCTCGAATTGGGTCAAAAGACTTTCACCAAGCGAGCAACTAGAACGTTAACCCCTATGCTAGAGCCTCTGTTTCTGGCCCCAGCTGTTGGATGTCGTTTGTGTTTGGATTTTCTGTTATTATCTGTTATCTGTTTTGGTTTGGAATGGTTCTGATTTGGATTGTGTAGTCTTACGTGTCTTTCTGGCCATTCTAGTTTTTGTTTTTTTGCGTACGTAGTCAAAAGTTTGTGGGTTTCAAGAGCGATAAGAGAGGCGTCTGATAAGAGGACAGGCCACCGACCGGGCACCATTCACTTGTTCATGTGGTACAGTCGAACCTCCTCGGAAAACATGTGTATCTTTTTGGTATATCTATACAATATATACTAGGTGAAGGGAAACTAGCTGAAAATAGAATTGAAAAACTCGAACTTAAGTGAGAAATAGAATTAATCGGACACTGAGAAAGTTAGGACTAATTAATTATTAAATTAGAGAGAAGAAGTTTACTAATGTTTTTTATTAAATTTTATTAAACTTTTAAATAGTTATCCGGTAAACAAGGCCTTTAAAGGGTTTCGAAAGAAAACCCGCGCTCTTACGAGTAAAAACACAAAACCTAAACCATTTTTTGTCAGGCTGTTATAGTTTCTAAAGAGGAAACAAGACTCTAACTCTCCATTATTCATGAATTTAAACTGGACTTGGTCACCGTGTAGATTCCGATCTATCTGCCTCTCTTTGGTGGAACCTCCATAGGTGGCTTCTCTGCCTATATACTTAGCTTGTCCGGCATTGATTAGAGTGGCTCTCCGTTATCGCAGCACACCAACAGCCCCATGGCTGTGCTCTCCGCCACACCAACTTCTTTGGACTTACCTTTGGAAAAATATATGCTGACGAAGGCGGGTTCGAGGCAAATCGAAAAGCGCAGCGAAACAGCTACTAGTGGCGGCGGGCATATCTCAGAATAATGAAATATAAGCAACTGATTACACACGAGTGTCAGTTTATTTTCGTATTGATTTTAATATGATTTTTAGAGTGCGCTCAGTCCTCCCGAGCAGCAGAAGCCGGAGCACGTAAGCACCGGCGGCGATCTAGCGGCCAAGAATTATAATAATTACCGATCACCGCGCACTGGGGGCATCTCTCGATCCCACAACAGATTCCACCCAACGAACTTAAACTCCCCTTCGATCGCCCTAATCTCTGCATGCCGCGTGTCCAAAGATAATCAATCCGGCAATCCGGTGTCACGAAATCCGTATCTGTTTAGTTTCGTTTGCCACGTTGTTTGTTTTCTGTGATTTAGTTTTGCCCCCAGTAGCATGCCGATCCCTCATCAGAACCCAGAACCGTATACTATGCTTTTCATCCACATCCAGACGCCAACCGCTAAAGGCGAGCCCACAAGACAGCCCCGTAACCTAAAGACCAACCGAAAGAGAGAGAGATTAGACCATGGCTGAGGATCCGGTGAACCAGCAGGCATTCGCCGACGACGTGGCAGCCGCCGCTGCTGCCGGAGGACCAGCTGGCTTTGCTGGCGCTGAGCCCGGCAGTCCCGACTTCAAGATGCCCAGTGCCGATGAGATCTGGAAGATGGTCGAGAGCATGGAGGGCATTTCGGACACAGAGCGCGCAGAGCTACGCGAAAGCATTTTCAACCCAAAGCCGCCGTCGCCGGAGGACTTTATGCGCCAGTACGGGCATCCCGGGCACAGTTCGCGGGAGTACATTTTCTTCTTCGTGATGCTGGCCCTCATTCTGCTGGTGTTTGGTAAGCGTCCTCCTCGCGGAACGAGAGCCACCACTACCACCATCGTCGTAAAGCCTTATCGGGTGCGATATCCGCACCCACTTGAGGCAAAGGGCAGAGCAGGGGCGGCGATAAGTTTTAGGGGGCCCTGCCAAAGTATTCACACTCACAGTCACACTCAGCCCCAGGCTAGTTTATAGGCGTTCGATTTTAGATAAGATAACAGAGGCCAGCGTAGGTAGAATCCATCACAGACACACAGACCAACACCACCTGGCCACCAGACAGTACTCGTCAGGAATCCATGCCGGCGAGAAGTTTATATAGAAAGTTTACAGAGACAGGAACCAAGAATATTTTGCCAAGAAACTCCCGCCGCCGTCGCTGCCGTCACCATGAGCCACCATGAACTCGGCGTTGTCGAGCAGCTGAAAAAGTCCGTGGAGGGAATCGTGGAAAAGATGGGCCCCAGCAGCCAGTTCTCGCAGGATCTTGGTCAAGCGGATCGGGGATATGCAGAGCAAGCTGGAGTCCCTGGCCGAAACGGACCGGCACCAGTTTCTGGCGGAGATGAAGGACAAGTTCGAGGGGGCCATCGCCCGGATCGAGCAGCGCATAGCGCAGCATGCCCACATAGCTCAGACCTACTCCAGCTCGAAAGTCACGGCCGTGATCTTTCTGATAGTCTCAATATTCGGTCTCAGCTCCCCTGAAGTTCGGTCTAAGCTCTATATTAACTGGAATCCCTTTCCCAATCCCATTACAGCTCTCTTCGGCTACAAGCTATACAAGTCCCTCACGGAGAAGGAGTTGAAGAAGCAGGAGAAGCTGAAGAGCAAGCAGCAGAAGAAGGCCAAGAAGTCCAACTGAGCGAGGAGGAGAAGTAGAATCCCTTAAGTAGCTTCCGGCCCTGCAACCTTCCAGTTGTTAATCAATACAATCACCGCCAATGTAAATGACTAAATTAACGAGTTCAGTAAACGTAATAAAATAAACAGTACCCCGTAATAGTAATAATAATAATACTTGTAAATGTCATGCTAAATGTCTTGTAACGAGGAGTCGCGCTAATTGCCGTTAAGGTACGCCATGTACGCCGTCGCCATCAGGAAATGCAAATCAGCGATTCGGTGTCGTGACCGAACTTGTTGCTGCCATCTAGGCGCAATCACTGGCTTCCTTGTGGCCTCCGTTGCCAGGGGAAACGGTCGGGTCGTTTTGTCGAAGCGCCTCCTGTCAGGCACAGCTTTATTAATAGCCAGATTCAGTTTCTATTTACCCAGTTAAGCAGCAACACTCGGAGCAGGCATTAACAACGTTTTATTTTTTTCGGAACTACAAAAACACTCATCATGTCCTACTCCAGCCGTAAGTATAGCCTTGCTTCTGTGTTTTCTCTTACTCCTTTTGGTCTCTGCAGGTTTTGGTTTCGACTTCCATCTGCCGGATGAGGGCTGGTGCTATCCCAAGAACGATATGCACTTCATCCGCAGCGCCGAGTGGGTCCCGGTCGGAGAAAGCTGGCGTCGGCCGCTCCTTCGCCAATCCCAATGGCGTGATCTATCCCCGGGTCGTGGGCATGATTCCGCGCTATGGCGGCCATGTTCCTGGCAATAAGTTCCGTGTGGGCAACACCTACGGCCGCTCCACCATCGACGCCAAGCGCCATCTGGCCCTCAATCACGATTAATTCGCTTGGTTCTTAAAACCCCCGCTCGGTCACCTATAGCCAATCAAAATTGCTGTGTTACGCTTAAAGAAGCACCCAGAATAAAACGTGTTACAGATAAAAAAAATAAGTTTTGTATATTAAATGTGAATTCAGATCTAATTCTCCTAATACAGCTTAATTGTATTAATTTAGTAGGCAAATATTTTATGTTCATTCCTTTAGAAGCTTGTGTTAGTAATTTTTAATTTATACCAAAGGAGAAATAATTTCCCGAATGTGCAACTGTGTTTAGTTGAATCATTTTATATTTGTTATAATATTTTCAATATAAGAATCATAATTGTCATGCTTAAAAGGTTTTCTAACCAATTTCTTATGGTTTATTAAGGGCAATAATCATAAGAGAAAATTCATAACGTACCAGTTCTTATCGTTTAATTCCGGCCCGCCAAACTTAGAAGCAATTACCGACAATGCAGATCCACATTTCCTATATCTGTACAATTTACGCTTCTCCAAAGGGAAAGCCTTAGTTATTTTAAAAAACTTGGAGAAAAGCTAATAAAACCATCAATTTTAAAAACATCCCGCCGTTATAGTGTGACCAAAGCTCAATGCCGGGAAAATACACTATTTCTTTTTAGTCCAAGTTAAGGATTTTGGCGGCCATCGGTGAAAGCGATCCGCAGATAAGAAAGTAAATAACAATAATCACCATTATTGGGCGAATTTCATCATATATTGCGCCAGGAAATCTGTTAAATCGTGGTGCTACCTTCTAGACACATGGACCATGGGCCTAAATCTTCTTAACATCTGCAGACGAGGCCTCCACACGTCTCCCGCCCGCCTCCAAGTGATCCAGGGCGTGACGCCCACCAAACGGATATGCATCGTAGGAGCCGGACCCGCTGGCTTCTATGCCGCCCAACTGTTGCTGAAACAACTGAGCGACTGTGTGGTGGACGTGGTGGAGAAGCTGCCGGTTCCCTTCGGACTGGTGCGGTAAGCAGCCACTGAATCTAGCATTAGGAGGAGGAGGTGTTGTTCCTGTTGTCCCAAAGCCAAAGGGGACCCACAACGGAACGGAAGATGCCACTGAAGTAGGCTAAAGAAAAAGCTTGAGACTAATCTCTGCCAGAAGCCTGTGGAGCGGCCATCTTACCTCCCAGTTGGTCAAGACCCCACAGAGTAGTGGCTGCCGTCGGGCTGCAGCTGAAGATAAGCAAGAGACAGAGGAGCAGTGGTAGACCAGCCGCCATCGGCATCTTGGGAGCAAAACTGTGACTCGCACTCCAAGCTCAAATGCTTTTATCCGCACCCTGGTTGCGTGTGCACGCGTCATGCATTCCATCCACCGCACTTATCGACTAACGACTTGTCCCATTATGCAAATCGCACATTGCAGCTTTGGCGTTGCGCCCGATCATCCGGAGGTCAAGAACGTGATCAACACCTTCACCAAGACCGCCGAGCATCCGCGTCTTCGCTACTTCGGCAACGTCGCCCTGGGCACGGATGTGAGCCTGCAGGAGCTTAGGGAGCGATACCACGCCGTGCTTCTCACCTACGGCGCCGACCAGGATCGAGAGCTGGAGCTTGGAGAACGAGCAGCAGGGCAATGTAATATCTGCACGAAAATTTGTGGCCTGGTACAATGGACTGCCGGGAGCGGAAGGCCTAGCTCCGGATCTGAGTGGGAGAGACGTCACGATAGTGGGTCAGGGCAACGTCGCAGTGGACGTGGCCAGAATGCTCCTTAGTCCCCTGGACGCTCTAAAGGTAAGACATTCGCATTTCCGACTAAAACATGATAATATTCTCGAATTTTCCAGGTCACGGACACCACTGAATTCGCCTTGGAAGCCCTCTCCCGCAGTCAAGTGGAGCGTGTGCATCTGGTGGGCCGGCGGGGTCCTCTGCAGGCCGCCTTCACCATCAAGGAGCTGCGCGAAATGCTCAAGCTACCCAATGTCGATACACGCTGGCGAACCGAAGATTTCTCAGGTGCAAACCAATCCCAATCCCATTAGAATCCAATGTATAAAGCTTTCCATATTCCAGGTGTGGACTCGCTGGTGGAGAAACTACAGCGTCCTCGCAAGCGGCTCACCGAACTAATGCTCAAAAGTCTAAAGGAGCAGGGAAGGTCTTCTGCGTCTGGCTCCAAGCAATTCCTACCCATCTTCCTACGTGCTCCCAAGGCGATAGGCCTGGGAGAAATGGAATTCTCAGTCACGGAACTTCAAGAGGAGTCCGCAGTGGCTACCGATGGCACTGAGCGTCTTCCCTCGGACTTGATTCTGCGCAGCATCGGCTACAAATCCAGTTGCGTGGATTCCGGCATCAACTTTGACACGCGACGCGGGCGAGTTCATAACACAGAAGGCCGGGTTCTCAAGGACTCTGAGAAAATCGATCCCGGGCTGTATGTGGCCGGTTGGTTGGGCACTGGACCCACAGGTGTTATCCTAACCACCATGAACGGCGCATTTGCGGTTGCCAAGAGCATCTGTGACGATATAGCCGCCAATATCCTAGACACTAGTTCCGCTAAGCCCGGATACGATGCAGACGGCAAGCGTGTGGTCACTTGGGATGGCTGGCGGCGGATAAACGACTTCGAATGCGAGGCGGGCAAGGCCAAAAGAAAGCCACGCGAGAAAATCGTCAGCATCGAGGAGATGCTGCGAGTTGCGGGTGTCTAATAGATTATTACTTTGGGTGGCGGCTGACGTTAATGTGTTTTAGGAACAAATCTGTCTTACTTTTATTTATTTGTCGTTGGAATCCTTTGTTATTAGTAGTAAATGTACAAATTTCATTTATAAAACATCTGTAAGACTCTATAGAAAATTTCTTGTGTGATTTAAATTCAAGTTAGTGAAAGATGGACCACTCCATAACACCAGAACCGCATTTGGTGCCCGGGTAAGACAGCTGCATCCCTTCACAAGGAAGCCTTCTTTACTATTTTGTGATATTCGCCAGATATACGGGTCACTGCGCTGGGAATCGTGATCGAGTGGGTCGCACTTATGGCCGGCAGACGCACAACCTGCTCATCGATCCCTGTATCTACCATGCTCCGGAGTTGATTGTGGCACCCATCCATGCCAAGAGAGGTCTCAAAGATTATCCCACGCCACATGAACTGAAGGTGTTGCGTACGAGAGAGGAGCTGGTGGACTCGGTTTACAAACACCCCATCCTGCCGGGATACGCCGGCTTTGTGCCAAATATAGTGAGTCAGATCGGCAAGCGTTATCTGGCAGCCGCATCCGCGGGCGTAGCCGACCACGAGACTCTTATGGAGCTGTATCGCTGCGAGAATCGGACGCTGCGACACAGGGATCTGTTGGAGAGCGGAAAAGGCCTGTTCGACCGCAAGATCAACGAGCGACTACTGCCCAAAGCCTACTACCGGTCACCCCTGCTCCCGGTCACCGGCGTTTCCAAGGGCCTCAAGGACGAGGTCTGTCCGCCAAGAACGGAGAAACTGTGCTACAGCAAGTTCACGTCGCCCCACTACCTGGAGGACGAGGATGACGACAAGTACATCATCAATGGCTACTCTGGCCACATTCCCATGTCGGTGACCCGGTTTGGGGAATCCAACAAGGTGCTCACCCACCGAGCGCTCTGCAGCTTCTCGGATTACATGTACAAGAAGAAGCGGGACTCGTGGTGTTGCGGCCAGGATCTCAGCCGGCCGGCCATCACCTGTCCTCCGGTGGAGCACTTTGTTGTTTACCACACAAACGACGGGCTGGTACCCAGCTATGCCGGTCACGTCCCGGGCGAAATGTACAAATTCGGACGCACCTTCGGCAAGACCACTTACGACGCCAAGCGCTGGCTGGAGGTGCACAAGGGTCTCACCGTGCTACCAGAGGTGGCCAACCTGGATTATGCCTACTAAAGGGATCTCCTTTCTTTGGTATTGTTGGTATTGTATTGTTTTTATATATTTTTCAGTGTAAAATAAATTTCCGGTTTCAAAAAGCCGTTATTACCCATGCATTTCTTAGAGATGAAACAAGAGAAGAATCTCGATAGTTGCAACAAATTACCGATAAGCGTTGGGTAGATATTTCGACTCTTTGAGATTTTTTAGGGGGAAAGCTATTTTTTTCATCTGGCAACACTGTTCTGCTTCTACGTCGTTCGGCTGGGGAAATAAGTTTTAATTGATTGTGGGTCCAAATAATGTACGAATTGTCGCCAATGCCGTGACCAATTGAGTCCAGTGCCTCGAGTGCTCGGCAATAATGTGAAAGCGGTCGATTGGGCAGTGAAAAGGCCGCAGTTACCACAAAACGCTAAGAGAAAAAATCTTTAGAATCGAAATCTAACAATTCAAACACACACACAATAGTGCCGCACCGTTCACACACCGCAGCGCAGTACACAGCGAGTGCGAGCGAGTCAACAGTAGTTCGGCAGATAACATACATTTGTGTACCTACCTCTCTTTCAAGTGGTGAGTTGAATGCCGATTATGCACCCTGCACGCTAAAAGCCGAGCAGCACATGAAATTTAAGTGAATTGCAGTGCCTCAAACACGGTTGTGAAACGAGAAATCCCCGAAGATTGGATATATCCGTGGAGATAGCTCCGATCTAAAGACTCCCCGCGTAGATAACGAGCTTCCGGGTGAGATTTATGGCGAAATTCGCTGGGAGTTTGCACAGGTCACTAACAAGTCGGTGCGACCCCAACTGCGCCCGACTTGTTTATTAAGAGCGAACAAACGAATAAAAATAAAAACAAAAAATATATATATGTAATTGTTGTAGCAGGTTGAGATTTACGACTGTGTGTTGTT